>CM073472.1:51920170-52212670 GCA_037074535.1 Gleditsia sinensis
GAAATATTTCCGTCTCTAAATTCCGTCTCTAAATTACAAATATTTTCATCCGTCTCTAACTTCTCGAATCCGTCTCTATTTCCGTCTCTGTTAAAGACAGAATTTATTCCGTCTCTAATTTTCGTCTCTAAATCTCATTTTTCTAGTAGTGTTTTACTTAATTCTATCCGAAGCAAAAAATGAGGACAAGAAAGTAGCCCTTCCAATTTAAAGGTGCTTGAATGATTAATAGTTCTTTGAGGAAAATGATAAAAGATGCTTAGAGTAATGAGAACAACTGGGAGTAAGCATCAACTAATTTTGCTTCTATACTTAGCATTTGGAACAATGCAAATTTTGGGAATATTTTTCACAAGAAGAAGACTATCGTTAGAAGACTAGAGGAAATTGAGAAATGGCTATCAAGGTGTCCTTGTAAATTTCTGTAAGATCTTAAAACTTAGCTTCAGAAGGAGTATGAGAGTATTTTGAATTGGGAAGAGTTGATATGGTACAAAACGTCTTGTTGCATTAATTGGTTCTTACATGGAGAGAGAAATGCAAGATTTTTTCATACTTCAACAATCGTTAGAAGTGGAATAAAATTGATAAATTGAAAAACATACTGGGGATTGGATTAATGATGAGGAAGCCCTTACATTAAGAGATATTATCGATACTCCCTAATCACACATAATCTATGTACATTAATTCTAACACTCCGGCCCCTTTAAGCTAGAGCATATAGGCTATATGCACCAAACTTGTTACAAATATAATTTATTCGTGAACTTCTTATAGACTTGATAAAAATATCAGTTAATTGATCATTAGAATTGACAAAATTTATAGTAAGAGTCTTTGATTAAATGTTCTCTCTAATAAAGTGGTAATCAACTTCTATATACTTAGTTTGTTCATGAAACACGGGATTAAAAGCAATATGTAAAACAACCTAATTGTCACAAATGAGCGTCATTTTGTCAAGTTCTTCAAACTGTAATTCTTGAAGCAATTGTCTAATCCATACTAACTCACACATAGGACCATAGCTTGATATTTAGTCTATGCACTAGATCTAACCACCACTTCTTGTTTCTTGTTTTTCCAAAAAAACTAGGTTTCCTCTAACAAACACATAATAGCTTATAGTGAATTGTCGATCTGAAGGAGATCATGCTCAATCTGCATATGTATATCCAGTTATTTGAGCAAATTGATCATTCTCATACACTAGTTCTTTTTCAAGAGTACCATTGATATATCTTAGAATGCACATTACCGCATCTTAGTGACTCGTGCCAGGAGATTGTAGGAATTGACTTACAACACTCACTACAAAAAAGTTAATTTTCCCATAAGTCTCCTATATCTACTAGGATCATATAAAGACTCCCCTTGTTCAGGTAGAAATTTAGCATTTGGATCCATTGAACTTTCAACTAGTTTAAAGTCCAACATGCTTGTTTTTTTTAAGAAGATCTAATACATATTTTCTTTGAGAGATAATAATATCAGTACTATATTGTGCCACTTTAATCCCTAGGAATTAAAGAATATGGTAAGGGAGTATTCTATTAATATTTATTCATGCAACACTAACTCCATTCCTAGCTTTCCTTTGAGATATGGCTTTTTTGGATTAGGGAGAGATAGCATAAAAGAACTAAAATCTATGGTTACTGAAGATGAGATTCGTACTTCCACTTTAGTATGGGACCTTTTAAAGCTCCAAGAAAATATGGTCTTCAGACTTTTTTCTTTCAATCTTATTGAGAAATTATTAGCCCTTCAGTATGCAATTTGATCAAGTAGGTGTTTATGGAACCAAGTAAAATTAAGAGAATTAATCGTACACTTCTTATGCTTATTCCAAAGGTGAATTGTCTTGAGAATGTTAAATAGTTTAGACCCATCAGTTTGTGCAACGTTATATATAAAGCAATCACCAAAATTCATATACTATGAGAACCAAAAATAGGGAAAAAAAGGTACAATGGTTATTAAGATTGATTTGGAAAAAACTTACGGTAGATTGGACTAGGACTTTCTTTATAATACCCTTCTAGGGGCAGGCCTCACCATAAATATTATTTATTTGATTATGTACTATGTCTATATATGTTCTATGCAAATATTGTGAAATAGAGAAAAGACTGATACTTTTAATCTGGCTAGAGGTTTGAGGTAAGAGGATCCCCTGTCTCCTTATCTATTTGTCTTTGTGTTTTTTGGAAACCTATCAAGGTAGCTAAAAGCAACCCCCAATTACTCATATATTCTTTGTAGATTATTTTATTTTATTTGTTGAAGCTAGTATAAATCAGGTGACGATTATTAAAAACTGTCTAGATATTTTTTACAATTGCTTAAGCTAAAAAATTGGTAAGGAAAAAACTAGTCTTTTTCTTTAGGGATGTGCATCATAACCATGCTATGGAGCTCAATGAAGAGCTAGGATTTGCTTTAACTAGTAACCTGAGAAACTATTTGGGAATTCCTTTGCATCATGAAAGGACATATAAATAGTCATTTTATTTTATTGTTGACAAAGTAAAGCAACGGCTGAGTGCTTGGAAGGAGAAATCTCTATCTTTAGCTGGAAGAATTACTATGGTCTCCATAGTGGTAATAGCTATACCCACATATAGTATGCAAACTTCGATTATTTTGATAAATATGTAATATCTCGTAATTTTTAAATAATAATGTTTTGCTATAAGTAAATATATTTTTGATTAAAATGATTTCTGTTTTGCTTAAAATAATTATATATGCCTCTAATAAATTTTTATTTTATTTTTAGAAATATTCTTTCTTTTATTGTGCATAAATATATTTATTTTGTAATTTGTTTTATTAAGATTCTTGTCAAGAAAAGTTATGATTTAAGAGTTCAACTAAAGTTTTATGAGAATGTAAATTTTTAAAAAAATTTGGGATATTTTGGAATGAAACATAGTATTTATATGAATATATAGAAAAATAAATACCATTAATCAATTATTAAATAATAATAATATTAATTAAAAAAAATAAAAAGGAAGTAGAAGGAAACGGGAACGGGGTGCAGCGCGCAGGGGAAGAGAAATTTTTTTTCTCTCTCTAACTTCTACCTTCTCTCTAGGATTTCTCCCATTCTAAATATCCAATTGAGATACCGGAGGTACCGTTGGACTCGTGGCGATGGGAACTTCAAAACCCACCGATCAATTTTGCCGAAAAATCGTGAATAGTAATTTATAGGTAAATTTTTTTAAAATACTAGATTTTTTTTTTATGGTTTTTCAAGTTTTCAAGTTAGGGGTTTTGTTAAGGATGTAGAGTATTGGTTGTATGATAAATTTTACAGTCAAACAACATGATTTTTTGCTTTAATTTTACAAAATTTACTTTGATGAACAGTAACTATGAATAGTGTTTGAACAGTGTCCAAACAGTATTTTGCGTGAATAGTGATTTCGGCCGTGCGTGAACAGTATTTTCTAGTCATGAACAGTACCAACGTTGACCAAACTCCCAAAGTTATTTTTTAAGTTTTTGAACATGTTTTTGAGGTTTAATTGATCAAATGCGGATTGAAAATGTATATTTTAGGGTTGTCCAACCTGGAGCCCTTACCAGGTGAGTAGATAATATTTACTATAACATCGTTTTTAACTATTTATTTAATATATCCATATGAGATATTACTACTAATGCGAAACTCATTTTGATCTATGAACATGTATTTCAAGGCATGACTCCTAGTTTAAACTATAGAAATGCAGGACAAGTATCATATATACTTTACTTTTCTATTTATATTAATTTATACTGATTGAGAATATTCAAAAATTGTGTTGAATTATGGTGATATTTATATTTCACATGAATTGATAAATGATTTTATGAGGCACATGTGTGGGCCTATAGATATAAATGTGCAAGTTAAGTTGATATTGTTATGATTATTGTTGATCATTGGAGATATGATTTTCTGGAAGTGACATGATCTTTTATTTATCTCTTGCATTTCTTGTTATTTCTTTATTGTATATATACAGAGGAACTTAAACTAGAAACATTGTAAACTAGTAATTGTAAATGCTAACCCTAGTGCATCTTGAGTTCTATGTAACGGACTTTTGTCTGATTGATTGTACGGACTTTTGCTTGATTGATTGTGCGGACTTTTGCCTGATGGATGGTACGGGCTTTTGCCTGATAGATTATGTGGACTTTTGTTTGATGGATTATGTGGATACGCGGGCTTTTGGCTGATGGATTGTGCGGGCTTTTGCCTGATGGATTATGCGGGATTTTGCCTGATGGATTACAGGCTTTTGGCCTGATTGATGGTGAATATTTCTTTTGTTGCATGCTTGAGAAATGGTTGTGGTTTTGATATAGAGAGAGTTCTTCAATTTATGAAAATCTCTAATTTATTTGTATTTATTTATTTAATATCGTAACATTGATATTTATGTCTCTTAATACTAAAACTATCTTGTTATTGATCTTTTAAACATATGATGTATATGTCATTCATCTTTTTCTTGCATTAAATTTTTACTTGTGAAAGAAAAACTCGTGCCCGGTTTGTCCTGTTTCCGTTATGGTAAAGATTACTTGCTCGTTGTCAAACTCACTACACAATATTTCTACATTTTTTTTCAGATAAAAATACAGATTTTGGTCAGTCTCCTTTAGATAGTTGATAAGCTAGACAACACATTTTCTGGGCAAGCTTGATTTATTTTCAAGGCTCCCAACTTTTGGTATATTTCATATTTTGCACTCTAGAATTGCTCCATATATTACAGGCAGGATCTCAGCTTCCATTTTGCATAGTATTTGTGTATATTTTAAGATAATTGAAGTTGTATAGTATAAAAGTTAAGTTCTCAAATGAATATATAATTATAAGTTGGTTACAATTTATCTTAATTGTGAGAAATTCATTTATATGTATCAATAAAGAGGTTTACGGGACGAGATTATTCTCAATACCCGTGCCGATTACGTACTCCTAACTTGGGGTCGTGACAAAATATTTGTGATAAAATTGAACAATTGGAGAGAGATTTTATATGGTGTTTTAACAATGGAAAAACCAAACCTCACCTAGTGGTGTAGAACACCATTTTTCTTCTTAAGAATAAAAGGGGTCTAGGAATTAAAAGGCTGTAAAAAATGAATGAAGCTAATCTAAAGAAGATAGGTTGGGGATTGATGACCAAAGGAGCTTTGTGGACTACAATATTGAAAAATAAATACAAATGTGAATACACCTTATACCTGAAGTTAAGAAGCAGAATATAGTTTATAATCTTTAGAGAAGTGTATGCAGAATATGGGATAAAATACAACATTACATTTGGTAGGGTGTTATATACAGTGCATCGGTGAGTTTTTAGATGGTTTCATGGGTCATAAGCTTTTCTTGTCTAGCTGCCATTACATTAACTCCCCTCCTACAAGAAGAGACCACTAGGAAATTAAAGGAGTTTGCAAGCTCTACAAGAGACTGGAAATGGAAGGAACTTGACCATATCCTTCCTGAAGCAGTGTTGATCAAAATAGTGTCTGTGATGTCACCTTTGCAATTATTGGGACTAAACAAACTAATATGGATTTTATCACTAAATGGAAATTTCTCTATCATGTCTACATATCTTGCTCTCATAGAAAATTATGTAGTGGGAGAAAATCCATCATGGAAAAAGGTTTAGAAATGGAGAGGACAATAGAGAATTAAAGTCTTCCTATGGTCTATGCAATAAGGGAAATTTTTAAAAAATAATAATAGAGTTGCTCGATGGTATGCCGATTATGATAAATGCCCAATGTGTTGTCTACAACCCAAAATGACTTTACACGCTTTAAGGGACTGTCACCTAGTCCATCCCCTTAAATTGATAGAGCTTGGTGAGACTGTCAAAATAGGTTAGTTTCTTCTCCCTGAATCTTTGAGGATATGTATCATCAAATCTATCAAGTGACTAGGGGAAGGATTCTAAAAATCAATCGGGGGAAGTGTTTGGTTGGGCTATTTGGAGAATATGGCTTTAGAGAAATGAATAGGTATTTTAAAATAAATATGAGTTAGCTATGGTTTCAATCCTCTGAATCTTACTCAATACAAGGAAGATGTGTTAGAATATGTGTGATTGGCCTAACTTTAAAAATTCAAAGTTAGGCACCACCACCACTAATTAAAAGAAAAAAGGTGGTTGTTAAGCCACAAATATCAGCACCATCCTTGACCACAAAAAGGGAGTTCAACACTGAAAAATTTGACAATTGATATTAAGTGCAGCACATTGATTTCTATAGCTGGCAAATGGAGGTTTTTTTTGTTTTATAAATAGAACAACCCGTGAAGCATTTCATACAACTAAGAAGTTGAGAGAGTGTTTAAGAGAAAATAGAGTTTTTGAAAGGAAAATCTTAGAGAAAAAAAAATCTTGAGAAATTTTCTTGGTTGCCATTGAGTTCTGAGTGTTGTAAACACTTTGTATATTTTTTTTCTTTCAGTAAAACGATTTGCAGTAAATCCGAAGATGTAGGCACAGTTGATCGAATTTTGTTATCAATTGTTGTGTGTTATTTCCGCTATTATTTCATATTCCCACTAATATGCCTTATAAGAAAATCTGTTATTTCCCAACAACTAATATTAGAGCCTTGTTGTGATAAATTTTGTTAATTTTCTGTTAGGTACTATTCATGAATAGTGAAAGTTACTATTTATGTGAATAGTAAAATATTTTTGGTGGTACCGGTTTGTCAACTAAGGTGTTCTAATGCACGGTGGTTTGCATAAATAATTAGAAATAATCCGAAAGAAGCCAAATTCGAGTGGGAGTGATGGCTGCAGATGAAAGGAAGGTGAAAATTGAAAAGTTTGATGGAGCAGACTTAGGCTTTTGGAAGATGCAGATCGAAGATTATCTGTATTAGAAAAATCTTTACCAACCTTTCTTAAGAAAGAAGCTAGAGTCTATGAAGGAAGAAGATTGGATCTTTCTAGAAAAACAGGCACTCAGAGTTATCCTATTGACATTATCCTGCAATGTTGCTTTCAACATAGCAAAAGAAAAGACCACGATGGGTCTTATGGCATCTCTTTCCAGTATGTATAAGAAGTACTCTGCCTCAAACAAAGTTTACTTGATGATGAAGTTATTCAATTTACGGATGATAGAAGTCGCATCGATAACTCAACATCTGAATGAACTCAATATAATGACAAGTCAATTGAGTTCAGTTGTGATTGAATTTGATGAAGAAGTATGAGCATTGATACTTTTGTCTTCTCTACTAGAAAGTTGAAATGCTACTGTCACAGTTGTGAGTAGCTCGTTAGGAAGCAACAACAACAATAACAACTAAGTCTTTACCCACTAGGGGGTCGGCTACATGGATTAAACAATGCCACAATAGCATTTACCCATTCGTCAGGAAGTAATAAGTTAAAATTTAATGATATTTGTGATACAATTCTCAGTGAAGAGATCCAACGAAGAGATACAAGTGAATCATCAACCTCTTCAGTATTGCATATAGAGTCAAGAGGAAAAAATTCAACCAGAGGGAATGGACATGGTAGATCGAACTACCGAGGTAGATCAAAGGATAAGAGGTCCAAGTCTAGGAATCCCAATAATTCCCATAACTCGAAGACCGTCGAGTGTTGGAATTGTGGGAAGACCTGGCACTACAAAAATCAGTGCAAGAGTGCACCAAAGAACTAAGAAGCAAAGACAGAGGCAAATTTTTCTTCTACCTCAGGAAAAGATGATGCATTGATATGCTCTTTAGAGAGCAAGGAGGAGTCATGGGTATTGGATTCTAGAGCATCATTCCATGCTACTTCGAAAAGGAAATCTTTGAGAGCTATGTTCTCAGAAACCTTGAAAAGGTATATCTCGGTAATGATTAACCCTGTAATATTATTGGCAAAGGTATAGTAAAGATTAAGTTGAACGGGTTTGTTTGGGAGTTGAAGGATGTTAGACATATTCTCAACTTTAGAAAGAACTTAATCTTAATAGGGCAGTTAGCTAGTGAAGGCTACACTACAACCTTCCATGGTGATGATTGAAAGATCTCAAAGGGTGCAATGATAGTTGTCTGAGGTAAACAGAGTGGTAATTTTTACATGATAACAAGAGCATGTTGTTCAATTGTAGTAGCAGTAGGAAATGAAGATCCCAATATGTGGCACCAAAGACTTGGCCATATGAGTGAGAAAGGAATGAAGATTATGCACTCAAAGGGAAAACTTACAAGACTTCAGTAGAAATAGACATGTGCAAAGATTGCATACTTAGAAAGAATAAAAAATTAAGCTTTTAGACAAGTATCAAAACCCCAAAGAAGGAGATGTTAGAACTCATTCACTCTAATGTTTAGGGACCAACGACCACTTCATCCATTGGTGGAAAACACTATTTCGCAACTTTCATCGATAATCACTTTCGAAAAGTATGGGTTTACTTTCTAAAACACAAGTCTGAAATGTTTGAAGCTTTCAAGAAATGGAAAGCCGTAGTCGAAAATGAGACAGCCCTAAAGATAAAAAAGCTCTAAACTGACAATGGTGGTGAATATGAAGACACTAGGTTCAAAAAGTTCTGTTATGAGCACAAGATCAGAATGGAGAGAACAGTGCCAGGTACACCTTAACACAATGTTGTAGCTTAACATATGAACTAAACATTGATAGAAAGAACCAGAAGCATTTGTGTACAGTTAGGTCTGCCGAAGCAGTTCTAGGCAGAAGTAGTCAACACAACAACTTACTTGATCAACCGAGGTCCATCGATTCCATTAAAGCATAGAATACCAGAAGAGGTATGGAGCAGAAAAGAGGTAAAACTTTCACATCTAAGAGTTTTTGGTTGTGTAGCATATGTGCATGTTAGTGATCAAGGTAGAAATAAGCTTGATCATAAATCTAAGAAATGCATTTTCATCGGCTATGGTGAAGATGAGTTTGGATACCGCATTTGGGATGATGAAAACAAAAGGTTGATCTATAGTAGAGATGTGATTTTCAACGAACGAGTGATGTATAAGGACATGCATAAAACTAATGCCAACGACTCAAAACAGAGTGGGCTAGTATTTGCAGATGCAGATGATGCCCCAGATAGTCCTATGACGAAGCCAATTGTAGCAAGTCCTTAGCTAGAGGACCTAGTTGGACAAAGTATTATGCAGTAGTCTAACACAAAACAATCTCATACTCCAGCTCCTGTATTGATATGGTCTTCTCCTCTTCATGTGCCTAACAGGAAATATATAAACTACCTGCTGCTGACTGATGGAAGGGAGCCTGAATGTTATAATGAAGCTTGTCAGACCAGAGATGCTAGCAAATGGGAGCTTTCTATGAAGGATGAGATAAAATCTCTTATCTTTAACTAGACATGGAAACTAGCTAAGTTACTTGTGGGGAAGAAGGCACTTCATAACAAATGGGTGTATTGAGTGAAAGAAGAACATGATGGTTCTAAGATATACAAAGCATGACTAGTTGTTAGAGGATTTTAGCGGAAGGAAGGAATTGACTACATTGACATTTTTGCTCCAGTTGTGAAGCTCAATACTATAAGAACAGTGTTGAGTATTGCTGCCATTGAAGATCTTTATCTTGAGCAGTTAGACGTGAATACCACATTTCTTCATGGAGATTTGAATGAGGAGATATACATGCATAAACCAGAAGGTTTTGCAGAAAGAAGGAAGGAGAACATGGTGTACAAACTCAAGAAAAGCTAGTATGGCTTGAAACAAGCCCCAAGACATTGGTATAAAAAGTTTAACGGCTTCATGCATAAGGAAGGCTTCCAGAAGTGTAATGCCAACCACTGTTACTACTTTAAGAGATATAGGTCTAGCTATATCATTTTACTACTTTATGTCGATGACATATTAGTAGCAGGTTCAGATATGGATGATATCAGAAGATTGAAACAACAGTTGTCAAAAGAGTTTTGACATAAAGGACTTGGGTCCAACAAAGAAGATTCTTGGAATACAAATCACTAGAAATAAGTGTAAGGGAATTTCACAGTTATCTTAGGAAGAGTACATCAGCCGTGTTTTGTAGAGATTCAACATAGGTGATGCTAAGCCAGTCAGCACACCCTTGGCAAGTCACTTTCGCTTATTCAAGGATCAGTCCCCTCAAATAGAGAAAGAGGAAGAATTCATGGCTAAAGTTCCTTACGCCTCAACCATTGGAAGTTTGATGTACGCAATGGTCTGTACGAGACCAGACATTGGCCATGCAGTGGGAGTTGTTAGTAAGTTCATTTCAAATCCAAGAAAAGCTCATTGAGAAGCTATAAAAGGGATTCTGAGATATCTACGAGACACCATAGAAAAGTGTTTGTACTTTGGTAAAGGAGAGTTAAAAGTATAAGGCTACGTAGATGTAGACTTTGGTGGTGAAGTCGATCACTGAAGAAACACCACCGGCTGTATATTCACTGTTGGAAGTGCAGCTGTTAGTTGGATGTCGCAATTATAGAAAATTGTCACTCTATCAACTACGGAGGCTGGGTATGTAGCAGTGAATGAAGTTAATAAAGATATGATATGGCTTCAATGTTTGTTAACTGAGTTAGGATTCAAACAGGAGAGGAATGTTTTGCACAGTGATAGTTAGAGTGCGACACACTTGGCGAAGAATTCAGCATTTCATTCTAGAACCAACCATATTAGACTTCGTTATCACTTCATCAAATCTCTATTGGAGGATGAGGTGTTAAAACTGGAGAATATCCAAGGAAGCAAGAAGCCAGCAGGTTGACAAAGGTAGTAACTATTGACAAACTAAAGTTGTGTTCAACTTTAGTTTTTCTGCTAGAGTAACAAGATGGCAAAGAGTTGTTGCATTGATCGAGGTGTGAAGACATATTGAAATCAGTCTTCAAGTGGGAGATTGTTAAAATATGTGTGATTGGCCTAACTTTGAAAAGTCAAAGTTAGGCACCACCACTACTAATTGAAAGAAAAAAGGTGGTTGTTTAGCCACAAATATCAGCACTGTCCTTGACTACAAAAAGGAGTTAAGCACCGAAAATTTGACAATTGATATTGAGTGCAGCACATTGATTTCTATAACTGGCAAATTGAGGGGTTTTTTTTGTTCTATAAATAGAATAACTCGTGAAGCATTTTATACAACTAAAAAGTTGAGAGAGTGTTTGAGAGAAAATAGAGTTTTTGAAAGGAAAACCTTAGTGAGAGAAAATCGTGAGAAATTTTCTTGGGTGCTATTGAGTTGTGAGTATTGTAAACACTTTGTATATTTTTTTTCTTTCAGTAAAACAATCTGCAGTAGATCCAGAGATATTGGCACAATTGGCCGAACTCTGTTATCAATTGTTGTGTGTGTTATTTTTGCTATTATTTCGTATTCCCACCAATATGCCTTATAGGGAAATTTGTGTTATTTCTCAACAAGATGAACCTGGGAATCCTTCAGCCAAGACTGTGTAGCGGAGAAGGAATGAAGAAAAAGATTAGCTTATTGGTTGGAGTTTCTTGAAAAATAATTGGTGAAAAATCAACGTACATGGATCATGTTGTAATTAGGGTGCTTCCATAGGCTGTGGTGGAGTTATCAGAGACGCAAATGGCAGTTGGGTAGTAGGCTTTGTGAAAAATCTTAGCTTAGGAACTTTCTAACTACTGAAATATGGGCAATTTTATACAAGCTGTAAAAAGTTGATAAGTGAGTTTTATACTCATAAATAAATTATTTTTCTTATAATTTTGTAATTTTTTGAGTAATTTATGTTAGATTTATGTGTAATTGTGTGTTTATTTTGTATATAGAAAGAAGATAAAGAATTAAGGAAAAATTAGAGAAAAATGAGTAAGAATTGTAGATTTTGGACACTTTTGATGTTGCTTCACTAATTTAGACATATCTCTCTTATCTAAACTCCTTTGCAATAATTCATGTAGTTGTAGAAAGTTAAGAAAAAGATTTACAATTTTATGTTTTGAATTTTGATAGATTCAATGTCGAGAAGCTAGATATTTGTGTTGCAATTCAAAGATGATAATATAGTTTTTGAAAAATAAAATAATAATAAAAAAGAAGATAGAGTTTGAGTTAAACTAAATTTTTTTTAAAGATAGAGTTTGAGAATGATTCAAAAATTTATTTCACCTTTGAAAGGACTCTTGAACTATGAATTAAGGGAGGAAGAGCACAGTTCCAACTCTCTTTGA
This sequence comes from Gleditsia sinensis, assembly GCA_037074535.1. NCBI lineage: Eukaryota > Viridiplantae > Streptophyta > Magnoliopsida > Fabales > Fabaceae > Gleditsia > Gleditsia sinensis. Next base: position 51,932,390 of record CM073472.1, read on the forward strand.
ACATCGGCTTCTACTCCATCTTCATCTAAGATTTCTTTTTATTCTATATTTTTTTTATGTTCTAGTTTATTTTTTAGGATTACGATGTAACTTAATTATAAATATTTATATTTTTTATTCAATTTAATCAATGAGTTATTTTTCTGACATGGAGTTTTCTATATCATTCTAAATTCTTCTAATTATTTGATCACCAATTAGATAATGTGTTAATTATAATAAGATTGATAGAAGATTTATGTGTCTAATTAATTTATTGTGTAGTTAACTATAGATTATATGTAAGATATAGTTTGTATAATCTTAATTAAGAACCATAAAACTTCATAAATTTTTACTTGTTATAATTTATATAGAGACACAATTAATTAACATTAGAAAAGTATTTTTTGTCAGAGCTTGAGAGAGGTTAGTAGATAATTTAGAAGATTTCGATTGACAATTAGAATTAGAATTTTAATATTAATGGGATATATAAATGCAAAATAGATTAATTTTGATGAAATAATTTTTTTTTAATTTTAATCAATTTTGAGTTACTCTTACTTTTAAATTTTATAATTTTATTTTATTTTTAATTAATTTAATATTTAAATTATTTAATTGAGATAAAAATTAAATTAGTGTAATAATTAATAATATTAATTTGTGTAGAATAAACATTTTATACTTGTTTATACAAAATTTATTTTTATTAATTGATAACGATAATATACTTAAACCGAAATTTGATTTATGCCTATAAAGAGTAGTGATTGTGAAAACAGACACAACCATGGCAATTAAAATTCGCAAAGGAAAGTGGGTTTAAACATGTGAGAGAACTACTTCACAAATGCAGAGAGAGATCAAATTTGTGCATACCTACGAAGGAAAAAATAGTGTAATCAACCGTCTGACAAACCATTCCCATCTCCTAACAATGGAAGAGCAAATCTTCGCTGAACCCCTACTTGCGGTAATGATGCTTTCTTAGAAAAACATGATTGGAGTTTATTTTTAATAATAGTTTAATTTTTATTTGTTTTTCTTCCTTTACCAAAAAAAAAATTGCAGTTCATTTACTCATTCATATAATTTTATTAATTGAAAGGTACATTAATGTGAAGTTAAGAGTAGAACAAAATAGTTCTGGATAATTTTGTTTTTAAAATCTCTGTACTGTAACTTACTGTGCACTGTAACTCATCGTCCAGTGTGACGAGTTACAGTGTTTTTGTCAAAAGTAAAGCGGAGGCGGTCAAAATGCCATCTCACTCACCCACACTCGTAAACTTGCTTCTCTTCCCCCACCTATCATAAATGAAATATGAGGCTGTGTCCAAATCAGAGTACTACGGCACGAATGCTATTCTATGTGACGACAAAAGAGACAAGAAATTCAGAAGCAAACTGGGATTCTCTTTCTCGTTATCAACTTTGTGATATTGCTCCTTTCGCACTTAACTACTGCTCAGAAATCCCTGACCCACGTTCTGTAGCATATAAGAAAGAAAATGTGATCAGCCAGGGGATAATACAGTATATACTCTCTCTCTTTTTTTTGTCTTTAAATCGATGAACATGCATGAGATGATATATAAAGCTTTTCTTCTGGTTTATTGTTTTCGGGGTAAGACTAGGATGACCAGCTACGGTAAAATATAAATGTTCATTCCTACTGTTAAAAACTTAAGAAAGGTGAGAGGAGGAAGAGGAAGAAGATGAAGAAAGAATAACAAGGATCATAAATTTGTAATAATAATAATGATAGTAAAGGGATATATCCTATTTTTTCTTTTTTGACTTTTACTAATCCAAATGGTTAAAGTGGCCACCGCACATGATAAAGAAAAAAGAAAATTAAGAAAGTGAGAAATAAAGTACCCAATAGGAAATTATGTGGTTCTAAAAAAGACCAGAAAGCGAAAGTTCCTGCTAAATGCAAAAGCATCATTACTTAGGGAGAGAAAAAAAAATAATGCCAGAAAAAGAACCAAACAAAATAATAATAAGAAAAATAATTTCTCAGTACAATTATCATGGGCGGATGAATTATAAATTTAGCGGATATGGGTCCAAAATCCGAATTGAAATTCAGAAATGTGGTTTTGTTTTGGAGTGGCTGGTGGGTCTATGCTGCAATAACAAATATAACATAATAAATCGTAGCTGGGTTATAATAATACTGTAAACAATATATAAATATATAGAACGTAAGGAGCGGTTGGCTAGTGGTCGTTTTCACACTTAGATGGACCCAAATAAAATAAGAGGAGCAATCACAAGGGATCAATTTTATTTTCGTTCATGGTTATAGCCTATTTCTTTTGTAGATGTTATTATCAAAGAAAGAAATGTCAATTATAGCTAGGTATCATGGGAGAGCGAGAGAAAGGGAGGGGAAGCCGATGAATGATTTAAAATCCCAAAACCTACCTCATCCAAAAACGAAGAAAATATATAAGCCAAAATCCTAATACCCTAGAACAATAAAAGGAACCCCAAAATCTAAAAATTGTTGAAAATTATAGGGATCTTTAATCAAGTTGGAAAGGGTAGCACCTGAAACAGAAGTGCAAAAATGTATAAATGATAGGCGCACGTGTGCATCGTTAGATAGATTGAGCTCAGCAGATCAAGACAGAGCCCCGGGGACCAGATGAATAGTTGCAGGAAGAGGTAGTACTCTTATACAAAAGTATTAGATCCTATTGACCAGTTCTTTGTTGTTGTCCGTCTTACTAGCAGAGCACCAAAGCAAAATCAAGACAAGAACGAGGAAAAGAAAAAAATAAGAATTAATCTATCTATCAAAAAAGTGATTGCAAATATAATGGAAGGGTCAATTCCTTCCATCAAGCCTGCACTGTTTTGCAGGGCCATAATCCGCGCGGAGAGAGAGAGAGAGAGAGAGAGAGAGAGAGAGAGAGAGAGAGAGAGAGGATACAGAATTAAAGATGCTGTTGGGATTTTTCTTTCCCATATTTCTAACTTTCACCAAATTGTTATCCAAGTGCACACCACTGATTGGAGTTCCCAGGTCAAGACAAAAACGAAATGTCATAATGAAAGCAAATGAATGATGTGCTCCCCTAGTTTCCTTAATGGCATCATGGGAAGACTAGCCTGGGAGAATGTAGAACGGCATTAAGCTCTCTCTCTCCCCCTCGCCTCCAACGGTAAACACTCCCCCATTCACCCTCCTCCCCCCAAAAACGAGGAATCAGTTCAAGATGAAAATGAAAGGAAGGCTTTGGAGCTTTATGTTCTTCCTTAAATTGAACAGAACAGAAGCAAACAATACACAGTTATACGTAGTCATGAGCATGATCTGGCTAGTACACCAAGTAAGAGTGTGAGGTATTAGATAGCTGAGAGAGAGAATGATAAGCCACGAGACATTCACAAACGGTACTTTGAACTTTTTTTTGTTGATGAAGTCGACTCTAACTGAGAAAATAGCCATAAATATGTAACTTATAAGGCAGTAATCACAGTTAATTTCCCTAAAAATAAAATTATATAGTAGTGAAAAAGTGAAAAAATTAATCAAAATTACCAAAGATACTATACGGTAGTAGCACCACTAGCTGTAGTAGGAGTAGTAACTGCACTACCCCCAACCCCACCTGCACCATCACCACTGCCACCACTACCGCTTGCAGCTGCAGCAGCGCTACCACCACCGCTACTCGTTGCCAACGCGTTCGCACCCACCATAGTTGTCGTCACTGTAGTTCTTTTCCGCTTTTTCTTTTCATAAGGAATTCCTCTAGCTTTGGCTTGCCCTTCCCTTACCTCCCTTAAGTAAATCCTGACTGCCCTCGCGCCAAATGGGTTCGCCTCCTGCCGTCCACCGTTCTCTTCGTAAGCTGCTCTCAGCCGTCCAATCAGCGCGTCTAAGCTCCCCCATGCCTGCTTCAGCGGACACGCGCACGGAGCAGGCGGGTTCGGGTGCCCAAAATAGGGGCACCCAGTTATGTGGACCTTAGTCTTTCCGAATTGGTCCAAGTACTTCAAGAATTCAAGCACATGAGCCCCACTGCACCGCGCCAACGTTAGTGGCGGCTTGTGATTCCTCAAGTACTGTAAGAAAGTGTTCCAATCTCGCCGCTTCTGCGACTCATACCGGCTCGGTGTCGGAGGCGATGACCCCTCTGGTTGTGGAGCTGCCGTCGCTGGTGTACCCTCCGCGCTATTCGGTTCAGATGCACCCGACGCTGCTACCCCAGATGCTGAATCCATGATCCACAGCCAACCCAATTGTTCTAGGAATCTCTTGTATCAGCTTAATGGGATGATCGAGTGGGTTGGGTTTTCTGTTGGATTAGAAAAATGGATGAACTGAGTTTGCTTCTTTTACTCTTTCACTCCATAAACAACTTTTTTGTGTAATCTGTAGTAGCTTGAGATTGCGTATCAAAAGGACAGAGCTGCAGCTTGTGGTGGATCTTTTCACGGGAAAAGAGTTTCTGGTTTTCGTTCTTTTTTCGTGATAGAGAAGGAGGAGGATTTTGGGAGAAAGAAGGAAAAAGGAAAATAAGGGGGAGTGTGAAGAGGGCTTGGTGATGGGACGTAAAAAGCACAGATGAATGAATGAATGAACAAGAATAAGACGGTGAGAGAGGAAATGCTGGGCGAGTGGGAGTAGAGAGAGTTTGTACAGTGTTCTCAATTTCACATGGTGGCCCCTCTCGAAGTGACAGGATTACTATTCACCACTGACGGCCCTCTATTCTCTCTCTCCAACGGTGTTACTCATGCGCGTCAATTTTGAGGATTTGGGTACCCTTTTTGTAATTGGATAGGACGTTTGTCAGAATGGGTAGTGAGCATGTCGGTCACACGGACATGGCAGCGCGTTAATTAATTATATGTTGCAAATCCGATCGCATTAAATGGGGTCTTAACAAGGTCAAATATTTCGTGTCCATAATCCCACTTTGCTTACTATTCTTTTTTTTTTTCTTAATTTTTTTATTTATTCTTTTCGATGGCCATGTAAAATGGATCGGTCTAAGGGATTTCTTTTTTGTGAATGGGGACTAAGGCCTTTTCCTCAAAAAGTTCAATAAAAGTTCAGCCCAGTCTTTTAAGTGTCATGAGTTGAAAAAGTTTATTTCGATACTTAATATAATATTTTAAAATAAAATTATATCTATTCATGTAATAGAATAGAAAGTAATGCTAATTTTTTTCATTAAATAATATTATCATCACATAATAAAATTAAGATGGAAAAATTAAGAAAAATGTTAACATATATAATATTTATTATAAATAATTATATTATTATATCATTTAAATTACAAAAGCTAATGCAATAACTTAAAAAGAATAAAAATAACATGAATGGTATATTTTTATATATAGGATAAGTTTTTTTTTATATTGTTTGTTTTTGTATGTGTGGTTGAGAAATAATATATAAATTATGGAAACAAAATCTTGTTTGCAAATAAATATATAAAATAGTCTACCCAACCTAAACTGCCCCACCCACCATAGCCCTCAGGCAATTTAGTCCAAGGGGTAAATGTCCTCCTAAATAGGTTTTTTGTTTTTGGACAAGTTCCAAAATAGGTTAAAAAATTGTTAACGCATTCCACCCCACTGATGGATTGGGTTAGACCAATCCCGTGGGCTAGGCCCATTTTCACATCTCTACTTTTTTAAAAAAGGATTGGGTTGTTTAGTTGAATTTTTCTAGAAGAAATTTTTTGGTTAAAATACTTTTTTAATCTTTGAAGTTTAAAATTCAATTTAGTCCAAAATGCTTTTTTTTTTTTTTCATTTTCCTCCCAAAATTTTCAAAGAAGGATAAAAAAGGAGAAAGAAGAGAAAAAAATTGATGCCACATAAGCATATAGAAATGTTGCTGTAGTATTTTCTGTCAATGAATTTGATGGAATCAATCCCAAGGATGAATAACGGACATTTTTTAAAATTTTGTAATGAAATTGAACAAAAAATATTTTTTTGGGACTAAATCAAATTTTGAGTTAAATTTTAAAGACTAAAATGGTACTTTAGTCAAATTAGAGTAGCTATTTTTAGAAATGAGTGTTGCGTGCGTTTAACAGCTTCCTCATGCTTAGCTAACTCTTGAATCTTACTTGATTTACAAACCATGCTTTCAAAAGGATTTTCCAAAATTTTTCAATTTGAATTAAATTTTGGTGGTGAATCCATTAAAAAAGGATTTTTGAAAAGATTTTGAAAATTCTTCTTTTTTAATTCCACTATGCGCATCACATGGTTTTTTTGTAGGACGGTCGTGACAATTTAGTGACTTCATTGGAGATAGATCAAGAGTCATGCCCATTTAAGATAATTGTACATAACACTATTGCATTCCTTATATTTAAATAACTTTTTTATGTTGATCGCCTTAGATAACATGCCTATATAGTTCTATTTTCCATAAATTCGCATGCTTAGAGATTTTGTTCGATTGATGGAATAATATGCCCAGGATAGATAACATGTGAATTTGAACTCTAGGAGAAAACTTTTTCTACTTTAGCTGCTTTCTATTCTCTTTTATCTGTTTAGCATATAAGGGTTGGGTGATTCATAGAGTTACATGTTCGTATACTCTCCTCACACACTATATGTTTATACTACACCTCACACATATGATAAACCTTATACTAAGTAGAAGAGCACCTGAGATTAGTAGAAATTGTTTAACAATTTTCTTGTGGGGCCTTGAGCCTTCAAAGGTTACCGTGAAGACTCGGCTCAAGTTGTTACCTATTCTTATAGGTCTGGTCTGTGTAAGAGTTCGCATACTTACAAAATTAGCCTTGTTAGGTAGAGTCTTCACCTTTCATGGTGGAGGTAATTTAGAGACCTTTTATCCTTTAGGAAAATAGACCTATCTTGAAACCATGTGCACTTATAAAATATACTCTAGCTGCCATCCAAATAGCTAGAGCAAGCTTTATAGGGTAGTCATCCTAACTTAGGGTTCACCGTATAAATAGGACAAGGAAGAGTATACTCCTTTTTCTATAGTACATCAAGACGTCTAGCAAAAACTCAAGAAAAAAAGTAGGGTAGAATTGCTCTATATTGGAGTAGATAGCAAGTGTCATTACACAAATGGACTGATAACTATAATGAAGGTATGTGCATTGGAAGCTTAAACCCTATCTAGTAGGTTTCAAACCCAAATTACTATGCGATTTCATACTCTGTTATCATACATCTAGCTAGGAAAATATCTCTAAAAAAGAATATCCTTAGGGTTATGCGTGTCCGCTAGGAGCATTTGTTAGCTAGTGTCCTAATAGTAAGTCATTTTGGCCTATGTCAAAGGGTGACATATTGCCCGATTTTTTTTAAAAATTGATCTTATAGAGATTAAAATCTCTTGCAAGTTGATAATGCTATCTTTCTACTTATGAAACAATAAGTACTTAGAGGAGAAGAGAGAATTGATATGTACCCCTATATTGAAATTAGCCTTACCAAATAAGGCACTAGATGAGGGATAAGATAAAAGAGAAAAATATGCTTTTCTTTTAAAGACAACGTCAATTAGTATATTGTTAGATGCACGGGCAAAGGGTAGTTGAAGGGTGAGTAGGCTATACCCCCCGCCCCCCAAGATGTTCAAAAAGTCTTAATATAATATATTATTTATTGAACATACTATGACTTAGCCACCTACCCCTCAATCGAAAAGTTAATTTAAATAAAAAACAATAAAACTTTTGTAGCTCAGAAACATTTAACTTGGACCACAATTCACAAATAATAGTAAAATAATTTTAAAACAATTCTAAAACGTGTTGATGAAGCCAATCTTTTAACTTTTTCTTTCTCTCTTTCCCCAAGTCCATCTCTAAAACTTTTCTTTTCACTTTTCTACTTTTCTCTTCTCCTATACTTCAGACTTTAGAGCTTTCACTTGAGTTGCTATGTGGTGGTACTAGCTATGTTAGTTCTAAGTAAATTCTATTATGAATCAATATAATTCTAAGATTTTATTTCAAGTAAATTTTCCTTCTAAAAAATTTCTCTTCTCCAACCCTTCCCAAAAAAGGCTTTTAATTTAATAATATGTAATCCCAAATCTTTTGCTTGATTTTAGCTTTCAGACTTCACTTTTTCTTTTAAATTATAAAAGAGAACCATGAGAGTGAGAATGAAAATGATGGAGATTTGTAATATTTATGCTTGGTTAGGACACTTTACATGGCAACATTTTCAAGTAGTAACGGTGTTATATTTCTATTGAAGAGGATTTTCTATTGGTGAGGGAGTTTTGGCATTTTAGAGAGACAATTTGGCCAGTAAGCATTTTTTTCCTTTTAACTTTCTCTCCACTTCTATTTACTTATTCCTTATTCTCATTATTTCAACCTTTAAAGTTTTAATGCTTGATGTTCTGAGTTATACAATTAAATTAACAAATAGATAATGTATTCTTGTGAGCATTTGTAGTTAAGGATTGTTAAAAATAGTTCAAAGAATATAAAAAGGAAAAAAATGAGAAGATGATTTACAATATATATATATATATATATATATATATATATATATATATATTGTTTTAGATATTTTATTGGAACTACAATTAGCTTTTCATCTCCTAAATAATCAAACTAATACTGATAGAAAACCTAAAACAATATATATGTTCTCGTTGAAGGTTACATTATGTGATTGAGCATTTATTAAAGGCCAATCTCCTTATATGATTTTGAAATTTTTGAACTAATTCCTGAATATAAAATTTTGTTATAACTTATTATATATTTTCAGGTTTATCTTTTGCACATGGAAAAGTTGAAAACTATTGACACATTATTTAAAAAAAAAAGATGAAAAGAATCAAGATGCTTCTATCACTATTACATTAGACAAAGGTCATCAAACCATTGAGTCTTTAAATATCAATCCTTTAAATACTAAACTAGCTGGTAGCTCTATACATCCATGACTCAGTGTTACACAACTGGATGCTTATCATTTAGAAAGAGATATTGGATAATGTCCACTAATTTGGCAATTTCCTCCAAATCAAAGAGACGAAATTCACCGAGCTTATCTAAAAGTTGGACCAAATCAACCAAAATTTGTACAATATCCATTTTCTAGCGGTGAGCATCAACGGCATCAGTTTCAATCTTCTTAGTTTGAACTATATCCTACTCGGTTAAAGTATTCTATAAAATATGATGATATAATTTGTTTGTCATGCTACCTTTTTTGGTAAGCTATCTTCAGGCTACCTAGGTTCAAATGTATTCATTGAGCATGTTTTCAAAAATTAGAAGAAAGTCAATAGTGGATTAGATTGTCCTATTTTGAATCACATTGACAAAAGTCCCAATTCTCCTAATTATAATGCTATAAAATGTTGTGATGATTTGATGAAGCAATCACAACATATTGATATGCTTATAAAAAAGCAAACTTAAAAAAAAATTGAGAATAATCGATTCAAACTCAAAGCTTCGATGATTCTATTAAATGGTTGACATTTCAAGTTTATGCATACAGGGGTTATGATGAAAGCTCAAGTTCAAAGAATCAAGAAATTTTTATTGAAATGTTGAAGCTTTTGGGATAATATAATGAAAATTTTCAGAACCTCATTTTGGAGAATGCTCTAAGGGTGGCAAAGTATACATCAAGGGATATTCAAAAAGACATTCTATATATTCTTGCAATTAATGTGAGAAATTCAATTAGAGATGCTAAATTTTGTACCCTTATTGATAAAGCTTGATATGAATCTAAGAAGCAGCAAATGGCCATTATTTTGAGATTCATTACTAGGGATGGTTTAGTTCAAGAAAGGTTCATTGATCTTGTGCATGTTAGTGACACTAGTACAATGACTTCCGAGAAAGAGTTGGTGTCTATTCTTTCTTATCATAATCTCTAACTTGAAAATATTTGAGGTCAATGGTATGATGGTACTAGCAATATGCGAGGTGAATGGAACAGATTGCAAGCCTTATTTCTTAACGATTGTCCATATGCATATTTTGTTGATTGTTTTGCTCATAGGTTACAATTAGCTTTAGTTGCTGTTTCAAGAAAAGTTGTTCAAATTCATGAACTTTTCATATAGTTGACTTCCATTGTAAATATTGTTGGTGCTTCTTGCAAATGATATGATCAATTACAAGAAGCTCAAGCTATTGAAATTGCAAAGATGACTGTAATTGATGAGCTTGAAACAGGTAGATGAGAAAATTAACTTGGAATTTTACAAAGAGCTGGAAATACTCGATAAGGCTCTCACTTTACTTCTATTTACAGCTTGATGATAATGTTTTCTACAACTTGTACTGTTGTCAATAATATTATTGATGAAGGGGTTACTTATGCACAAAGAGGTGATGCTTATACTGTTAGTAAAATATTACTATCATTTAAGTTTATTTTCACATTGCACTTAATGCTTGAAATCATGGGAATCACTAATAATGTTTGCCAAGCATTACAACAACATTCTCAAGATATCTTAAATGCATTGCATCTTGTTTCTACAACAAAATTACTTCTTCAACACTTGAGATATGATGGATGGTCTAATTTACTTGAGAATGTGAAAGAATTTTGTAGAAAATATAAGATTGAGATTCTCGATATGGGTTCACCATATTCCTTAGGTAGAGAGAGATCTCATCAATCAAATTTCATAGTAGAGCATCATTTTTGAATAGAAATATTCCTAGCAACAATAGATTCCCAGTTATAAAAGTTGAATAGTAGATTCAAAGAGAAAATAATGGAACTTTTAACTTTAAGCTTTGCTTTAAATCCTAAGAGTTATTATAAGTCATTCAATATTGAAAACATATGCAAGCTAGCACTAAAGTTTTATCTTGAAGATTTCATAAAACAAAAAAGAAGTCATTTGAAGTTTCAATTATGCCACTATGAGCTTGATATATCTCATAGTCCAGTTTTTTAAGATATTATTACACTTTCTCAGTTATGTCAGAGATTAATGGAAATAGTAAAGTCAAAAACTTATCACTTGATTAATCAATTGATTCGTCTTGTCTTGAATCTTCTTGTAACTACATCAACTATAGAGAGAGTTTTTTCAACAATGAAGATGGTCAAAACAAGACTCCGAAATAAAAAGGATGATGAGTGTCTTGTAGATAATTTGGTTGTTTATATTGAGAAAGAAATTGCCACTACTTTTAGCATAAAGTCCATAATAGCTAAAAAATGGTTATAAGTAATTCTCTATAATTTCTTTTGGTTTGTAGGTTATACAATATATTTGACTATTTTGAGATGTTAGTTGTTGCATATAATTAATATACTTTTATTGATGTTTTTAGTTTTTTTTTTCTCTTCGGCCACCTCAATGAAAATTGTCTAGCTTTGTCCCTAATTAAATGAAAGATTCATTTTGACACAAAAACAAATGGTGAAGCTATATCCAAATGTTTACCTAAATTGGGTAAAGATTCAAGTTTCTCTCAAGTTAGTGGTCATTTCTCATTTTCCCTATCGAGCAATAAGCACCTAGAGGATGGAAGAAAAATATTTCAAACTAGAATTCAAAATTGACCAAGTCTAATAATGCATTAATTGAAATCCAAAATTGCATCTTGTAACCCATATAAGGAAAGATCATCAACGTAATAATTGGTTAGTGTATTATTGGGTCAATCAAAGTCCAATCTTTTTGTTTTCACGGCATTAACTGAGTAGAGATTCAAAATATCTCCTAAGTCAATAGTTTTTTTTAATCTCTGTGGAGCAATAAGTATTAAAAGATAAGAGAACTTTTAACCCTTATGCCAAAACGATCATTGACCTAGTAGCACACTAGTTGAGGGCCCAGATAAAGATAAAAAATATCCTAATATCTTTCTTTTCTCTCTTTACAAAGGGTAAAAATATAATTTCTTGCAAGGTTATTAAGATGGTTCACTAAATTCATCCTCCTTAAAGAATTTACAACATTTAATCTAGAACTTGAGCCTTATCTATGAATGTCTCACTAGTTGAAACCATTCAAAACTAGGAAAATGAAAATGTTGATTTAAGGAATAAGGTAAGTAATATGGAGTTGGAGATGGCAGTAATAAAGAGAATGCTAGTGAATGTTTGTGTGTAATTCATACAAAGATGAATACAATGTCAGTACGCAAGTGCACGTATCGTGACCAAGTAATAAAGTAATGAGTGAGTATCGTCCCACGAAGAGTGAACTAAAACTGTCTAGATACCTTTGCTGTATGAATGCTGTAGCAATGTCAAGTTGTTTTACAAAATTGGAATATGCATGGGTTGACTGATTTTTTCTGTAACTAAAGTGAAAAGTATTAGGGAATAGGAAAGAAAATATATGGGGAGAACTGGGTTGCTCGGGGTTGCCATGGACTTCAGCATTCAGAGATGCTCTAGAATTTGCTGCAGCAAAAGTCCCTGGTGCTAAACTCAGTCCTGAATGGAGTCTTCCCAGACTGCCATTCCTTACAACTCCAAGGTTCAGACACGCATTCCTGCCTTGGTCCTCACCTCTTAGTTGTGCATGGATTTCATTATGGTATAACGGGGTACTCGTATATCCCTACATGAGGTAACCCCCTACAATCAGCCCTTTTTCCAGCCTCCATTACCCTCCCAGGTGAATGGTGGCCTTGGTTTTCTTCCTCCAAACTTCCGTTATTAAGGAAAGAAAAGCTACAGGAACTACAGCTGAATGTAAACAAAACTGCAGCAAAATGGATTAACGTTAAAAATGTGCTTCAGTCCATTACAACCCTTGTGCAACCCCAGCTAGAAACTAGCCAAGCCTCATGGGTGCACTTGTTACAAAAATTCTAGAAACTCTGGTATGCATTCTAAGAGATAAAAACTATATTGCAAAATGCAGATCTTTCTTTTCTTTTGATAAGCAATAAAATCACAGCGGAAAACTAAATTCCTTTCTACACTATCACTCTATTCCCTCATGCTGCACCTTCCGGTGTTATCAGCACTCTCGGTTATAGAGTTATTTCTCTACCCAATTCTGTTCTCTTCCTTTCTCACCCCCGTCCATTGCATTCGCTATTTTTTAGCCTTTTGTAGGCAGCCCTTGTGGTCCCAAAAAAGCGCCCTGGTTGCTGCCATTCCTTCTGCTCTGCAGCAGGTGCCCTTGTTGTGCAGCTTTATCCTCTGCACTTTCAGTAATGGAGGTAGTCCTGTACCAACAGCCTGCAGTGCCCCTGCTGCTGTCCTCTGCTACTGTCCTTTGTTGTTGTCCCCTTCTCACTGGTGGCTGCTTCTGTTGCGCCGCTCTACCACCTGCACCAAATCAAACAGAATCAGAATATTGCGGGAAAGAGGGGGCAGCTCCCCCTCTATCACCCGCGGTTCTGCTATCATTGCCACATATGCTCAGTGAAATGCTGCAGCAATGGGCAGCTGATGTTATATCTAGAAGAGTCATCCCCTTTTATTAAATCAGAGGGCAAAAGTGCTTAAAACACCAGAAAAATTCAGTAAATAATCATGGGTAACGCATGGAAACTATAGTGAAATGCAGTTATCAAATACCCCCAAACTTAAAGGATTGCTTGTCCCCAAGCATCCTACACTGCTCACTACAAACTAAACACCTGGCAGTTCCAGGCTTTTCTCATGTCAGACTCCATGGCTCTGCTGAAAGCTCTCAACTCTTAGGATCGCCCTCATACAAAGGATACCACAAATCTTTCTCCCAATCACAGCAAACACCTTCTTTGAATTTGTGTGTGTGTGATATGGATAGTTTTGTCTAGGAGTTACTTGGGTCAAAAACAGCCAGAGTTCTTAAGACTTTTATGCTAATATTTTGAGCTTCCTTTCCTAGGTTAAGCTGGCATTCAACATAGGTACAGACAGGGCAGCACGTATGGGGAAGTGGGGCAGCTTACTGAATTTCTTCTTTTACTGTTATTATTATTATTATTTTTTTTAGCGGAGGTCATTACAGCTTTTTGACGCGAATGCCAACATGTTCAATGCAGGCACTCGGTTACTCAGCCTTATCACTCTTCAATCGCTTCCCACTCATACTCTTCGTCCCTGTTTTACACAAAGGTGCACATGGGGCTCATGCACACCCCTGGTTATTAAGGGATTACAGAGCATTGGAGTGTCCACTCTTTGTCCCTGTTTTACACAAAGGTGCACATGGGGCTCATGCACACCCCTGGTTACTAAGGAATTACAGAGCATTTGAGTGTCCATATTTTTCTTTATTTTTTACTCCCTTCCCCCAAACTTAAGCCTTTATGCCCCTATGTGTCTGCCTCTTTTATAATTCTACAGGAAGCTCTCAATACTAGCTCTAAGACTAAGGACCTCTTTCTAAAAGATCACCAAATTCTCTGCTGGGCAAGCTGCCCATGATCCAGTGCTTATAAGAAGAGGGTGCTGTGTGATGGGGTGAGGCTGTAGGTTCCCTATTCTGATTTTAACAGAATACCCAATCCTCCTCATGGAGCATCCCAAAACTTTCAGCAAGATATGCAGCTATTCCACCCTCTTTTCTCTCTGTTTTTTTTGAACAAATAAAACTGTATTCAACTCAATCAAACTCAGTGATTACTGGGACAGACTCATTCAACACGAGTGGATAAAGACACAAGTGGGCAGCAATATAAACAAACACCTAGATGAACATCAGAACTAATCATGCAAAATGCTCCAGCAATAAAACAAAACGCAAAAGTGCCACAGTACTGCTACAGCAATGAATCCAAACACAAAAGTGATATGCTCCAGCAACATTATTCCCACCAGACAATTATATCACACACCCCCCAAACTTAAGTTGAGCAGTGTCCTCACTGCAGATGCAATGGCCAGAAAACAAAATATACCCACAAACAGAAACAGAAACAAAGGAATTCCAAATATAGCAGAGAAGGAAAAAGGGTTTAGGGAACTTTCCTGAGGGTGCTAGCATGTATGCTGCAGCACCCTAGGGTCATTGACCCCCAAAAGATTTCAAGGAACTACTGAGCCCACTCCTCCTCTATGTTGATTGTTGTGGGGCCTTTCCTTTGCGCAGTACTACTGTCCTTTTGGTAATGGGCTCATCGTCATCAGAGGACACAGTTTCCTCTGGTGTCTGGTAGGGCTCAAGATAGGGCTCCTTGCTAGAGGAGGATCCTTCAGAGGCTTTAGGGTGCTCTGCTTGTGTTTTTGGTGCTGGGGCTGACTTCTCAAAGGTGGCATGGAGCAGGGCAGTTGGAAACTCTGGGAATGGGAAAAATTGCTTGAAATTTTGCTCCAGAGTGGTGTGGAGGGCAAAGTCCCTTTTCTGTGCATATTGCCAGAAGGTTTGCTGGTGCTGCAGCAACTGTGCTTGTTGTCTGAGGAGTGTGGATTGTTGCTGCAGCAGATGCTGAATGGCCTTGTTAGCTGGCGGAGTGGCAGAGGAGGAAGCAGATGGACCAGTAGTTGGTGGGGGATCCCGAGAGGCAGCTGGTGGGTGCTGGGCTGCTTTCTCTAGAACAATGCGAGCAATGGTGGTAGGGGTGATGGGAGTGGTGTCCTTTAAGACCTCTTCGTCAATGGAGACTGGTACTCCATGATTTTTGCACAGGGTGGTGATGAGGGAAGGAAAGAGGAGGCTTCCCTTCTTTTGGCCGGCACAGGCTCGGATTTGGTCACTTATAATGCAGCCAACGTTGAGTGGCTGGCCGAGTATGAGCGCATCCACCATTGCTACTCTTTCTCTGCTCACAGTCTGCCCATGGGTGGAAGGCAAGAGACGGGTCTTGAGAAAATGGTACCAGACCTTTGCTGCCGACACCAAGGAGATTCGATTTACAATGGTGGAGCCCTGGGGAGATTTATCCCAGGTAGTGCTAGGAAGGCACACCCGGGTGAGCATTGCTTCCCAGTCTTCATCCCACAGACTTTGCAGATAGCCCTCGTAGTTGTCCTCCTCGTCGGGCAAATTGTAGGCTTTGTTGATAGAAGCTTGGTCAAATCGGACCTTCGTTTCCCGAACTCTCACCCATTTTTCCGTTTCTGGGGAGAAGTTCGCATAGAACTCCCGAACCAGTGGAATGAGGGCCGTTGGTGGATGGCTTGCAAAATTTTCCCAATCCCTCTGTTTTACCACCGTGCCAACGTACATTGGCACTCCTCAATTGCCAGCGGAGGTGAAGGTAAACCCCTTCTCAGCACAGAAGTTTCTGTGCATGATTTCGTCGTCATGCCTCTTCTTGTTTTCTTCGAAAGTGAATTTCTTCACCTTGCTTGCCTTCCTGGCCACTATCTTGATTCTCGGCATGCTTGGTTTGAAGGGTTGAATGTTGGGGTTTTCTGGGACGAAGGAGGTGAGAGGGTTGCAGGGTTTGGAACTCGAAAGAGGCGAGATGAGAGGGGAAGTTGCAGAGGTGACAGCGTGGGTGCGTTAACTCTCGGAAGAAATGGGTTGGAAGTTGCAGAGGTTTAAAGACCGTAGGTGTCTTATGGCCTTCTGCCAGTTTTTCGGCCCACTATTTTTTTTTAAAACTACCGAAGCATGGCAGAGGGGAACCCTTGGCTTAAAGCTGACTGTGTTGCTGTAGCAATATTGGAGCAATGCTTCAGCAAGCTAGGGGCCAAAAAAATTCTTGCTGCAGCATAGAGTGCTTGTTACCAGTTCTGCTATAGCAAACAGGGACTGCCTTTAGTGTTATGTTGCTGCAGCAAAACAAAAACTGGTTCTGCAACTTCTTGCTTCCTAACCTGCGTATCAACCACAAAAGCTATTAGGTTCTTGATCTAAACTTATCTTAAAACTATTAACTTAAATAATAACAAATTTGAATATGGGTTGCCTCCCATGAGCGCTTGTTTTAGAGTCTTCAGCCTGACTTCCCTTCTGTTTAATCCTCTTGCAGCTGAATGGAAGTGTGCTGTCTCTCCATATCACCCCCCAGATAATGCTTGACTCTTTGCCCATTAATCCTAAATGTCCTTCCTTCCTTCTCTTCTTCCAATTCAATCGTCCCAAATGGGAAGACCTTTCTTATATGAAAGGGTCCAGACCATCGTGATTTCAACTTCCCAAGAAACAAGGTTAGCCTGGAGTTGTACAGTAGTACTTTCTGTCCTACTTCGAAGTTTCTGGGTTGTATCTTCCTGTCATGCCATTGCTTTGCTTTCTCCTTGTATAGTTTGGCATTCTCATAGGCCTGCCCCCGAAATTCGTCCAACTCATTTAGCTGCAGCATCCTTTTCTCCCCTGCAGCATCCAGGTTCTAGTTTAGTTTCTTCACTGCCCAATATGCTCGATGTTCCAGCTCTACTGGGAGATGACAAGCCTTCCCGAATACCAACCTGTAAGGTGACATGCCCAGAGGTGTCTTATAGGCTGTTCTATATGCCTAAAGTGCATCATCCAACCTTGAGGACCAATCCTTCCTCGTAGGACTTACTGTTTTTTTCAAAATTCTCTTGATCTCTCTGTTGGAGACTTCAGCCTGCCCACTTGTTTGTGGATGATAGGGGGTTGCTACCTTGTGTCTTACTCCGTATTTGGCCAGTAATGCCTTGAACTGCCTATTGCAGAAATAGGTTCCTCCATCGCTGATGATGGCTCTGGGGGTTCCAAACCTTGTAAAGATATTCCTCTTCAGGAATCTGGTTACGACTCTGGCTTCATTGGTCTGAGATGCACTGGCTTCCACCCACTTTGAGACATAATCTACAGCTACAAGGATGTATTGGTTGCCAAAACTTGAGGGGAATGGTCCCATGAAATCTATGCCCCAGACATCAAATAATTCCACCTCTAGGATGTTGTTTATTGGCATTTCATGCCTGCGAGATATATTTCCTGTTCTCTGGCACTGGTCACATTGCCTTGCATAAGAGTGGGAGTCCTTGAATAAGAAGGGCCAACAGAAACCTGCCTGCAGCACTTTTTTTACTGTCCTAATTCCTCTAAAATGACCTCCATAAGGAGAAGCGTGGCATTGCTGCAAGATTTGCTCCGTTTCTTCACTAGGTATGCACCTCCTTATCATCTGGTCAGCACATTGCTTGTAAAGATAGGGTTCATCCCAGTAGTAGGAGTTGACTTCATGCAAAATTTTTTTCTTCTGCTGCCATGTCAGGTCTGGTGGGAGCATTCCACTCACGAGGTAATTCACATAATCAGCATACCATGACACATCAACTTGGGACATGAGATAGAGTTGCTCATCCGGGAATCTTTCATTGATAGCCTCTGCTCCCGAGCTGTGCTCCTCAAATCTGGAGAGATGGTCTGCCACTTGGTTTTCAGTCCCCTTCCTGTCTCTGATCTCTAGATCAAACTCTTGAAGCAAAAGCACCCACCGAATGAGCCTCGGTTTGGAATCCTTCTTTCTGACCAAGTGTTTGATGGAAGAGTAGTCAGTGTGCACTATCACCTTTACTCCTACCAGATATGCTTTGAATTTCTCAAAGGCAAACACTACAGCAAGCAATTCCTTCTCTGTCACAGTGTAGTTCAACTGGGCACCTTGCAGCATTTTGCTAGCATAGTAAATAGAGTGAAACAGCTTATTTTTGCGCTGTCCGAGGACAGCTCCCAGTGCTGTTTCACTAGCATCACACATCAGCTCAAATGGGGAGGTCCAGTCTGGTGCCACGATGATCGGGGCTGTGCTCAATTTCTGCTTGAGATCGCAGAATGCTGTCATGCAACTTTCATCAAAACAAAAGGTTCTATCCTTCTCTAGCAAGTTGCATAGTGGTTTGGCAACATTAGAAAAGTCCTTAATGAACCTCCTATAAAATCCTGCATGTCCCAAGAAGCTCCGAATGCCCTTGACCGAGGTGGGGGGGGACAGTTTCTCAATAATTTCCACCTTGGCCTTGTCCACCTCAAGTCCTTTCTGCAATACCTTATGCCCTAGCACAATTCCTTCCTTTACCATAAACTGGCACTTTTCCCAGTTTAGCACCAAGTTTGTCTCCTCACACCTTTGCAAGACTTTAGCAAGGTTTTCCAAGCATAGGTCGAAGGAGTCTCCAAAAACTGAGAAATCATCCATAAAGATTTCCACAAACTGTTCAGCCATTTCTGTGAATATTGCCATCATGCATCGCTGGAACGTTGCTGGAGCATTGCACAGCCCAAATGGCATCCTTCGAAATGCAAAGGTACCATAAGGGCATGTGAATGTGGTCTTATGCTGATCTTCTGTTGCTATGGCAATCTGGTTATACCCTGAGTACCCATCCAGGAAGCAATAATATTCCCTCCCCGCAAGTCTATCTAGCATTTGATCAACGAATGGCAGAGGGAAGTGATCCTTCCTAGTGCTTTTCTTCAGCTTTCTATAGTCCATGCAAATCCTCCAACCGGTTACCACCTTAGTAGGAATGAGCTCATTGCTATCGGTTTCCGCCACAGTCATGCCTCCTTTCTTGGGAACACACTGGACCGGACTTACCCAAGAGCTATCTGATATGGGGTAAATGATTCCAGCATCCAGCCATTTGATGATCTCCTTCTTCACCACCTCCTTCATTATTGGGTTAAGCCTTCGTTGGGGTTCAATGGACCCTTTTTCATTGCTTTCCAAAAGGATCTTATGCATGCAGAATGAGGGACTGATTCCCTTAATGTCAGCAAGTGTCCAGCCAATGGCCTTTCTGAATTTCTTTAGTGTCAGGACCAATTTCTCCTCTTGTTCCTCTGTCAGAAGTGCTGAGATAACCACAGGAAGAGTGGCTGTTTCTCCTAGATATGCATACTTAAGGTGAGCTGGCAGAGGCTTCATCTCCAAGGCTGGTAGTTCTTCTACTGATGCCTTCAGCAGCTTTGAATCTGGCGTGGTTTCGAACAGTGGCTCCTTCAATGTCTCCTTCTTCCTGAAGCCTTGACTGACATCAATCCAGGCCCATTCCTTCTCATCTTCTCCTTCGGACTCTGAGTGGTCTATCCACGTTGCTGGTGATGGCTCCTTGCAGCATTTTTCCAGTTGTTCTGATGCTAACGTGTCTATCATTGACACCACAGCACATTCCTCTTCTTCACTGGCAAACCTCATGGTCTGGAGCACATTGAATGTAACCTGCTCATCTTGTACTCTCATAGTTAATTCACCCTTTTGAACATCAATGAGTGTCCGGCCAGTTGCTAGGAACGGTCTGCCTAATATAATGGGAACTTCTGCATCAGCTTCATAATCCAGAATTGTGAAGTCTACTGGGAAGATGAACTTATCCACTTTAACCAGGACATCCTCTATTTTTCCCTCTGGGTGGGCAATGGATCTGTCTGCTAATTGCAGTATAACTGTGGTAGGCTGAGCTTCTCCAATTCCTAGCTTTTTAAAGATGGCCATTGGCATAAGGTTGATGCTTGCTCCCAAATCACAAAGTGCCTTGCCAAATACTAGTTTCCAATTGAACAAGGTATGGTGAAACTGCCTGGATCTTTAAGTTTGGGTGGCAACTTATTTTGTAGCACAGCACTGCATTCTCTTGTGAGAGCAACGGTCTCAAACTCGCCAAACCTCCTTTTTTTTGTCAGAATGTCCTTCATGAACTTCACATAATTGGGTATCTGTTCCAGTGCTTCCACCAGAGGAATATTGATGTGTAGCTGTTTCAGGACATCCAAGAACCTTCTAAATTGCTGGTCATTCTGCTACTTCTGAAATCTCTGAGGGAAAGGGGGAGGTAACTTGGGTTGCTGCATGCCCTACTACGGCAAAGTTGACACTTTTTTCTGTGGCATGGCTGCAGCATTCTCTCCAGAGATGGTTTCGTCCTTGCTTATCTCCTCCCTTTGCGTCTTCTCATCATTTTTGTTCTCCAGGGGTGTAGTGGAGTCTGTCTGGTCTTGCCCTCTTACTTTTGGTGTATCCACCGTCTTCCCGCTCCTCAGGGCTATAGCCTTGCAGTGTTCTTTCCCTTCTCTCCTAGGGACTTCAGTATTACTAGGAAGTGTCCCTGGGGGTCTGCTTTTCAGTTCATTGGCAAGCTGTCCCACTTGAGTCTTCAGATTCCTCAGTGAGGCTGCTTGACTCTGGATTAGAGCATCATTCCTTTCCATAAACTCCTTCAGCAGGGATTCTAGTAAGGTGTGGGCTTCCTGAGGCTGTTGTCTTTGCTGCTGGAAGCCTGGTGGACCCTGTGGTCTTTGTGGGGCAGAGTTGCTCCCTTGTCCTGCACCATAGTTGCTCCAGGAGAAATTGGGGTGTTGCCTCCATCCTAGGTTATATGTGTTGGAGTAAGGGTTGTTATTGCGATTCATATTGCCCACAAAACACACTGATTCAGGGTTTGAGAGACAAGCTTCAAATAAATGAGATCCATTGCATAATACACAAGATGGTCCAGTTTTCTGGACTGCATTGGCTGCTTGAGGGCGGGTAACTTGCTGGCTTTTCAAAACATTGACTAGCAAGGCTAGCTGGGCTGTGAGAGAGGTCACTTCACTCACTTCGTGCATGCCTGCTGCTTTCTTTCCATTTGAAACCCTGTCCATTGGCCATTGGTAGTTGTTACTGGCCATTCTTTCGAGCAACTCATATGCTTCATTATATGTTTTGGACAAGAGTGCCCCATTAGCCACTGCATCTACTATGGTCCGAGTTTGGGCATTGAGACCATTATAAAAAGTCTCCATCTGAATGCAGTAAGGAATTCCATGATGTGGGCATCTCCGTAATAGCTCTTTATACCTCTCCCAAGTCTCAGACAAAGATTCACCTTCTAATTGCTAGAAAGAGGTGATGCCATTTCTCAATCTGGCATTTTTGGTAGGCGGGAAGTATTTCAGCAGAAATTTTTCTGCCAAATCACTCCAGTTAGCGATAGAGTCAGGTGGCAGAGAGTTCAACCAGGCTCTTGCTCGGTCTCTTAATGAATAAGGAAACAGTTTAAGCCTGAGCACTTCTTCTATTACACCATTCATTTTAAAAGCATCCGTGACTTCCATGAACAATCTTAAATGAAGGTGAGGGTCCTCAGTGGGCATGCCACTGAATTACCCAGCAGTTTGCAGCATCTGGAACATTACTGGTTTGAGCTCAAAATGTAGAGCCTCAATCTCTGGTCTCACAATGCTCGGGTTCAACCCATTCAGATTTGGTTGAACATAAGCATTTAAGACCCTATCTCTATCGTCCATGTTGTCTGCTCCATTTTGATTAGCCATTTCTGCCTGCTGCTGGTGTGTTAGCTGTCCTCTTCTTCTTCTCAAAAGTGTTCTTTCTATTTCTGGATCAAGGGGTAGAAGTTCTCTGTCAGCCCTGCTCATGTACTGTGTTACCTGCTCAACTAGAGTAAAAGCAAACAATTCTTCACACAGCGGAGTGTCTAAAAACAATTTTAAAGTTGACACTCCCCAACAATGGCGCCAAAAACTTGGTGAACGTTTGTGTGTAATTCATACAAAGATGAATACAATGTCAGTACGCAAGTGCACGTATCGTGACCAAGTAATAAAGTGATGAGTGAGTATCGTCCCACGAGGAGTGAACTAAAACTGTCTAGATACCTTTGCTGTATGAATGCTGTAGCAATGTCAAGTTGTTTTACAAAATTGGAATATGCATGGGTTGACTAATTTTTTCTGTAACTAAAGTGAAAAGTATTAGGGAATAGGAAAGAAAATATATGGGGAGAACTGGGGTGCTCGGGGTTGCCATGGACTTCAGCATTCAGAGATGCTCTAGAATTTGCTGCAGCAAAAGTCCCTGGTGCTAAACTCAGTCTTGAATGGAGTCTTCCCAGACTGCCATTCTGTACAACTCCAAGGTTCAGACACGCATTCCTGCCTTGTTCCTCACCTCTTAGTTGTGCATGGATTTCATTATGGACTAACGGGGTACCCGTATATCCCTACATGAGGTAACCCCACTACAATCAGCCCTTTTTCCAGCCTCCATTACCTTCCCAGGTGAATGGTGGCCTTGGTTTTCTTCCTCCAAACTTCCGTTATTAAGGAAAGAAAAGCTACAGGAACTACAGCTGAATGTAAACAAAACTGCAGCAAAATGGATTAACGTTAAAAATGTGCTTCAGTCCATTACAACCCTTGTGCAACCCCAGCTGGAAACTAGCCAAGCCTCATGGGTGCATTTGTTACAAAAATTCCAGAAACTCTGGTATGCATTCTAAGAGATAAAAACTATATTGCAAAATGCAGATCTTTCTTTTCTTTTGATAAGCAATAAAATCACAGCGGAAAATTAAATTCCTTTCTACACTATCACTCTATTCCCTCATGCTACACCTTCTGGTGTTATCAGCACTCTCGGTTATGGAGTTATTTCTCTACCCAATTCTGTTCTCTTCCTTTCTCCCCCACGCCCATTGCATTCGCTATTTTTCGGCCTTTTGTAGGCAACCCTTGTGGTCCCAGAAAAGCGCCCTGGTTGCTGCCATTCCTTCTGCTCTGCAGCAGGCGCCCTTGTTGTGCAGCTTTATCCTCTCCAGTTTCAGTAGTGGAGGCAGTCCTGTACCAACAGCCTGCAGTGCCCCTGCTGCTATCCTCTGCTGCTGTCCTTTGCTGCTATCCCCTACTCACTGGTGGCTGCTTCAGCTGCGCCACTCTACCACCTGCACCAAATCAAACAGAATCAGAGTATTGCGGGAAAGAGGGGGCAGCTCCCCCTCTATCACCTGCGGTTCTGCTATCATTGCCACATATGCTCAGTGAAATGCTGCAGCAATGGGTAGCTGATGTTATATCTAGAAGAGTTATCCCCTTTTATTAAATCAGAGGGCAAAAGTGCTTAAAACACCAGAAAAATTCAGTAAATAATCATGGGTAACGCATGGAAACTATAGTGAAATGCAGTTATCAAATGCTAATTGAGGTCATCAAGGGTAAAAGATCTAAAGTTCCTTCTATTGGCATTAGTGTCATATCCCTAACAACAGCTATGGTGAGAAATAGACTATGATAAATGCTGTATATCTTAAGGGTGAATACTTCTATGATTAATGTGGAAGAGGGACCTACTTAGGAGACTACAATTTCTCCTACTCAAGTGCCAATTTGTATTACTTGTCACCTTGTTGAACCAAGTGCCTTCCCTGCAATAATGATTAGGAAGTTAGTATTCTCTTAATAGAACTACACCAATACGTATGACTTGCCAATGGTAGACCCATTTGTGACTTTCAACACTATAGATACCATATTGCTTAAAGATATATACGAGAGTAATGACAGGAAAGGGGAAATAGATAAAGTGAAGGATCTATTTCAAGCATTGTGAGGTCAAAATTCATAAGAATCCCTTAAACTGGAAGAGCTATCCCCCACCATAGATATGTTGTTGCCTAAGGATTTCAAGCTTCCTAAATTAACCAAATATGATGGAAGCACTAACCCAATTTTCCATCTAAAGGCTTATGGAACTAAAATGGTGTATTGGTCAAGAGATGAGAGATTTATCATTAATTTCTTCCATAAGAGTTTGACTAAAACTATACTATAATGGTACATGAAGCTATACCACTCCAAGATTAAATGGAGGAATGACTTGGTAAACACCTTTATGCATCAGTATAAGTTTAATATGAGCACTACCCCTTTATGAGAGCAACTGAGGATAATGAAGAAGAACTCTAGGGAAACTCTCGAAGAGTATACCAAAAAATAGAAGGTGCTAGCTGTCCTAGTCTAGCCACTTATGATAGATTCTAAAGTATGTTCATACTTCATTTGAACCTTTGGCAAATGATACTATAAAATCATGCTGTGAAATCATGTCAATGAATTTATTGATCTTATTGAGTTAGGTGAGAGAATAGATATGGACATTAAAGAAGGAATGTTGGAAGTACCTTAGTTTGAAGGTGATCACAATAAAAGGGTTTAACAAAAGAAAAAGGGATGGAGATGTGAATTATATTTAGCCATGAAATTCATAAGCCTAAAGAAGATCATCTTATTTTACCTCAAGGCTAGTGTTGAACTTCCAAACCTTAAGTCCATAGCAAAATGAAAGATTAGCTTGTCAATACCAACAAAAAGAGCAAAGACAACAAGGGCACAAGGATAATAGGTTAATCTCGAAGTTCAATTAAACTAATTTTGACATGTTTTATAAGTTGATGGAAGGAAAATTTATAGGCTCATAACCAATGAATCCCGTTTTTCCTCTATATCCATATCGGTCTCACGAGAATTAATGTTATTAATTATTATACTATTAATCTTAACCCTAAGTGAATGATTAAAAATAGAGTGAATGAAACTAAAATAAAATAAAATAGAAATCAAACCAAACAAAATAAATTTAGAAAAAGTCAAGTGATAGGGATTCTAGGACTTTTGATTTCACTATAATTAATCTACTTTACATTTATCTATCTCTTTAATCTAGAATTTATTATCCTAGTTAACTATCAAGAAACTCTAAATTATCCATTAGCCTCTTTTGAGGTATAACAAAAATAGCTTTCGAATGCTAACCTTCTAGTTCCCCATGTAAATTAAAATAAAAAATGATTTATTAAGTTTTGTGATTCACAATTAAAGACTGCACAAGCCATGTAAGTGTATCCATACTTTACATGTAATCTATGGTTAACTATACAATAAACTAGACACATAAATCTTCTCTTAGATTCATTATATTAACAAATTATTTAATTAATGAATAGCTTAAGAATAGTGTAGAAAACTCAATTTAAAAATAATCCATTGATTAAATCTAATGGACAATACAAAGATTCATAATTAAGCTATATCATAATGTTGGAAAATAAACTAATTCATAATAGAATATATAAAAATAAAGAAGATAAAAGAAGAAAACACACATCTGGATAAATAATTGAAGCCACCATTTAGAGAGAGTTTAAGCTCATCTCCTCCTTAATTTCATAACTCAAGAGTCTTTTTAAAGATGTAATAGGCATTTAAATATCTCTCAAACTTTATGTTTTAAAAAACTACTTTATTAACTTCGCATTACGATGTCATAGTACAGAGTTATGATACTAGATTTCAAAAAATTCAGAATGGAAAACTGTAGTTCCTTTTCTTGTCTTTCTATAGCATGTTAAATCATCTCAATCGGAGCTCACATTAAAAAGTAATGCCTATATTTGTGAAGCGATTTCAAAACTATCCAAAATATTATGTTATTGTTTCTTTTTCTTTATTTTCTCCAAATCTTCTCATTCTTTTAATTTATTTCTTTCTACAAAAGTAAACACACAATTGAACATTTTTTAAATAAAATTTACTAAAAAGTTAACAAAAATTTAAGTTAAAGGTACCTAATTTATAAGTATAAAATCTACTCATCACTTATGAGATTTCAACTTTAATTTTTTTAAAAAAAAATTAACAAAAGTTATCTCTACAACAATATAACCTGATATATAATCAAGTTTATTGATAACTAAACTTGACTTAATCCATATGTATTCCACACTATTGCTTTCATTTTATGCCCAAATCTTGTTTAAACGAACTAAACAAACGTTTTTTTGTCCAAAAGTATGAATTACAACAAACATCCACAAGGAAATAGTACTAAAGCAGTCACAATACAAAAAAATAACCAAAAGAAACAATATGGAGAAAAACAAAAACAAAATAACAGTAGAAACAACAACATAAACTAGTATCAGTCAACTCCTTCACGATCAAATGAAGAATCACCAACCAACATGGATGTCAAGGAAGATAAGGGTGAGGACAACCAACAAAAAAGCACATCCTATTAATGGCTACTTTCGTAAGGCAATCAGCTATCAAATTTGAATAGTGATGAATCCATTTAAAAGAAATATTTTATAAATTATCTTTGAGTGATAAATTATCCTCCAATATAGCTGAACATTGTCGCTCCACATGCATGGACTTTTTGAGGATGACATCAATCAGTTCCATATAATCATATTCCAAAACTAGATTATCAGGTTTTAATTCTGTAGGCATAATTAGAGCCATACTTATTCCTTCAGCTTCTGCCATAAAATTGGAATTAGCATAAATAAATTTGCTATGCCTATCTAAAACATTGCCACAGTGATCTCGAAAACTAAATATCCTCCTTAATCCTTTTATTTTTGTTTTTTTTCAACCTAATCTCCACAAGAAAATTTAAAGAAGGCTTAAATTTATTAATTAACCCCGTAAAAGAATTTATTGTTAAGTCAGCCTTCATATCCTAACAATTCCTGGATAGAAGTCTTATTTTAAGCAAGCCACCACTGCCTATAGATGCATTATCATTTACCCAAAAATAAAGCCTTCTTTAATTAATTGAATATCAAACATAACTAATGGTACATTAATCAAAGTATCCTTATATAAAGGCTTAATCAAAATTTCTCCACCTAAGCTTTTGCTATCTTTTAGGTATGGACAACTGCTAACTCTTCTGCCTATTTCAATTCTTGACCACATAAAAACTTGACACGCTTTACAATATTCAAAGAGGGATCAGTTTTGAGTTTTTTTTTCAATTTCATAGAATTCTTTTCAATATTTGCCTTTCCCTTCAAACTAACCTTTTTCAGTTCATCCACCAAATATACCTCATATGGATCCTTGTTAAAAGTTATTATTTTACAGTTATCAACAACTATCATTGTATAGTCACTAGTATCTACGTCATCATCTAGAAGAAGTTCAACTATATATTGTAAAACTCCCTCCATTTTGTTGTTAACTGGACATGGTAATTTATCAAATAGACTGCTTTTCAAATCCGTACACAAAAGTCCCTTATTCACCAACTTTAACATTTGCCCAGTAGGGTGATATAGGTCCATTAATGTCAAATTATTCTTTTGCTTTGTGATTAAAGCTTGTAAGAATGCTACCATCCTCACTTGCCAAACTAACTAAAAATAAATCCAAAATCCCCTTATAAAACTCTGGCCTACCTTTACCTTCCATATATTCATTTTTATATCAAGCAATTTCCACCCCCTTAACTATCATTGCTAGGTGTCCCCTATCTATTGACTACACTTAGTAGTTTCTCCAAGGATAAATCCTAGCACCCTCTAGTGGTCTCCTTCCTAATAGCCCTATAATTTCCTTACTAGTTACCTTATACACCCATTATTCTGAGTTATCTGAACACACCACCATCATCTACCTATTTTTCAAACCCTAAGCCTTATCTTTCTTTACAACCAGAATTTAGGAAAAATATCTAATAGGAGAAACACCGATGCATGACCCATATCGTGCTTTTCCCAAATTGAACACCTACATTGCCTTTGGCTTAAAACATAATTTATGATCATGTCCTAGAATTCCACAATTGAAGCAAAATTGTTGAAGCCTCTCATATATCACTAGAATCCAAAATTTAACAATGTATGGTCTAGGTACCCAAAAACCATCAATGAATAAAGGGCTTCGTTAACTCAATCAAAATCCTCACTTAAACAAAAGTACACAAAATTCAGCCTTCCGCCATTAGTTCCTCGACTACCATCACCTTACCCACCAAACCACCTAAATTAATAACATTGGAAACACCCATAACATATAAAGGGAGCTCATGAAACTAGATCTAATACAAGCAAGAATCTAGACTTTCTTCATGGAAAGATGGGATAGAGCCCATGAATTTTTATTCGAAAAACAACCTATAATTTTCCACAGACTATCCTACAAAGCATGAGCATAATTTGTAACATCCCTTGATTTTCATCTCTCAATAAATAGCATAACAATTCTAATAGTGAAGGGAAGGAAAAAGAATGAAATAAGACATGGAGAAAAAATCTTAGAAAATTAATAAAAACCCTAGAGAGTTAATAAAGTGACTGTATAGTGAAAAGGAAACCCTGGCTAGAATAGTTTACATAAGAAAAGTAAAAATGAATTGGTTTTGGTGTTCCTTAAGTAGATATGCATAGAAGGTGGGGAGGAGGATTTTTATTCTTGATGAAAAATTAGAAGGGCAAAATGGTAATTTTGGATTCTTAGGGTTAGGATTAAGCATCAGGAAGTAAATTAAAGATATGTTATGAGGGTGATTCTAGAGCTCATTAGCATCCTTCTAATAAAAGATTAAAGCAATTGGAGAAATTGTGTTAGCCAAACAAGGCCTCATCTAATGGATAGTTGGAATATGAGGGGATGGCAAACTAGTAAATATATATTTGGTTAGAGGTTTTAGTTGGAGTAAATAAGATGCTTCTTGAGCAAGCCACATTTTTTTAATAATTTTGAGAAGACTTCATAAGGAAGTCGACTAAAGGGGAGAGGCAAAAGTGCAGCAGCTAAGGGAGGAGAGAAAAAAAATCTAGAGGGAGAGAGAGGAGAAAAAAGAGAGAGAAATCTTTAGAAAAGGCCCAAGGTGATCTTCTATATATTTATTCCCCATTAATCCTCTTTTCTACTCATATTATACTTCCTAAAAGATGGATTTTGATTATGAAAATGAAGAGAATTGGTAGAAAAGAAAAAGAGAAAAAAGGCGACTAAGGAAGAAGAAAGAAAATGAGTTAATAATGGATATGACAAGTTAAGCCTTTGGTAGGTTTAACATTAAATTTACTTTAAAGTTTTGCATGGTTTGTTGATATATATATATATGTTTGTATGTGGCTTGAGTTTGTGTTTGAGAATGACCATATGAATAGTGATTGAATATGAGAAAGGAAAGTGAAGGAAGCAATTCATGGGTTTTTAAGTCTAATTAACCTCTTATGTACATATATATGATTAATTAAGGACTTACGTACTTATATATAATTTCATTCTTGGTTAGTTTGGTATATGTATGGGTGAATGGGAGTGAACAAAACAAATGAGGTAACTTGCAGACATAGAACACAACCATGTTCTATGCAGGTGAAATGAGTGTGCAATAGCAACCACGGTCGTGTTCAAGGACATGGCTAAGCCATACCTGGTACTGGTTTAGCTTAGTTTAAATTGCATACTACCCTAAATGAATCCTATTAATTGAATGGTAATTAGGGAACTTAAATCAAAGAAGAATGCCCTAAAACTATTGTACTACAATACTAGTTTCAGTATTCTTTACCATGTTAAGCATATTGTACATTGTGTATTAATACATATTTTTTAAATAGTGTGATGAAGACGATAGTAAATATGATGAATTACTTAAGGTATACATGATGTGACGATGAAAATGATTAGAACGTATGATGCGTGCATTGTTACATAATGACAGATGTATTAGTATATACGTGTTAAATGATGTAATGATGTTGAATATAAATGTTATTTACATATGTGGTTGAATGTCAGAAAAAGAAAAAATGATATTATCGGGATAACCTTTACAATAGTAAGGTGACTAGGCGGGTTGTATGGCTTGAGATGGTACCGAATAAGGGATGCCTTATTAGCCTTAAGTGAGCTCTGAGGGAGTATGGCCACTCTAACCATGTAACAGTGGTATGTGAGTAGCGGGTAGGAGAATGGCTCACATTACCCTGTTACTGAGACAAAGACGAATGACGAATAATCAGTCACTATGCATATGTTCTGTATATGGTATTGTCAAGCTTATGTGCATAACATGTTTAATCCTTCATTTATAATTCTTATGTCTTTATCACAAAAGGTTGAAATTTTTCTATAGCATATACAGCTGGACATAACCCCGTAATGATTTCTTATTATATGATATATGTTAATGTTAAACCTATTGGAAATTATGTTCTCATTATTTGTTTTGGGTGTTATATTTAGATTAAGATAACTGAGATGCTTGTATTTTTCCTATCTTTGATCCTGGAGATACAGTTGGTAGATATTTCTTATCTGGGCAAGTTCACCATTGTGTCAAATATCATAGTGGTGAACTTCTTTGAGATTCCAGTATCGGCACCACCTTCTCCACCCTTTGTACTCCAAGGGTGTTGTGCTGAGTAAATCTAATGTTTGTATAATGTAAAATTATATAAATATGTGACTTGATACATTTTGGAGGTGTAATTGGGTACTTCATCTTTTTGTATCACGTATAGTACCCAAGGTTACCCTTGTATATACACTAACCATTGATGTAGCTTAAGAAAATGAAGATAATGATATATGAGCTGGTTTTACACTAGTGTGTTACTTAATTATGATATTTACCATATTCGTCCTAAGAGACACAAAAAAAAAACTGGCTTTTACACAATCCACCTCCCTTTTAAAAGTAAAGAGGAATATATTTGAACTTACTTTTGAAGTTGTTAGTTCTCGTTTAATACTCCAACCTTTCATAATCATTGCCCTCAATGTAGTCTTGTTCAATGATTTTGTAGTCATTAATTTACTTATCAACGTCTTCCTTCCTATTTAGACTCCAATTGAATCATTCCAATCCAATTCCAATGCACTTCCACCACTCTGACCACCTAACCATACCTAGGATTTCTCTTTTCCTCTATACTCTAAGGTCCAGTTTGTTTATACAACTTATTTAAGCACTTATAGAATAAGGCCTTATGTAAAAAGAATTTATAGAAGAAGGCCTTTTAAATTAAGTTATTTAACGTTTGGATACATATTTGAAAAAGTGCTTTTCAAATTTATAAACTTTTTTTTAAACATTTAGATATAGTTTTGATGGAAGGAGAGAGATGAATAGTATAGTTTTGATGAAATTTTAACTTGTAAAAGTGTAAAATAGCTTCCTGATTATGTGAATTTGAGCTTCCATAGAAGTTTTTTTTAATAAGTTTAAAAAATTAGCTTATGAAATAAGCTAAAATTAGCTTATTGAATATTGATAAGTTACTTATTTAAAACTGTTGCTTTAACTAAAGAATGCAGTGATGTGTTGCAAAATAAACTGCCACCCAAACTCAAGGATCCAGGTAGATTTACTATTGCATGCTCTATTGGAAACCAGTATTTTGGCAAGGCTCTATGTGATTTTGGTGCAAGCATTAACTTTATGCCTATATTGATATTTAAAAAGTTGGGAATTAGAGAAGCTAGGCCTACTACCATTTCATTACAATTGGTAGACAAATCTATAGCTTATCCAGAAGGAAAGATAGAAGATATCTTGGTCAAGGTGGATAAATTCATTTTTCCAATGGATTTCATAGTGCTGGATTATGAAGCAGATGCAAAGGTACCAATCATTTTGGGAAGGCCATTCTTAGCCACTGGCCGAACTCTCATTGATGTGCAGAAGGGTGAATTAACAATAAGGGTACAGGATGAGCAAATTACATTCAATGTTTTCCAATCCATGAAATTTCTAAGTGAGGTGGAGGAGTGCTCTGTTATCTCTATGATAGATGCCTTAATATATAAGAAATTTGAGAAATGCTATAGGGACCTATTACAAGCTGTTTGGCAAGACAGTTCAGAATTAGAAAGAGAAGATGAGGAAGAATGGGCTTGGAGAGAAGCAAAACAAGGCGCTGAAAAACAGAGATTGGTGGCTAAGCTGTTGGACATGTCCTCCTTAGAATTGAAGCTACCAAAGGCGTCAGTAAATGAACCACCAGCCTTGGAGTTGAAGCCATTACCTTTACACCTAAAATATGCGTACTTGGGAGATTCAGCTACTCTACCAGCGATTATTTTAGCTCATTTGACAGAGGAGCAAGACAGCCAATTAGTTATGGTACTGAAGAAATTTAAAAGAGTTATTGGGTGGACACTTGCAAATATTAAAAGCATTAGTCCTTCATTCTGTATGCATAAGATTTTATTAGAGGACAATGAAAAAGGGTCCATTGAAGCTCAACGAAGGCTCAATCCAATAATGAAGGAGGTGGTGAAGAAGGAGATCATTAAATGGTTAGATGCTGGAATTATCTACCCTATATCAGACAGGTCATGGGTTAGTCCAATTCAATGTGTTCCTATAAAAGAGGGCATGACTGTGGTAGAAAATGAAAATAATGAGTTAATCCTAACCAAGGTCATGACTGGGTGGAGAATTTGCATGGAATACAGAAAGCTAAACAAAAGTACCAAAAAGAACCATTTCTCTTTGCCATTCATTTACTAAATGTTAGACAAGCTTGCTAGAAGGGAGTACTACTGCTTCCTGGATGGGTATTCCAAGTACAATCAGATTGCTATAGCACCTGAGGACCAGAACAAGAACACATTCACTTGACCATAAGGGACGTTTGCATTCTGAAGGATGCCATTTGGGCTATGCAATGCTCCAACCACTTTTCAAATATGCATGATAGCAATTTTTCACTGAAATGGTAGAGCAGTTTGTGGAAATTTTCATAGACGACTTCTCTGTTTTTGAAAACTCTTTTGACTTATGTTTGGAAAATCTAGCTAAAGTTCTGCAAAGGAGTGAGGAGACAAACCTTGTATTGAATTGGGAGAAATGTCAATTTAAGGTGCAAGAAGGAATTGTGTTGGGACACAAAGTTTCTGAGAAGAGGCTAGAAGTTGATAAGGCCAAAGTGGAAATCATTGAGAAGCTACCTCCCCTTACTTCAGTGAAAGGTATTAGAAGTTTCCTTGGGCATGTAGGGTTTTATAGAAGGTTCATTAAGGATTTTTCCAAGGTCGCTAAGCCCCTGTTCAATCTACTTGAGAAAGACAGAGCATTTTGCTTCGACGTGGATTGCATGAGAGCATTCCTTGAGATTAAGGAGAAGTTGAGTACAATGCCAAAAATTGTCTACAATGTATCAAGGTTCACACTTTACAAGATTAGAATGAAAATAGGTACGAAGAAGAAACATAACAAGAGATAGGTGGCAAAGCCAACCATAAAAACAATAAGAGATAGGCAGTCTGATAAAACTAGCCAATGAGATAACAAGAGATAAGATGTAAGAAATTAAACACAATACCATAATATAACAAGAAATAGGCGTTTGGTAAAATCAGCCAATAAAATAACAAGAAATCAGTAATATGATAAAACCAGCCATTAAGAAATAACATGAGAAAAGAAATAAGAAGATAAATACAATATCAAAGATAAACATTATGATTAAGAGTTAGATAAATTATTATTCTAATATCAAGAGTTTCACCCTTTACCTTAGCATAAGGAGATTAGTTCTCCATATTCAAAGTAAGAAAGCAAAATTGAAGATGAACAAGCATGACACTCTTTTTAGCTATTTTTCGACCTCCTCCTATCTCATAAGCTATCTCTATTTATAGACACAATTAGTGAGGTAAGTGACAAAACAAGTTGCACTAAAGATGATAGGTTGGATTGCTCTATGTCCACCGAAAGTAATCATGATATTCCTCTTTGATAGCCACTGAATTTGCTACCCATGTGAAAAGAATAGTTGTAGCAAATTATGTCTATCTTCCTGCCAAATTTTGTATATATTGACTACGTATTTTATGAGGTATAGCCCAAATACTGCAGTAAGGTTGGGCAGGACTGCAACAGCAAACATATTGTTTTAGCCTACTTTTTGCTTTTTTAATGTCCAAATTTGCTAATCACATAAACATCATAATTGTAGAAAATTGTGTCATCTATTCACTTACCAAATTTCACATATATTGGATATGTAACTTATGATTTATGGTTAAAATACTGGAGTAAGGTCGGGTAGAAAAACAAACAGCAAACAGATTTTTAACATTGGATGTTCCTTGAATCTTTATGATTAAGTTCTTTTGAAAATATGGTCATAAATCAATATTGAATTGACACATATATCCATTAGCATGCGTCTCAGGAATCAAAAAGATAATACTCCTTACTCAGCCATCTTTAATGAATTTATTTTATCCACTTAATTTATAGGCATAATTCCCAAAGAACCATAATTTTGTTTTGATTTCTCCAATTGAGTCCATTTCCTATTATTTTCTTTATTTGTAAAAGATGCACAAAACTAAAGATAAATAAGAGAAATAAGTGCTTAAATATGACAAACAATTAAGATGAAAGTATTTAATTCATGGTTATAAATCTCACTCATCATACAATACCAGTTATTGTGGCACTGGATTGGGCTTCACCATTTAAGCTCATGTGTGATGCAAGTGAAGTCGCTTTAGGAGCCGTTCTTGGGCAGCGTAGGAACAAGGTGTTTTACTCCATATATTATGCTAGTAAGACACTACAAGGGGCTTAACTCAATACCAGTTATATTCCGGTTGCGGTTGACTACGTTTCAAAGTGGGTAGAAGCAAGAGCTTTTCCAACCAATGATGCAAAGGTTGTCACAAGATTCCTTAAGAAAAACATCTTCACAAGATTTGGAACTCCAAAAGCAATCATCAGTGATAGAGGATCTCACTTCTATAATAAACAATTTGAAGCATTGCTGGCTAAGTATGGGGTTAAAATAAGGTGGAAACTCCGTACCATCCCCAAACTAGTGGACAAGCAAAAATTTTGAAAAGGAAAATTAAGAGAATCTTGGAAAAGACAGTTGGCCCAACGAGAAAGGACTGGTCTTCAAGGTTGGATGACATATTATGGGCTTATTGAAAAACCTATAAAATGCCTTTAGGAATGTCTCCATACAAGCTAGTGTTTGATAAGGCTTTTCATTTACCAGTAGAGCTAGAGCATCGGGCTTATTGGGCAATCAAGAATTTTAATTTGAACTTGGAGGCTACTAGTTAGAAAAGAATGCTGCAGTTGAATGAACTGGATGAGTTTCGTAAGCAGTCCTATAAGAATGTCAAGCTTTACAAAGAGAAGACCAAGCAATGGCATGACAAGAAAATACAACCACGAGACTTTGAAGTGGGACAGTAAGTTCTGTTGTTCAATTCTAGATTGACTCTGCTCCTTGGAAAGTTGAAATCACGCTAGTCTTGTCCTTTCTGCATTAACCAAGTTTTTTCGTTCGGAGCTATTGAATTGGAAGAAGAAACATTGGAGAGAAAATTCAAAGTAAATGGACAGAGGATCAATTGCAAGAAGGATAAAATGGAAGTAGTCAGGCTGTCGACTATAAAACAAGGGCTAATGGGAGGCAACCCATACCTTTTGTAATTTTAAATTTTATTTGATAGTTGTTAAGTAGCTTGAATTTTGATTTTAATTTTAGTTGTGTTAAAATTTTCAGGCCAAAGAGAGCATCAGACTAGAAGATGTAGTTGCAAGAATTTGCCATAAAATTGTCACAGCAAAGACAACTCTGTAGCAACCAATGAAGAAAAAGAATTTCCATGGAATTGTTGCAGTAGCTTTTCATGAAGCAAGGAGTACTTCACTGGCATGCAGATGAATGGAACTGAGGCATAAAGATCACTCTGGGCTCTAAAGAAGTGGGTAGATAAAGCTAGGCTGGGAAGGAATGAAATGAGTAATCTCGTAAAAAAGAAAGAGAAGAGAAAGAGAGAGCGGGAAAACTAAAAGGCGCTCTTAAGTCATAAAGCTCCATTCTCCCTCTACCAACTTCAGAGTGCTCATTCACCTCCTCTAGCCTGTGCAACCGTGCCAAGCTCTACGCCAGATTTTTCCCTTCGTGCTCTGATACTTTCTCTTTGAAAGGTTCATTTTTTAACTCTAAACATCCTTCATCTACACACCATGACGAGAGTGAAGACTGTTGCTAAGAAGGCTAGCAAGGAAAAGAGATTTACTTCAAAGGAGACCCAAAAGAGACATAACGAGGAGATGGTTCAGTGAATGTTCTATAGAGAGAAAGGTTTCACCTTTACAAATACTAATGACTTGGGAGTTCCGAAATACATAGCGATAGTGGTAAAGCAGATGGGTTAAAAGGATTTCGCTAAACACCCTCAATCAACTGTGAACCCATTGGTGATGGAGTTTTACGCAAATTTTCCTAACGATGTCACTGACTAAGTGAGGGTCAGAGAAATCCAGGTGCCAATGGATTCCAGTGCTATCAATGCTGCCTACCAGCTGAATGACAATGAGGATGGCTATGAGGAATATGTGGAGTCTCTCGAAGAAAGGAAAGAAATGCTAAAAAGGGTATGTATATCGGGAACGACATGAGACAAGTCTTCTTAAAGAGTTGCGACTGTGAACAAGGCATCCTTGCTCTCAGTAGTGAAAGTGTAGTATCACTTTTTGAAGACTCGACTCCTGCCTTCTACTCACGGTTAGATCGTCTGTCGAGACCGGTTGGGCATGGTGGATGCAATAATATCGAGAAGAGCCATCAACGTGGGGCAAGTTATCTCTGAACAAATTAAGGTGTGTGCCAATCGAAAGTGGTGCAGCCTGCTTTTACCATCCTTGATTACCTTACTGTGCTTGGCTAGCAAAGTTCTAGTCTCATTGGAGGAAGAGGTATTCAGGCTGGGAAGTGCAATTAATTCGTTTTCCATAACACGAATTGTACAAGAGAAGGGTGAGCAGGATCCACCGGTATACACCCAAGAAATCCATACCCTAAAGGCCAAGCACCCTCAACTTCGAGCCATCCTCAGATAGAAGGGGAGAGATTAAACTCACTTCTGAAGCAGCAAGCCATTTTCATTCAGCATCATTAGAAGTTTTGGCAGTATCAATATCAGAAAGATATTGCCCTACAATAGACTCTAAAGGAAAATTTTAAGCAATTTTTCTCATTCCCTCAATTCCCTACTGATATATTGAACACTCTCTTTGGGCAAGGAAGTGGGGAGCCTGAACTATGGAGTGGAGAAGAACAAGTACCCCCTAAGGCAGAGAGAAAGAAAATAGCCCACAAAAGGTTAAAGATGAATATGAGTCTTTAGAGGATGAGGAGTTAATTGCAAAAAAGATGGCATTAGAACAGAAAGGAAAAAGCATGCTCTCAAGATCGTACAAGTCAATCCAAAAGAGGGGTGGACTTGAGAATGCATCCAACTCTTGAGGAGTTCGATGCCACAAGTTTGCTGCAGCAATCCTGCATGCATATAAGAAAAGCTCCCCCTACTTTTGTTTTCATTTCTATTTTTTTGTTATTCTATTTTAGTATTGCATACTACCTTATCTGACTCGATTGAACATCCTTAATAGGATCAGTAATCATTTCATCCCTTTTGATGTTATTCAATCTGGTAGCAGTGAAAGCACTGCTAATCTTTAAGTTTAGGGGGGATTAAGCGCATGTTGGTTATGTCGATGTTGATTTTGTTTGCTTGGGGTCTATTGCTTTGGTATCCTATGTTTGGTAGTAATCTTGTAAATGCATACTAGTTTGGTCTGAAATTAGTTAAGCATATTTTGTTTGCATATATAAAAAATGAAAAAATGAAAAAAAAGAGAGGAAGTCTTTCGTGTATTTTCTTGTAGCTTGCTATTGGGTCAAGGAAACTCTATGAAGAAATGTTAGAAATGATTGAAAATTTTGCATACTGTCTTCTTACAATTTGGAACTTTTCCTTTATAAGTTCTAGGCTATGGTTAGTCTTTATTGAGAAACATTTGAAAAAATTTCATGAAAGGTAGACTTAAGATTTTAGAACTAATTTTGAGAGTCTCTTGAAACAAATTGTTGGATAATAGAACAAAAGGAGGCACAAACTCATTTGGTAATATACTTTATTTTAGAAAAGGGCTTAATTTTAAGGGGGGACAATAAAAAAAGAGAAGAAGAAGAGAAAAGAGTTGCCACTTCAATGCCTTTATTATCACTTAGTAACTAGGGGTATGCATGAACCCCATGGGTACTCTTGCGTAAAACAGTGACATGAAAGGTATGAGTAGGGAATTTCCTAAAGGTGATAGTGTTGAATAACCGGGTGCCTTCATCACAAATGTTGGCATTTGCGTCAAAAGACACAAATGACCTGAAAAAAAAAACAAGTTGGTTTACCCTTCTAAATGCCCTAGATTTACTATAATCTTTTTGCCTTTGATCAGTTGGTATCCTTGCATTAGTAGAGAAAGACTTGATATATTAGCATATAAAATCATAAGACCTTGATTAATTTTGACTCAAGTGGTTCTCAAAGGATTAACCATAATGCACACACACATTTACAAGGGGAGTTTCGGTTGAGGTTTAAGAATGTGAAAAAGCTAACATGCAGTAGTTTCTCTTTAAAAATAGTTGTGAAAGATGAGAACTAATAGTAGTGCTTCATGAAACTAATTCTGTTTAGGGGCTGTAGTGTAGGGAGAGGTTCTAATTGGGCAGAAGAATTTGCTTGAAGGTAAGCAAAAATCTAAGTTTGGGGGGATTTGTTAACTCTAATTCAGTAGAGTTATTTTATGCGTTTCTTATGCTTAGTACTCTACATTTTGGTTGATTTAGCACTAATTCTCCCTAGGGGTGTACATAGGTTCGGTTCGGTTTTGGACCTCAACCAAACCGAACCGACCATAAAAAAAAATTTTAGACCTAATTAGTTCGGTTGGGGTTCATAAAACCAAACCAAACCGGTTCAGTTGGTTCGGTTTTTTTGAAAAAAAAATTTTTTTTTGCCAAATTGTTTTAAAATTTTTGGGCTTATTTCGAATTTTTTGGGCCCATTTCAAAAAGTTTGAAAAAAATTATGTAAAATATTTTTAAAATATAATAAAAAATAAATTTAATAATATAAATTAAATATATTAAAAATAATTTGGTTCGGTTCGGTTTGGTTCGGTTGGACAGTCCTAACCGAACCAAACCAAACTGAACCGGTCGGTTTAAAAAAAAAACTGAACAAAACCAATTTAATCGGTTTTGTTCGGTTTTTGATCGGTTTGGTTCAGTTCGGTTTTGAACACCCCTAATTCTGCCTGATTGGATGTTGTATGTTGTTTTTTTATTACCTGAAGATGAGAACACCCATTACACTAATTGTAATATGCTGTTGCATTGCATGTAAAAGTGGCACGCAAGCTGAATTATGCTAGGTGTTTCTCAGCTTATTGGTATTCTGTGCATGCTTAGGTGCTGATTCTGTGTGGTACACTATAGGTGGGCTAAGCACTTGGCTGCTATAGTAGGTGCTGTCTCCACTACCCAACGTGGAAGAAGGAGCACTCAGCTGCCACAACAGAGGTTGTCTCCACTACTGAACGTGGAGGAAAAGACGCTGGCAAGAGTGTAGGCTGGAAGGAGAAAAAGCTGAAAAAAGGCCAACTCACCAGGACAACAACCCTAGTTTATAAAAGGTTGGAAGGAGAGAAGAGAAGAGACGGGCGGACAGAGAAAAAAAAATAGACACACAGACAGAGGTAGGACAATAGGAATAACAACTCCTACCTTTGGAGAAAAAAAACACACACACAAAAGGAAGAACTGTTCCATTGGGAACCCATTAGGTAGAAGAGGTAGACGCTGTTGGCTGGGCTAAGAAGAAGGAGTAGCTGGATGTGGGAGAGAAATGATCCTTCCATTGAACTCTTTCTTTCCTTTCGTGCTTTTGTTACTCTTGTTGTCTCTGTTTTTACTGTATTTTCTTGGCGGTATGGCTATTCTGATGTTGTCATTTGTAAATAACTTGGATATGGTGCTGGGCTAAACCTCCAGCTAGGTTTACAGAAGGGTTGATGTGAACTTTAAGCATATTTTAAGTGAATGAATGACTCTGTTTTAGTACTGCTCTTAATATTCAATTAATCATTACATTTCTTAAAGTTCTACCGTTGAATAACCCTCAATAGTAGAATGTTGGAGCTAACATTTAACCTAGAAGGGTAAATGAAGGTTAGACCGAGTTGAATGTTACGGGTTGGTGAAAAACCAATGTACACCTAATATAAAAATATATAGTTGTCCTGTATGACCCAATAGTTCAGAGCATCAAGTGTAGTTCTCTAGGTTAGATTTATATATGTATTTATAAAACCAACCTCAAGAATGACAGGGAATGGTAGTTTTGGAAGGAACCTATTCAAAATATAAAACTGGTTACTGGAGCGCTTGCTGCAGCAAAGTCAGAGCAAAACAAGTGCAAGAATTCATGTCAACTCTAAAGTAAACCTAGTTGTCCTTATTATATGATTTTCTTCTGTTAACCTAGTGTGTTGCAAGATATCATTTCAGTATTACTTACTTAGTTTCTTGTTTTATTTTGTGGTTGAATCCAATTTTTCTTTAACAACCCACACTTTTGCTATTGCATTCACTGGTCAATCTTCTATAGTGATTTTTGGTTACAATCCCTCGTGGGACGATACTCACTCATCATTTTATTACTTGTTTATGATACGTGCACTTGTGTGTTTACATTGCATATATAAATTTGTGGGCAACATTAAGAGCTAAAGGAAATCTAGTTACATCAAAATCTTGGTGTCAATAACATAGACCTAAAAACTCATCGAAATAGGAAACTAAATAGGAAAAAGTAATGTAGATAATAAGCAAATAATGAAGCAAGTTTAGTTTAATATGAAAAGCAAAGCAAATTATGATTCCTCTAATTGGCAATTTGAAGACCTCAAAACCCCCTTTTCAACTTCAAATATATGTGCATCCACATCTCAGATAACATGTAAGAAAATTCCAAAACCTCTAATAAAAGAATAAGGATAGGTAAGACTTGATCCCAAATCTATGGAAAGAAACAACAGAAGTCCCATGAAATCTCCTTGCTTCAAGCTTGCTCCTCTTATTCTTTTCCACCACTTAAAACACTCTAAACTCTTTCTATAGCAAGTGAGATGTAAGGCCTTAAACAACGTACATCGACAATTTTCAAAATGACAGGAGTTTTATAGAAAGTTCCATTATCCCCTATTATTTTCAATGTTTTCCCCATTCTTTTACCTTATTAATATAGAAAAAGATAAGAATATCCCCCTTTTCACTTTGATATCTTTATTCCTGTCCTTCGTATGTACCTCTAGCTGACTATGCCTATGAATACCTAGAATCTATTTGAAATAATTTGAAACCCAAGCGAGATTCAAGACACAAAAAGTAGAAGGAAAAAAAGTCTAAAAGGACCTTTTTCAAACTGAAATCTTTCATATAAGCCTAGGGAAAATCAATGAAAAATTGGAGAAAATAAGGGTAGGCTAGAGAAGTTGATACGAGAAATAGATGCCTAGGATATGTAGGCTTCAATGCCGGTGGTGGCTTAGGTCATTTTGAAGACACTATGATGGCTTGGGTGGTGAGTAGTTTTTGATGGAGGTCTCTGCAGTGGCTCTTAGCAGTGGCTCTCCATAGTGCTTGGCTCTCGTTGGCACATATGCTATTAATCTCCGTGGTGCTTGGCTCTCCATGGCACAGATACTATTATAAAAGCATGTTGATAAAGAATGTAACATATACCGCTATATACTATCTTGATTAAGGAAGCTATCAAAATTAGAGAGTAAACATGTATCTCTATTTAATAATCACCCGAGCCGATACCGTTCTTCTTTAAGATTAAAAGAAACTTATATGACTTATTTTGCAATATTCTGTAGTTGCAACATGCCATTAGCCAATTTGATTGAATCGACATTTGGGTGGCACATTTAGATATTAGTACTCGTTTAATTCCAAGAGAGCTGATGAAAAATTTGACCCTTGTGGAGTGGATCCAATCTTGTCTCAGCAACAAATTGTAGCTAGTTTTCAAGGGCACAACTACGAAGAGAGTTTGACCTTTTCATTGTTCCACTGTACCTCTAAGAGTAGAAAATGGCGTGAAACAGATGTATTGTAACTAAACTTACTCAAAACCATATTAATCTTCTATTAAATTTTTAAAAAATCCTAAGAAAGCTATAGATATCAAGTTAACTATAGCACCCTTATAAATCAAAACTCTATT
The DNA here is from genome assembly GCA_037074535.1 of Gleditsia sinensis. Taxonomy (NCBI): domain Eukaryota; kingdom Viridiplantae; phylum Streptophyta; class Magnoliopsida; order Fabales; family Fabaceae; genus Gleditsia; species Gleditsia sinensis. The sequence goes on from CM073472.1 coordinate 51,974,877, forward strand.
TGTTGGTCAATCGTTGACTAATGCCTTGATATACAATAGCCTTAGATCATTCATCATAACTTATGTGAGTCTTTCAAAGTAAGACAGATCTAAAAATTTTGACATAACTTTTCAATTAACCTCCTCGTTGTATTTTTCATTAGATTTAAAGAAGCCATCCTCTAAGGATAACATAGTTTGCTTTGAGAACTCAACCAAAATGATGGATATATATTATGTTAACCTCCATAGCATGATCTAAATCTTCTTATGTCTTTCCCATAAGCCTTTTCCTATACCAATATTCTAATTCTCATTGGATTTGGTGGTTTTGAATTTTTGTTCTTTTTTTCTTTAATCATAATGCTTAAGAGTGTCCACCTTCTCATATTGGAGATGAACTTCGACTGTGGTTGTCTGGTACTTGGAGGTTCTAGTAGTTTTGCTCTTAATTTATTCTCTAAAATACTCAACCTCTTTTTTTCTTCTTTGCTTTTCTACTAATGAGATCCTCTACAACTATCTCTTTTGAGTAGTTTTGCTTTTCGATTGGCTCCTATAAGTTTTTTCCCTCGAAGTTTCACATTTGAACATATATCGTCGAGGAAGCCAATTCTCATATCAATGTTCCACTTGTATAATGGCCTCAGGCCAATGCATCTTTGCCTACTCCATTATACCATTTAGGTCCCTAAACATACAACAACATTGTATTCCTTGAAAAAGTGTCTTTCTCATACTTCTTTAGTAGTTGCAATTTAAAACAGTTTTTCTAAATTCGATTTTAGACAATTCAATGAAGCCTCAGCTGCATGCCTTCCTAAATAGAATAAAAATAAGACAATATCTAAAATATCTTTAGATTAGAAAATTTGAAATTTAAATTTGTATTCAATTTTTTTAATTTCAAATTAGGTTTGAAAAATTGATCTAATTAAAATTATGAACTAAATTATTTTAATAAAGTAGAAATAAAATATGTTTAAATTTAAAGTAAATTATTCTCTCATATATTGATTAATGTCCTAATATCACGATCCTTCCATTTATTATAATCTTTGAAATATAAAATATAGAATAAAATACTTTCTTCTCCTCTAATTAATACTTTTATTACATGACTTTTTCATTTATAACTAAAATATACATAAATCTCTCTTAAAAATAAAAAATATTCTACAACGTAATTTAAATATTTCAACTAATAAAAAACAAATAAATAAAAAACAAAATAAAAAAGCACTTTTTAAATTTCTTTTTTATCCATTATCTTCTAATACCAATTATTTTTTCTAATCTATTTTATCTTCCTATCCCTCTCATGGTAAACATTATTTTAATATACAATATAAAACTATATAATGATAATAGAGGATTATACATCCATTTATTTAACTTAACATATATTCTTGCAATCAAACTTAATCTAATATTAAGTATGAAAAAATTGACTTATTGATCTTATAGATAGATTATTGGAAGACATAAAAGAAAAAAGAGATTCATATTTAAAAAATAATACTTGAATTGTGTAAGATAACAAGATAGAGATGCATGAGAGAAAATCCTGTCAAGTATCTTTGTTATTGTTAAGGTGCTTGAGTTATAAAAATACTAATTTCATTATTTAGCAAATTAGTTGCAAAGTTTTTCTTTGATCTTAGAGATATATAAGAGCATATTTACAAAGTAAAAATTATATGATTAATATTGCAATAAACATAAAGGAGAAAGACAAATCAAACAATTGAAAATAAATAATTAATATTAGACAACAATGAATAAGATGAAGGAAAATTTGAGGAAGCACTATTTTTTTTCTCTTTTATAGAGAGTATTTTCATAATAGAAAAAAAGTACCATTAAAGATGAAAGTATTTAACTCTATTTTTGAAAAATTAATTTTCTCTTAAATTTACATGTTCACTAAATAATGAAAGTTTGAACATTATTATTTAGGTGTAATTATTTTTTCTCAAAAAGTATAACATGATTCAATTTCTATGAACATGACCCACTTAAAAAAAAATAACTATAAAGTAAAAGCTGATGTCCTAGTAAAATTCATTTCCCGAATTAACGGGCTAGATGCCCACACGACGATATCTCCGTTTAAAGTCCATTTTTTTTGTTAAAGCTCTTTCGACCCAAAAAATAATTTTAAGATGTGGGTCACATGGGAGACCAGGAACTACCTAACTACCTAACTACCTAACCATCTAATCAAAACTACCAAGTCCCACACTTCTCTTCTCCCCTAAACGACACCGCATGATCGGCATCTTCATCCATTTCACTCACTCATTGCTCTTATCACCAACCGGCATCCATCATCGTCGCCACAGGCCATAGCCTTCATGTAATCAGACATCAACTCTAAAACATCAACTCTACTTATTACACTTCATTTATTACTCTCTTGCCATAAAAAGGAAACAAAAACTACTAATTCTTCCTCCTTCCCCATTTCCTAGTTAGAGAGGCTCAAAGGGAAAAGAATGGCAAGTGCCTGAAATTTGGAACCAGCGTCCCTGTCCTTGGTTTGCTCTTCTCTATGATTCTTTAGCTACCAGAGGTCTGGAACTGAGCTACATTTGGTTCTCTTTGGCCAACAATGGCTGCAGCCTTAGAGTGTTGGTCAAGCCCGGTGAGCACAGACGAGGAAATAGTAGAGCAGGTTCTGATGAGGACTCAAGATAGATCCAATGGCCAAATGCCAGAGAGCTCTTCCACTGGCGGAAACAAGAAGTTGTCGCTGATGTAGAAAAAATTGCAAAAGTTGACTCGGAACGTCACCGAAGCAATATCCTTGATGAAGAACTCACTCATTCCGGATTCTGCTCACGACCCACCTACATGCAATCTTCATAATTCTCGAAAACACTATAGAAAACTATCATTCAGTGGCGACTTTAGTCGGTGACGACTTTCGGTCGTCACCAAGTGGTCACAAATAAATGCGTTACAGAAGCTTTCAGTGATGACCCTTCAAGGTCGTCACTGAAAGTGTATATTCAGTGGCGATTTAGTCCCCACTGAATATGTACTTTCAGTGACGACCTTGAAGGCTCGTCACTAAAAATGGACATTTAGTGATGACTAAGTCGTCACTAAATCTAATTCAGTGACGACTGAGTTGTCACTCAATGTAACTTTCAGTGGCGACTCAAGAAAGTCGCCACTGAAACTTTGGAAGAAAAAATTTGAAAAGCCATTGATAATGGATTCAGTGACGACTGAAGTCGTCACTGAATCCTTTAATTTTTCATTCAGTGATGATTGTAGTCGTCATTGAATCTTCTATCGTCAGATTTAGTGACGAGTTTTGGTCGCCACTGAATCCTATAGTAATATTTTTTTAATTTTCATTTGCCATTTAAATAAAATCTTTATTTATTATTAAAAAGCATATCCAAAGAAATTAATAAATTGTATATATATATATATATATAACCAGAATTTTATACATAATACATGATTGTTGAGTGAAATATACAATGTCAATTAATAAAAAATTACATAATAAAATGTTAACAAATTAAAAAAAATCAACTTGGTGGCTTTCTTGGAGATGGTGTTGCATTAGTCGTAGAACTTGGTACAACACTACCCATAATGCCCATCGGAATTTGTCCCTATTCATATTACAATAATAAATTAATATATAACTTGACAAGTATAATTTTAAAAAATAAATATATACCAATAGCATGAAAAAAATACGAAAAAAAATAAATGTGACCAAGTTTAACAAAGTTAATATAACTTATATGACTCTTAAAAAAATATTCTAACATTATGCACATAATAATGACTAATTTAGTCATTACTTCACTCTCACTAACTATTAAACATGACATATTGATAGTGTGCTCTATTTTATCTACAATATTGTAGAATCACAAAAACATTAATAAGAACATAATAGTCGAGCATATATGACCCAAGCTTGTTTGTGCTCAAATTGCAAATGTTAATCCTCTCTATCTATAGTTCAAGTTTGTCCTAAAAATAAAAGAGCATGAGTTCAGACCAAATAATCAGAAGACACCCTATTTTTTTCTTGTTCTGAAAAAACATTCACCTATGCACAAAATCATCCAACAAAAGAAAAAATTAAGCGACCACATAATCCTTGAGAGAAAATTCACTCAGTGCTACAACCATGCAACATATTTGAATTCTTCTAGTGTTAGACCAAATTTTAACTTTAAACATAACCATAGTTTTAGAGGAAATAAAACCATTGCACAAATACAATAAAATCAGAAAAAGAAAAAAAATTCCCTAAAGAAAAAGAAAAAGTACAAAGCATATATTGTGACCTCAAAATACCATCAAATTACCGCCACTTCTCATTATAAAACAATTATCAATTCTCTTCATAAGTCATAACATATGACAATTCACAGAAATCTACAGCAATCAGGAACAATAAGAGGGAAGAAGGAAGGAGCTAATCAAGTGTAGGAGCAATGACCAATTCTCATTGTGCCTTTGAAAGGACAATCAAATTACTGCTACTTTTCATTATAAAACAATGACCAATTCTCTTCATAAGTCATAACAGATTACAACCCATAGAAACCTACACCAATCAGTACAATGTCATATCTTATTAACACTACGTCAAAAGGTGAGAAGACCAAATCAGTATAAGACAAGCCGTGCAACATATTTGAATTCTTTTAGTGTGGGAGCAAATCAGTACACAACATATATTGTGACATTGAAACGACAATTAAATTGAAACCAATTCTCATAATAAAACAATGACCAATTTTCTTCATAAGTCAGAACATATGACAATCCATAAAAACTTACAACAATCAAAACAATGTCATATCTTGTTAACACCACGTCAAAAGGTGACAAGACCAAATCGGTACAAGGAAAGCCATGCAACATATTTGAATTCTTCTAGTGTGGAAGCAAATAAGTACAAAGCATATATTGTGACATCGAAACGACAATTAAATTACCGCTACTTCTCATAATAAAACAATGACTAATTCTCTTCATAAGTCATAACAGATGACAATATATAGAAACTTACAGCAATCAGTACAATGTCATATCTTGTTAACACTACGTCAAAAGGTGAGAAGACCAAATCAGTACAAGGCAAGCCATGCAACATATTCGAATTCTTCGAGTGTGGGAGCAAATTAGAACAAAGCATATATTGACAATGACCAATTTTCTTCATAAGTCAGAATAGATGACATAAAAACTTACAACAATTAGTACAATGTCATATCTTGTTAACACTACGTCAAAAGGTGAGAAGACCAAATCAGTACAAGGTAAGCCATGCAACATAATCGAATTCTTCGAGGGTGGGAGCAAATCAGAACAAAGCATATATTGACAATGACCAATTTTCTTCATAAGTCAGAACAGATGACATAAAAACTTACAGCAATTAGTACAATGTCATATCTTGTTAACACCACGTCAAAAGGTGAGAAGACCAAATCAGTACAAGGCAAGCCATGCAACATATTTGAATTCTTCTAGTGTGGGAGTGTAACAACTCCATTTAAGTATCAAATTTTTTTTTTCAAAAAAATACCATGAAGTTATTACCTTGTTACAACTTAACTCAATATAACATTTATTTAATTTATACAATACAGAGTTCACATACATGTCATTAATAAAAACATACGTACAATATATCAAACACATAAAAATCTACATCTTATTTATTCTGGTTGATCAATTCCGGAGATACAGGTGCGGGTGGTTGCACCTTCACCGGGATCTAAGCCAACTCGACCACAAACATTTTATTTGCTTCTGGGATCTGCCCAACATAAAGTACTCGATCCAACGTGCACTAAAAGTCAGAGCTATAGAAAAATCTGCATAACTAATTTTCTGAACATGATATGAAAATATAGTGAGAATTAAATCCCAGTAAGTTCAACAATAAATCATCATCAATATAGCTCATCACGTCATATTCAGCTGTATAAACTACAGAAAATATCATTGGTCACATGAATGCATTATATCTATGCACATAAGAATCATATAATAATGATATGTATGACAGAATTAACTATTTTTAGAATATCATATGATGGCCAACAACTTATTCTCATTTCAAGCTACCCCGGTCAGGGTGAGTATCCTCTACTCTTCGGTACGGGCTTTTCTCGCTTCGTCCGACATGGCACACTTTCTCTTTCTTTTCTCATAATCATAATCATAACCGTTGGTAGGGCGTGCCTACTGGTGCACCACACGGATTGCCATGTGACCATGCTCATTTCTTTTCTTTTCACAATGATAGCCAAAAATATGCTTTCAATAACAAGTATGTTCATCAAAATATAATTATTCCCAAAAATCATTGGTAATCATGCCATGAACATAACCATTTTAAATATCACTTTATAAAATATTTCCATATCAAAATTTCACACTTAATATGGTAAGAAGTTCATACAATGGCAATGGCTATGGCTATACTAGTCATTTATTAAGATTCATCTTCTTTTTTAAATACTAATTTTATTTCTTTATTTTCTTGATGCAGGTTTTCATCCTATCTAACCTTCTCTTACTAATCAGAGCATAACTCCCTCAATTTAACTATGATATAGGTGATCTTGGTGTCAATTTCAAGATAAAACAATTATCTAAAACTATTATGTTGAAAATTATAGCGAAATATTAAGAAATCAAGGTGATATTACTCCCTAAATATATAGGTTATTTCTTCTCGGATAGGTTCTGACCTCTACCTACTAATCGGACCATATCTACCTCATATGGACTCCAACTTGAGTGATTCCAGTGGCTAAAACTCCATGACACACATATCTATAATTCTTATGTTAACCATTTATTTTAATACCATATAGATAATTCCCAGAAATTAAAATACAGAAGCTGTCCTAACATATTCTTCCCTGATGAACCATTTTCTGACCATTGACTACAAATAAGCTCATATCTTCCTCATATGGACTCCAAATTGAATGATTCCAGTGGTTAAAAATCCATGACACACATAGCTATAATTCTTATGTTAACCATTTATTTTAATTCCATATAGATAATTCCCAAAAATTAAAATACAGAAGCTGTCCTAACATAATCTTCCCTGATGAACCATTTTTTGACCTTTGACTACTAATCAGCTCATATCTTCCTCATATGGACTCCAAATTGAATGATTCCAGTGGTTTAAAATTCATGAAACACATAGCTATAATTCTTATGTTAACCATTTATTTTAGTTCCATACAGATAATTCCCAGAAATTAAAATACAGAAGTTGTCCTAACATATTCTTCCCTGATGAACCATTTTCTGACCTTTGACTACTAATCGGACCATATCTACCTCATATGGACTCCAAATTGAATGATTCTAGTGGCTCCAAATCCATCAATATGTAACATGATATAGCAACATCATGACCAATCATAAAAGTTCTAAGATTAAAATCTCATATAAATTTTATAAGTTTCAAAAGTTTTCTTTAAAAAGAAATATTGTTAAACTTACCTGGAGCACTTAGTCCCCTAGACTTCTCCTTCCTCTTTCTTCCTTTCTTCCTCTCCTTTCCTCACTCTACCTTGCTTCTATTTTTTCTCTCCCTCACTTGGAAGAAATTATAATGTTGTAAGGGTGGGTTTTCTTATATAGACCACCAAATAATTCACCTTTCATGATCATGGGTCTACCTTATCACAATTAGGATACACTTTGTTGAATTTTTGGAAAACAAACAACTTATGTTCTTGTCTTCCTCTTCCTTAGTCAAGATATGCATAGGAAAAGGAGATTTGTATTTTGAAAATTATGATGATATGTTCTTAAGATAAGGGACAAGGTCCCTTTGATTTAGGGATTTTTTTCCATTTTCTTTTGTCTTAAACAAGTATGATAGGTTTGCCTTTTTAGGTGGCAAATTTCTAGCCCTTGAATCTCCATTATTTGGTTGATATTATTTGTGTGGGATAGGAATGTTTTGTCCTAATTCCATGTATTATCATACCACTTGCTAGAATTATGAGTGTAGGATATAGATATTTTTGTCCTAAAGCCTTGTATTATCATGCCACTTGCCTAAATGATGAATGTAGAATCACACCACTTGCTAAATTTTTGTCTTAATGCCATGTAACCTAATCTTTATCATTACATTATTATATCATCACCTAATTTATTTTATTTTATTTTTCCTCTTGGATTTGGGCTTATTCCTACCCATTATGGGCTTATTCCTACCCATTTTCTTTGCTTTGGATAAAATTCTACCTTTCTTGGAGGGCTTGGTCACATTTTCATAATTTTTGGGCTATTGATCCAATTACTATATCCTAGTCCAAGTCTATGTTTTATTTCTTGCTTAGGTTATCCAATGGCTTGCTAGAAACTTATGTGAAGTGGAAAAACTCTATATGAAGTGTCCATAGGTAAAAGCCCAATGTATGGGTAAAGATTTTAAACTTAGTAACTCTAGTTCTCGAATTAGGAAAAATTACCCTAATTCAATGTTCTTGAAATTTTAAGACCTTTACTTGTTTCTAAAAATTTATCTTCCTTATCCAAGAATTTTGCATCTCTTTAGTATGTTATTTCTAATTTCTTTCCTATTAGGTTTTCCCTCTTTATTTGTTCTCTTAATGTTAGAAACATTTTCTATGCATATACATAAGGTGAAGAATTTCTAAGGATTATATTTCCTTAGATATTTAAAATATTGTCTAATAAATTTTATTTCCTTAATTAATTTTTTATGTACTTTTATCAATAAAAGAAACGAAATTAGGGATGTTACAGGGAGCAAATCAGTACAAAGCATATATTGACAATGACCAATTTTCTTCATAAGTCAGAACATATGACAATCCATAAAAACTTACAACAATCAAAACAATGTCATATCTTGTTAACACCACGTCAAAAGGTGGCAAGACCAAATTAGTACAAGGCAAGCCATGCAACATATTTGAATTCTTCTAGTGTGGGAGCAAATCAGTACAAAGCATATATTGTGACACAATTAAACTGTTAAATTTACATTATTAGTGCACGTATCTTCTAACTTTTAAAATATTATTGCACAATATATTCATTATACCCTTGTTGAAAACTAGTGTGTGTAAATGACTAAATCGTTAAATTTAAGAGAAGTATATACATATTAGTACCTGTTGGAGGGATGTGATTAAAGAGGTTATCTGTGACTGTAGTTTTTCCTCAAACTGTGCTTGCATCCTTTCTTCTCGTAGTCTCATCTCCTCACGTAATTCTGTAGCAACATTTTCACGTATTTTCCTTCCTTGCTCTTCAAGGTGTTGGGGAGTTATTTGGCTAGCAGCTCTCTTAGCGGGAGGTCTAGCACCGTATCATTTACCGCGAAAGTACCTCGTCCTTTGACCAAGAACCTGAGTCAACATTTCGTCATTGGTTATACCAGGAGTGTCTTCCTGAGATTGCTTGGTTACAATCTCTTTCAGCTGGGCCTACGCTTAAAAAAAAGCAGAGTTAGAACAAGAACAAGAAATATAAATTACATCAGGTAAAACTTAATAAAATTTAAGTATACATGATGTCACACCCCTACTTTAAAAATGCGAGTAACACTACTGTTCGATAGCTTAATCTTTATCTATTTGAAATTAACTTCATATTACTGAGTATCAGGATAATATCACATGCTTACAAATTTCACAATAAACTAATTATACATGTCAAATCTACATTTATCAGTTTTACAGCGAAAATAAGGATACTGTCTGTGGCGTTCAGAGCAACTCTAGAGTACAAATATATTACAATTTTAAACACTGAGAGCCTAGAAACAATTTAGGCTCACCACTTAAGTATGACTCCTAGTCGTTCAAGAAGCGGCAGGACCAAACTCTAGGTCTTTATCTGAAAAACATATAAACCACGTGTAGTAAGTTTTACAACTCAGTGAGCAGATAACATCTCCTATAACCTCTTAGGTCAACATATGAATGTACTCTTTATTTTAAAAGTTGTCACATTGAAATCACCATTCAGAGGTACATTCATATGGGACCCGCATTTCAAGTAAACTCTGTTCAAATTTATATGCATATTCAATTCATAAATAATGCTGTAAGAATGGTATTAAAATCATGTTATGCATTAACATAAGTCTTTAAAAATAATTGGAGGATCCCATATCAGAACCACCATATCAGAGTTTAACCCCTTCTGTACTTTGCTGGTATAGGATTTGCCTAAAATCAGCATCCCGTTGAGGTTTACCCTACTACCATTCAAGAGGACACACGAAGGGACTCTATATGGGTTTTCCCAAGCACACAGCAAGGGAAGGCAAATTATAACTCATATATCTGGCATCTCGCCCATATAGGAGGCATTCCGCTCTCTATCACATATCATCTCTCGTGTGTTGGCCCTCACACGAGGCTAGCACCACCCCCTGCTAGCTGAGGCAATCAAGGTGCACACCAGGGCCAACATTACCTGCTGTTAGCAGACAGTGTTTCCAATAGGATTCCTCCATAAAACTATAATTTCATATAATCCATATTATTCAAAATAGAGGTACTCTTTAATGCATTATTTTCATTTTCAATATATTCCTCTGTCAAAACATCCCAATCAGGGGAATCACATATATATGCCTATATCCGAGGAAAAAATTTCATTATATAAATCAATATCATATGCATAACATATTTTCTTTGCCTTATCGTGAAAAATATATGTAAAAATCACATGTTCAATGTATTTAAAAATTCATTTCAAAAGTCATACTCTTCTTGAACTAGATTTCATATTGCAACCATTTTAGATATTTTAAACCATTTCAGGAACATATAAAAGTATAAATAACTTGTAATCATGCTCATTTATCAATGTAAAGTTCAAGAAGAGTAAAAACAAGCCATAGGAAGAATCATATACTCACAAAATTAGGGTACCAAGTTGGACAACCCTAAAATTCTCATTTTTGGTCCAAATTCAAAAAAATAAACCCCAAAATCGAGTGTGGAACGTTCAAAAACCTTAAAAACAACTCCGGATTTGCAAAATTTGGCCTCCGAGAGCTCGGTAAACACAAGTCAACGAAACAGGGTCCGGGTACACGCGCCACCAGGGAAGGCTACGCGTGGGCTTCACTCTCCGGTGAAGATTCAACACGTGGGGGCACGTGTAAGGGATTCTGGACTTGAAATTTGAGATCCAAAGGTTTCGATACCATCTGGATCGATCTACGATGTCAGTTTTTGCTTTTGAGACCCGTAGATAGGAGTCTCGAGGATTACCTTTTTAGTTGATTTTTCCTTCAACTTTTTGGCCAATTCTCTAGAAACCAATCAGATGGATTTGAAGAACTCTTCGTCCTGAGTCCGTTGGTGGTGGTGGTATCGAAATCTGAGGTCCGTAGGCGGAGAAATCTTAGTGAGAAGTCAGAGGGTTTTCAGGAAGAAAATTGGAGGAGAGAGAGAGAAATATCTGATTATGCGGTTCTGGAGGCAGATAAGGCCCTTAAAATATCCCGGGGGACCTTCCTGCAAAAATTCACTTTTAGAGAGAGGTCCTTGCAAAATTTTCTTATTTACACTTTGACCCCGTAACTTTTAAGAAATTGCATTTTGAACACATAACGTAAATTCTCATATTCCTTTTGTAATTCTTTAATCCATGTAATAAATAAACTTATTTTCACCGGTTCTTATCTCCATTTTCAAGATTCTTTCTTTGATTCAAAATTTGCTTTACTTTGAATTTTATTAAATTTACGGCTATTACATTCTTCCCCCTTAAAGAAATTCGGTCCTCGAATTTCATCACCATAGGTGCAAATAAACACTAACCTCATTGTTCAAACAAATATGGATATCTGCCGCTGATGTCATCTTCTCTTTCCCATATAGCTTCCTCAGATGAGTGGTTTTGCCATATCACCTTAACCTTAGGAATTTCTCTTGACTGCAACTTTTTCACTTGTCGATCAGCAATGGACATCGGCTTTTTCTCATAGGTTAAATTCTTATCCAATTGAATCTCTTGGGGTTGAATAACATGAGTAGGATCTGGTAAGTATTTATGTAGTATAGACATATGAAATACTGAATGAACATCACTTAGTTTTGGTGGTAGAGCTATGCGATATGCCACTACACCTATTCTATCCAATATTTTAAAGGGGCCTATAAATTGAGGGATTAACTTCCCTTTCTTTCCAAATCTCATCACTCCTTTTATGGGTGATACTTTCAAGAACACTTGTTTACCCTCTGAAAATTCTAACTCCCTTCGCCTATTATCAGCATACATCTTTTGTCTACTTTGAGCTGCCTGCAGCCTTTCTCTAATCAGCTTTACCTTGTTCAAAACTTCTTGTACAAGATCTGGCCCTACAAGTTTAGCCTCGCCTACTTCGAACCATCCAATGAGGGATCTGCACCGTCTACCATACAAAGCTTCGAATGGAGCCATCTGTATACTAGTCTGGTAACTATTATTTTATGCAAATTCAGCCAAAGACAAGTACATATCCCAACTTCCATCAAAATTAAAAATGCAAGCTCGGAGCATGTCTTCTAAAATCTGAATCGTACGCTCAGACTGACCATCAGTTTGGGGATAGAAAGTTGTGCTCAAATCTAATTTCGTTCCTAATGCCTCTTGAAAAGCTTTCCAAAATTGTGCCGTGAACTGTGGCCCTCAATCAGATATAATAGATATAGGAACTCTATATAGCCTAACTATTTCATTTAAGTAGAGCCTTGCATACTGAGCTACGTTATAAGTAGTTTTCACAGGTAGAAAATGTGCTGACTTCGTCATGCGGCCTATAATGACCCAGATAAAATCATATCCTTTGAGAGTCCTTGGTAATCCCATGATGAAATCCATGGTAATTCTTTCCCACTTCCATTCTGGTATTTCTATTCGCTGATGTAACCCTACAGGTCGTTGATGTTCAGCTTTCACCTGTTGGCATGTCAAACAATGGGAAACAAACTCCGCGATATCCCTCTTCATACCATCCCACCAATACAATTCCTTCATATCTTGATATATTTTTGTCGTTCCTGGGTGTATGGTATATGTAGATTGATGTGCTTCCTCCAAAACTTGTTTTCTCAAATCATTGACATTTAGGACACATAATCGTCTGCCATATTTTAATACCCCTTCAGTGTCCACTGAGAATTCAGAATTTTGGTTATTCTTCAATTCATTCTTAATCTTGAGCAAATTGGCTTCCTTATCTTGATCAGCTTTGATTTGCTCAACTAAGGAAGATTGAAGCTGCACATGAGCCAAAAATATCCCCGGTTCCTTTAGTTTAAACTTTATCCCCTTACTTTCTAACTTATGGATTTCTTCTAACAATGGTCGTCACACCTCTGCTATATGGGCCAAGCTTCCCATGGATTTCTTACTTAGAGCATCAGCTACTACATTTTCTTTGCCTGGATGATACAAAATCGTACAGTCATAATCCTTCAATAGTTTCATCCACCTCCTTTGCCTCAAATTAAGATCCTTCTGTTGAAAAATATACTTGAGGCTCTTGTGATCTGTATAAATCTCACAAATTCCTTCATACAAATAATGTCTCCAAATCTTTAAAGCAAACACTACAGCTGCCATTTCTAAATCATGAGTAGGATAATTCTATTTATGTTTCTTCAACTGTCAAGATGCATAAGCAACTACTCTTTCATTTTGCATTAACACACAACCTAAACCCAGTCTAGATGTATCACAGTATACTACATAACTTCTAGTATCTGTAGGAATAGTAAGGACTGGGGCTGTGGTCAAACACTTCTTTAGTTTCTAAAAACTCTCTTCACAAGCATCAGACCACTCAAACTTGATTCCTTTCCTAGTCAATCTGGTGAAAGGAGCAGCTATCTTTGAAAAATCTTTAACAAATCTACGATAATAGCCTGTTAACCCAAGAAAACTACGAATCTCTGTAACTATCATAGGACGTGGCCATTGCTGCACTGCTTCTATCTTTTTGGGATCAACTTGAATACCATCTTTGGTAACCACATGCCTTAGGAATGTAACACTACTAAGCCAAAATTCACATTTTGAGAACTTAACATATAACTGGTGTTCTCTTAGGGTTTGCAATGCTATTCTTAAATGCCGCTCTTGCTCTTCTAGACTCTTTGAATAAACCAGAATATCATCTATAAATACAATAATAAACTGATCCAGGAAAAGTTTAAATACCCTATTCATTAAATCCATAAATGCAGCTGGAGCATTTGTTAAACCAAATGGCATTACTAAGAACTCGTAATGTCCTAAAAGTAGTTTTCGGGATATCTTCCTTCTTTATCCTCAATTGATGGTAACCAGATCTCATATCAATTTTCGAAAAACATTCAACACCTTGTAACTGGTCAAACAAATCATCTATTCTGGGTAAAGGATATTTATTTCGTATTGTCACTTTATTCAACTGCCTATAGTCAATACATAGACGTAATGATCCATCCTTTTTCTTCACAAAGAGGACAGGAGCACCCCAAGGAGATGTGCTAGGTCGAATAAAACCTTTATCTAGTAAATCTTGCAGTTGCTCCTTCAATTCCTTAAGTTCTATAGGTGCCATCCTATAAGGAGGTATGGATATTGGTTGTGTTTCAAGGAGGAGGTCAATACCAAACTTAATCTCTCGGTTTAGTGGTAATCCTGACAATTCCTCAGAAAACACATCAGAGAATTCTCTAACCACTGGAACCTGCTCTACACTGGTATACTTCATATCAACATCTTTGACTACTGCTAAATACCCCTGACATCCTTTTTGTAACAGCTTATAAGCTGTTAAAGCTAAAATCAAATTACTAGACTCCTTACTACGATCTCCTTGTATCATAAAGGAAGATTCTCCAAGGACATTAAACTTAATCACCTTATGGTGACAGTCTAGAATGGCATGACATGATGACAACCAATCCATTCCTAGAATCACATCAAAGTCTACCATATCTAGAACTATCAAATCTACAAGAGTCTCCTTACCTTCTATCGAAATCTCACATGATTTATACACATCATTTACTAATAATAATTCTCCCATTGGAGTAGCAACCATGAAAGAACAATGTAAACTAGCAGGATCTCTATCCAATTTCTTAGCAAAGCATGGTGATATATAGGAATGAGTAGAACCAGGATCGAACAAGAAATATATTTTATGGGAACATACTGATAATGTACCTGTCATAACTACATTTAAAGCCTGAGCATCCTGCGTGTCAAAGCAAAAATTCGAGCTGGTTCTTGTCCTCGACTTCTTGATCCTCTACCAGTACCACCACTACTTGCTTGAACTGAAGCTGCTCTATTTGGTTATGCTAGCACATATGCAGGAGGTGAAGCTAGTTGTATCGATGCTTGACTAAAACTTCGAAGTTATGGGCAATTCCTCATCAAATGACCTATTTGTCCTCACTTAAAACACGTACCAGTTTCTTTGCGACACTGTCCAGTATGAGGCCTGCCACAATTAGGACATGGTAGAACTGATCTTGAATCTTGTTGGCTAGCATGTCTCATATCTCTTTGATTCAGTCTTTGCTTGTTGATATTTACTGATGTCTGATTAGAGCTATCAGTTCCTGTTTGAGTGAAGCGCTGTAGATTTTGAAATCTTGATCCTATAACATTAGGATTATAACTCGTTTGAGCATTACTATCTTGCTCTCTTTTTCTTTTCTTTAAACTTTCAATATCTGCTTGCTTCCGTGCTTCCATCATTCTAGTATAGTCCACAGCTGCTGAATAAGTTGCAAAATAATTCATTTGAGGACCCACCGATTTAAACAGTGGACGTATTAATCCCGAAAAAAATCTCTTAATTCTTTCTTTTTCAGTCGGGACCAGATAAGGTGAATATCTAGACAACTGAGTAAAATGAATGTCATATTCAGAAATTGTCATATTCGGTGTCTGTCTCAATTCTTCAAATTCTCTGGCCCTCTTGTCCTTTTCACTTATTGGCAAAAAGCAATTCATAAATGCTTCCTTAAACTCTTCCCACTCCATTGGTGGTAAAGTAACTGCCCGTCCTTGCACATGTGTCTCAAACCATACGTGAGCCACATCAGATAGTTAAAAAGACACTAGTTCAACAGATCTTCTACTAGAGCACCCTAAAGCTCTGAAGAATCGTTCCATAGCATCAATAAATATTTATGGGTCTTCCTGAACATCTGACCCAAAAAAAGTCGGCGGTTTCAACTTAAGGAATTGCAGTAATGACACCTCGATCCCTGTAAGCTTATCTTTTTGCTCAGCTGTTCTTCCCAATTCTTGTACTTCAGGAGCATTTTTTGGTGGCTGGCCTTCCCTTCTGCCTTATTCCACTATAAACCCAGCCAATGTCTCTAAACTCCTATGTATACCAGCAATCATCTCAGCGGTTCTATCATGTGGCTCCTGAGGAGGTTCTACTCTTTCCTTAGGAACTCTATCAGATACATGGGTCTGTTCATCTTGTCTTAGGGTTCTCAGACCCCATGCACGCCCTCTACCTTTACCTCTACCTCTTCCTCTAGGTCGGCCTCTACCACGGCCTCTTTGTATTGGAATTGTAGATTATGCAGACTCTTCAGTAGAGGGTGCACGATCTACAGCCTCTTCTCTAGTGACCGCTCTAGTTCTTGGCGGCATAATTTACTATACATAATAAAACACCTCTTTCAGATGCTATCATATGTATTCAAACCTTACACTAGGAATTTAAGCACACTTGGAATAGGAAGGAAGTGCATATCGCATAGAATCCCTCAACAGCACCTGAAGTATAAATATGTCCGGCTTATATCGATACTAAAGGTCCTACTAAAGAATCCTTTGCTTTGATAGCCACAGGGAAACCTAATGCTCTGATACCAACTTGTAACGCCCCTACTTTAGGAACGCGAGTAACACTACTGTTCGATAGCTTAATCTTTATATATTTGAAATTAACTTCATATTACAGAGTATCATGATAATATCACATGTTTAAAAATTTCACAATAAACTAATTATACATGCCAGATCTACATTTATCAGTTTTACAGCAGAAACAAGGATCCTTCCTGTGGCGTTCAGAGCAACTCTAGAGTACAAATATATTA
This sequence comes from Gleditsia sinensis, assembly GCA_037074535.1. Classification (NCBI taxonomy): domain Eukaryota; kingdom Viridiplantae; phylum Streptophyta; class Magnoliopsida; order Fabales; family Fabaceae; genus Gleditsia; species Gleditsia sinensis. Next base: position 51,991,991 of record CM073472.1, read on the forward strand.
CAATTTTAAACACTGAGAGCCCAGAAATAATTTAGGTTCACCACTTAAGTATGACTCCTAGTCGTTCAAGAAGCTGCAGGACCAAACTATGGGTCTTTATTTGAAAAACATATAAACCACATGTAGTGAGTTTTACAACTCAGTGAGCAAATAACACCTCCTATGACCTCTTAGGTTAACATATGAATGTACTCTTTATTTTGAAAGTTTTCACATTGAAATCACCATTCAGAGGTACATTCATATGGGACCTGCATTTCAAGTAAACTTTGTTCAAATTTATATGCATATTCAATTCATAAATAATGTTGTACGAATGGTATTAAAATCATATTATGCATCAACTTAAGTCTTATAAAAATAATTGGAGGATCCCATATCAGAACCATCATATCAGAGTTTAACCCTTTCCGTACTTTGGTGGTATAGGATTTGCCTAAACTCAGCATTCCGCTGAGGTTTGCCCTACTAGCATTCAAGAGGACACGCGAAGGGACTCTATATGGGTTTTCACAAGCACACAACAAGGGAAGGCAAATCATAACTCATATATCTGGCATCTCGCCCATATAGGAGGTATTCTAGTCTCCATCACATATCATCTCCCGTGTGTTGGCCCTCACATGAGGCTAGCACCATCCCCCTACTAGCTGAGGCAATCAAGGTGTGCACCAGGGCTAACATCACCTGCTGTTAGCAAACAGTGTTTACAATATGATTCCTCTACAAAACCATATTCTCATATAATTCATATTATTCAAAACAGAGGTACTCTTTAATGCAGTATTTTCATTTTCAATATATTCCTCTGTCAAAACTTCCCAATCAGGTTAATCATATATATATGACTATATCCGAGGCAAACATTTCATTGTATAAATCAATATCATATGCATAACATATTTCCTTTTCCATATCGTGAAAAAGACATGTAAAAATCACATGTTCAATGTATTTCAAAATTCATTTCAAAAGTCATACTCTTCTTAAACTAGATTTCATATTGCAACAATTTCAGATATTCTAAACCATTTCAGGAACATATAAAAGTATAAATAACTTGTAATCATGCTCATTTATCAATGTAATGTTCAAGAAGAGTAAAAACAAACCATAGGAAGAATCATCTACTCACAAAATTAGGGTACCAAGTTGAACAAGCCTAAAATTCTCATTTCTAGTCCGAATTCAACAAAATAAACCCTAAAATCGAGTCCGAAATGTCCAAAAACCTTAAAAAATGACTTCGGATTTGCAAAATTTGACCTTCGGGAGTTCGGTCAATGCAAGTCAACAAAATAGGGTCCGGGTACACACGTTACACGCGCCACCAGGGAAGGCTGCGCATGTGTTTCACTCTCCGGGGAAAATTCAGTGTGTGGGAGTGCGTGCAAAGGATTTTGTACCTGAAATTTGAGATCCAAAGGTTTTGGTACCTTCTGAATCGATCTACGGTGTCAGTTTTTGCGTTTGTGACCCACATATAGGAGTTTAGGGGATTACCTTTTTAGGCAATTTTTCCTTCAATTTTTCGGCCAATCTCTGGCCAATTCTCCAGAAACCAATTGGATGGATTTGATGAACTGTTCGTCCTGAGTCCGTTGGTGGTGGTGGTGTCAAAATCTGAGGTCCGCGGAGAAATCTTAGAGAGAAGTTAGAGGGTTTTCAGGGAGAAAATTGGAGGAGAGAGAGAGAAATATCTCGGCATGACGAATTCTCATATCAGCTTCAGATGTTGAGGAGTTGATTAATGCTTTACAAGCATATGTTCATGTACCTGATCCAATTACAGCTCAAATAAAATGGACAACAGACAACAGCAGAAAGCACAAATTGGACTTGGATCTTCATCAACTGTAGCAAAATGTGGACATTGCTATACCACTTTTACTTCCTCAGGGTTTTCTTAGATACTATCTTGCTAGCCACATACCTTAAGAAAGTAATAGTACTAAGTCAGAATTCGTATTTTGAAAACTTAACATATAGCTGATAGTCCCTTGGAGTTTGCAAAACTATCTTTAAATATCGCTTGTGATCCTCTGAACTCTTGAAATATTCTAGTATATCATCAATAAATATAATAACAACTTGATTCAGGGACGGCTTAATTACTTATTCATTAAATCTATGAATGTAGCTGGGGCATTTGGCAATCCAAATGACATAACTCAAAACTCATGATGTTTATGCCGAATCCGAAAAGCAATTTTTGCAATATCCTCTTCTCTTGTCCTTAATTGATGATATACAGATATCAAATCAATTCAACTTTTGAAAAACATTGAGCACCCTGTAGTTGGTTAAACAAATCATCTATTTGAGGTAATGAGTATTCATTTCACACTGTCACCTTATTTAACTGTTTATAATCTATATACAATCGCAATGATCCATCTTTTTTTTCACAAAAAGAACTAGAGCACTCCAAGTAAAAGTACTAGAGCTTTTAAATCCCTTGTCTTACACGTCTTGTAACTAATTCTTTTTTAGTTCCTTAAGTTCAGTGGTTGCCATTCTATTTGGAAATATAGACACTGGTTAAGTTCCAGAAAATAAATCAATACTAAATTCTATTTATTGTTTTGGGGTAATCCTGACAATTCTTCAGGAATTACATTAGAAAATTTTCTAACTAATGGAACTTGATTTACACTGGTATACTTTATATCAACATCTCTCATCACTACCAAATATTCTTGGCACCTTTTTATAATCACGTATGAGATATTAAAGCAGCGATTAGGTTATTGGATATATCACAACAATCTCCTTGTATCTAGAAAGAAAATTGTCCAAGAATATTGAATTTAATCACCTTAAAGTGACATTTCAAAATGACATGACATAATGCCAACTAATCCATTCTTAATATCACATCAAAGTCTACCATATTTAGACAATCGGGTACAACGGATGTCACATTCAGAAATCATCATATTTGGTATCTGTCTCAATTCCTTAAATTCTTTAATACGCATATCTCTTTCACTTTCAAGCTGTAATTGATCCATAGATACCTCTTAAGATATCACAATATTCAATCTATCTTATACTATAAACTTTAACAATTTGGAATAGAAAGGAATTTAAAACCCTATAGAAACCCTCAGCAGCACCTAAAGTATAAATATGTCCGGCTCATATCGATACTAAAGGTCCTACTAAAGAATCCTTTGCTCTGATAGTCACAGGAAATCCTAATGCTCTGATACCAACTTGTCACGCCCCTAATTTTAGGGCACATGAAACACATATATCATGAACATATATTTTCCATAAACATGAATATTTCAATCCTTTATCAAGGAAACAGATACATATAGGTTTTCTCGTACAAATACCATATATAAATCAAGTACATATACATCAGAGTACAGCAGAAGCAGGGATCCTGCTTGTGGCATTCAAAACAACTCTAAAGTACATTTATATTACAATTAAAACACTGAGAGCCCAGAACCAATTTAGGCTTACCGCGAAAATACGACACCTAGTCGATCAAGATGCTGTAGGACCAAACTCTGTATCTTTATCTGTAAAACATATAAACCACGTGTAGTGAGTTTTACAACTCAGTAAGCAGATAATACCTCCTATGTTCTCTTAGGTCAACATATGGATGCACTCTTTATTTTAAAAGTTGTCACATTGAAATCACAATTCAGAGGTACATTCATATGGGACCCGCATTTCAAATAAACTCTGATCAAATTCATATGCATATTCAAATCATAAGTAATGTTGTAATAACGGTAATAAAATCAAGTTATGCATCAACATAAATCTTATGAAAACATTTGGAGGAATCCTATATCAGAACCACCATATCAGAGTTTGACCCCTTCCCTACTTTGGTGGAATAGGATTTGCCTAAACTCAGCATCCCGCTGAGGATTGCCCTACTACCAATCAAGAGGACAGGCAAAGGGACTCTATATGGATATTTCCCAAGCACCCAGCAAGGGAAGGCAAATAACATCTCATATAACTGGCATCTCGCCCATATATAGGAGGCATTCCGCTCTCCTTCACATATAATCTCCCGTGTGTTGCCCCTCACACGAGGCTAACACCACCTCCCCTGCTAGCTGAGGCAATCAAGGTGCGCACCAGGGTTAATATCACCTGCTGTTAACAGACAGTGTTTCTAATAGGATTCCTCCATAAAACCATAATTTCATATAGTCCGTATTAATCAAAACAAATGTACTTTTATAATACAACATTTTCATTCTTAGTATATTCCTCTGTCAAAACTTCTCAATCAGGGGAATCACGTATACATGCCCACATCTGAGGCAAACATATCACTGTATAAATCAATATCATATGCACATATGCCATACAATCCAGTATAAAATTCTCAATATAATGCAGACTTTCAGTCTTTTTATATTCATATGTCAAAACTTCCTATTCAGGGGAATCATGTGTACATGCCTATATCTGAGGCAAACATATAGCTTTATAAATAATGCCACATGTATAAATATTCACTTTATCATTTAATGAGAAATACATGTGAAAAGCAGATACATTATGAGTTCAGAAATCCATTTTCAAATACTATACTCTTCTTGAACCATTTTTCAAATTGTAAGCAATTCAGATCATTTTAATGTATTTCAGAAACATATCAAAGTGTAAATATCTCATAAACATAATTATATACATGCTCAAATATCAAGAAGAGTATAAGGCAAGCCATAGGAAGAATCATCTACTCACTGGTAAGGGTTCCAGATTGGACAGCCCTAAAATGTAATTTTTCAATATCTATTTGATCAAATTGACCTCAAAAACGTATCCGGAGGGTCCAAAAATTAAGAAAGCAACTTCGGGAACTTGGTCACTATTCACCGCGGGAAAACACTATTCACAACAAACAAAAAGGCTGTTAGATGGCCAAAAATATACCTATCTTAAGGTTTATCTAACTCTTGAATTCATCTATGGTGTCAGAATTTCAATTGGAGGTCTCTAAGTAAAAGTTTCAGGATTTATCTTTTTTTGAGATTTTCTACTTCAGATTTAACGCGATTCAATGACTGATTTAAAAAATTGATCAGTCAAAACTGTAGTATTCTTTGTCCTGAATCCAGTAACACCTTCAGTTTTGAGATCGGAAGCCAATAGGCACTCCAGATCGAGAGAAAAAGTTGAAGGTTACTATTCACTCACTATTTACTTACTATTCATCTTTCTCGTTTTTAGAAATCTGATCGTCTTACCTCCCCCTTCCCTTTTTATTTATTTATTTTATAATAATAATTATTATTTAATAATTAATAATAAGATTTTCTTTTATATAAATTCATATAAATTCCGTTTTCCATCCTAAAATATTCTAAAAATTTCTAAAAATTTACATTCTCATAAACTTTTAGTTAAACTTTTAAATCATAGTTTTTATTGATAAAAATCTCAATAAAACAAATCACAAAAATAAATATCTTTATACATAATAAAAGAAAGAATATTTCTAAAATTACAACAAAAATTCATTAAAGGCCAATATAATTATTTTAAGCAAAAATAATACTTATTTTAATTAAAAGTCTACTTACTTTTAGCAAAACATAATCAGTTTTTAAACAAACAAAAATATATTTTCTTATAGCAAAATACTATCATTTAAAAATAAAAATTACGCGTGAAAACGTAAACTTTCATATTTTCTTTGTACTTCTTTAACCCATGTAGTAAAAATACATATTTTTTATGGTTCTTATGCCCATTTTCGAAATTCTCTCTTTTATTCCAAATTTTCTTTAATTAGAGTTTTCGTTAAATTTTACGGTTATTATATTACGTATTCTTTGATTTTCACAAACTTTTATAAGCTCATAAATGTTTCTTTTTTCATGTGCTATCTTTCCACTGAATACCAACAGATTTAAAGTAGATTTGAGACATATATTCAAAATTTGCAGCCACCGATTTTTTTCGAAATAGCAGCTAGATTTTGTTTACAGATTTTCAAGAATTACGGCCACCGATTTTAATTTTATTTCAATGTTTTGTCCAAATTTCTGACTTCTTATTTTGGCACCATGCTCTATTATGAATTCCACATTTCTTGCTGCATTGTCCTACATTAATGTTTGGCATTAAATGCAAAGTTCTTTTCCCTCATTACAAGAAAAGTTAATTTATTTTCTTTGAAACTCAGTTATTTTGGTGTCCAAGTGGTTAGTAGGTTAAAGTAATAAAAGTTTTGTAAGGAATGGACGGATGATGGCTTTATGGTGTTTTGACGAATGTAATCAAGGGAATTAGTAGTGTTGAAGTTTTGAAGAATAAAATATAGGAATTAGGATTTAAATTAATCTTTGAACTCTTAATTTAGAAATATGAATAATATTCTGAGACTATTGTTAGAAAATAATGTAAGTGATCAAAATATTTTTTTAAAGGTTTATATTATGCTAAATCGAATTTAGTATCTAGGATGTGAATTATGTTGAAATTGAGAATTCTTGTTTGAGTAATTGTTGGGAAAGATCTTCCTGAAATGATTGGATAAATTAAACGGGATTGATATAAGCTAGAATGAGGTAGTTTTGGATATGATAGAAGAAATGATTGAAATTATTGGTAATGAATTTATTGGTGTTAATAAGAGGGTATAGAGTTATTGTGATGAGGTAAGTTGGAATTGTTAGACATGTGCCAATGGTACATAAAAGTTAAAAAGGTTTGGTGGATTTCTTGCTACGTATATTTAATATATTGATTAAAGGATTTTAGGATAAAAATAGATAATAGATTAAGATGATGATATTCATGGGTAGATGTTGACAAGTGAGAATTAAAGATGACATGATGGATGACTAGAATAAGAAAAGATAGTTACCCAATATGGGTGTAAAGATGTTCTTTTATGTGTATATTTTCTAATATCAACTTATAGATATATGCATGCGAGCTTGAGGATATAAAGGAATGAGATACTCAATGGTTTAAGAGTTCCTTATATGTATATATATAATTTGTTGAGTACTTTTCATAAAGTGAAATTGATTAGGAAAAGAATACAAGCAACTCAATACCGGTTAAAAGTTTATAAGTACCATGAATGTTGAGCACTGGAAATTATCAGTTGGTGACCACATATTCTTAAAGGACTCACCAATGAAAGAGGTAATGAGATTTGAAAAGAAAGGGAAGTTACACCCTCAGTATATAGGACCATTTGAAATTCTTGATAAGATCGGTTCAGTGGCTTATCGTTTGGCTTTATTACCTGAATTGGGTAATGTTCATCCAGTTTTTCATGTGTCTATACTACGAAAATATTTACCGAATCCTACACATGTTATATAGTGTCCATAGATTCAGTTACAAAAAAATTTAACCTATGAAGAACAACCAATAGCAAAAGTGGATAGACAAGTAAAGAAGTTACGATCAAAGAAAATACCTACAGTGAAGTTGATATGGAAAAATCACTCTACTGAGAAAGCAACTTTGCAGATAAATACCTACACGCTAGATATCCGTATTTGTTTGAACAATGAGGTTAGTATTTATCTGCAACTATGGTGATGAAATTCGGGGACCGAATTTCTTTAAGGGGGGAAGAATGTAATAACCGTAAAATTTAACGAAAACTCCAATTAAATAAAATTTGGAATAAAAGAAAGAATTTCGAAAATGGGGATAAGAACCGTAGAAAATATGTATTTTATAGGGATTGAGGTGTCATTACTGCAATTCTTTAAGTTAAAACTACCGACTTTTTCTGGGTCAGATGTTCAGGAAGACCCACAAATATTTATTGATGCTGTGGAACGAGTCTTCAGAGCTTTAGGTTGCTCTAGTATAAGATATGTTGAACTGGTGTCTTTTCAACTATCTTATGTGGCTCAAGTATGGTTTGAGACACATGTGCAAGGACGGGCAGTTACTTTACCACCAATGGAGAGGGAAGAGTTTAAGGAAGCATTTATGAACTGCTTTCTACCAATGAGTGAAAGGGACAAGAGGGCCAGAGAATTTGAAGAATTGCGACAGACACCGAATATAACAGTTTCTGAATATGACATTCCTTTCACTTGGTTGTCTAGATATGCACCTTATCTGGTCCCTACTGAAAAAGAAAGAATTAAGAGATTTGTTTCGAGATTAATACGTCCACTATTTAAATCGGTGGGTCCTCAGATGAATCATTTTGCAACTTATTCAACAGCTGTGGATGGTGCTAGAATGATGGAAGCACGGGAGCAAGAAAATATTGAAAGTTTAAAGAAAAGAAAAAGAGCGCGAGATAGTAATGCTCAAACGAGTTATAATCCTAATGTTAGATGTAACAACTCTATTTATGTAAATGTAACAAAATTTTTTTTTACATTTGTAAAATTCCATGAAGTTATTACTGTTTTAATTCTAACCACTTAACTCGTAATAATAATTACTTTACCCAAGCATAATTGTTATTAATAGTGATACAATACTAAGTTTCCATACACACCATTATTTTACAAACATTTGTACAAAGATACATATTAGCGCTAATCATCTACGTCGACTACTTCCGGGGACACTGGTGCGGGTGGCTGCAGCTCCACCGGAATCTCAGTCACATCTACTACAGATATATTTGATATAACTGGTAGTGGCCTAAGGTAGGGCACCTCTATCCAACGTACGGAAATAATAAGTGTCATGGAGAAAATCTGCATAATTATTCTTCTGAACATGATATGGAAATATAGTGAAAATTAAATCCCAACAATAAATCATAATTTACCATCAATATAGTTCATCATGTCATGTCCATCTATATAAACTACAGAAAAAATCTTTAGGTCACATGAATGCACTTTATCCATGCACATGAAAATTGTACAATTATGACATGTATGGCATAAATACTATTTTTCAGGATATCATATGATGACTATCAATTTATTCTTATATCAAGCTACCCCGGTCAGGTTGAGTATTTTCTACTCTCCGGTATGAGCTTTTCTCGCTCCATCCGACATGGCTTACTTTCTCTTTTTCTTCTTATTAACATGATCATAACCGTTGGTAGGGCGTCCCCTACTGGTGCACTACACGGATTGCCATGTGACCGTGTTCATTTCTTTTCCTTTCACAATGATAGCCAAAAATATGCTTTCAATAACAAGTATATAACTATTACCAAAAAAATTATTGATAATCATGTGATGAACATAACCATTTCAAATATCACTTTATAAAATATTTCCATGTCAAAATTTCACACTTAAGATGGTAACCGCCTTCCATGCTTCATCTGGGTTATATCGTAGATAAGAGAAGAACTTAGACAGCTCCTCAAACCTTACGATATACTGTTCCACGGTCATGCTGCCTTGCCTGAGTTAGAGAAATTCGATCTCTTTCTCTGCTCGTACAGTACTTGGAAAGTACTTTTCAAAAAAAATGTCCTTGAACACTTGCCAGGTGATCTGTCTTCCCTGATGAGCTAAAAGTTCTCTAAGTCCACGCCACCAGTATTCTGCTTCATCCTTTAACATATATGCAGCAAAACTAACTTGCTACTCTTTAGTATAGCCCATCACTTCAAAGATTTTCTCTAATTTCCTTATCCACCTTTCGGCTACCGTTGGGTCATAGCCACCTTCGAAACAAGGTGGTCTAGTCCTCAGGAACTCAGATATGCCATTATCTTTTCCAGCCATCCGGTTGTTAGCACCATTCTCACCATTTGAGTTATTAGCATTCTGGAGATATTGTAAAATTTGGTTGGTGGTCTGATAAACATCATTTCTATATATTATTTGATCATCATGTATAGTGTTTTCATCCTCTCTTACACTTATTTCTATCATTTAAGCTAGGTTTTATGATTTGAGATTTATTTTGGTCTTTGAGATTTTTTCCAGCAATTCCATCTTTTTGAACCTGTCTGTGTATTTTGGTTATATTTGGAGTTTGAAACCACCAAAAATTCTGATTTCGGTCTTGTAGGAAAGCTAAGACAAATTTCCATAACTTTCATAAAGAGCCCAAGATCCAGTTCGGAGGTCCAATAGGCCGAATTGGACCAAGAGTCCAATACATGGGCAGCACAAACAGAATCTGACCTTTGGGTGTTGCGATGGCCATCAACTGAGTTAGAGATGTCCGTTTGGTATGATTTCGGTGGCCCTGGAACTCTATGACGTAGAGGAATAATTCATATGAAGACCACTTTGCCATCCAGAGGCATCTGGGACCCCTAATTAGTGGTGCAAGGCTGGAGAAACACATGCAGCCGAAAGCAGAGCTATCACATGTTGTCCTGGTCGGTTTTAATGATTAAGATTCCCTTCCTTTGGTCTAATTGGGGGGAATTCGGAATTCAGACCACTTACCACTCTCATACACACATCTATCTTCATCTTCACCCTCTGGAGAGAGCTTGGACATCCATGGGAGAGTAGAGAACTTTGTAACCAGCTGGACTTCCTCTTGAATTCGGTTAGGTTTTGAGATTCAGTTTGTATTGTAATCAAGTTTACATCATCTTCTTCATTCTCTGAAGTATTTCGAATCAGGTATGAATATATAGAGATTTCTGTTATCTATTCAAGTTTGATGTATGAGATAGAATTTTGATTGATAAACCTTGATTCTATTGCATGAAACAAAGGAAATAGACTGGTTGATATTTGATTTTCAGATAAATAACAGATTACAAGTTGTATGTGATGGCATGAATTTTTAATATATGTTGTTATCGAATTTTGAATGATGAAGGTTATGATGCAGAGATTTCGATTATAACTAAAAATCAACCAACAACTTGATTGATCATATTTAGTCTAGGATAAACCGAACGAATTCTTGAAGAACGTCTAGTGAGGTTACATTTTCGGTAATATAATCTTTGTCCAATTTCCACTTGTGATCTAGTTGATTGTGATAAAATCCAAACCCCTCCGTTAGGTCTTGAAACTATCATTTAACATTAGCATTCCTTGAGAGACGATTCGGAGTTACCCTATACTGCATTATAGGGGTCCGGTAATATTTTTGGTAGATCACGACAATCTTCATTATGGTCATGACTTGGTCTCGAATTGCCGTGGCCAGGTTGTGCATGGTTTCCTCTGCATTGGTTACTGGATTCCTCCTTGGTGGTGCCATTTCCTATTGTGGCAAAAATAAAGTTATGCTGCTATTGATATTGTAAATATTTATGTACCTTTATTAATAAAAGAAAAGAAATTAGAGATGTTACTTTGAATACTTTTGTACTTTTATTAATACATGAAACGAAATTAGGGATATTACATTAGAGGATCAAGATTTCAAAATCTACAGTGCTTCACTCAAATAGGAACTGGTAGCTCTAATCAAACATCAGTAAATATCAACAAGAAAAGACTGAATCAAAGAGATATGAGACTTGCTAGCCAACAAGATTCAAGATCAATTCCACCATGTCTTAATTGTGGCAGGCTTCATATTGGACAGTGTCGCAAAGAAATTGGTGCGTGTTTTAAGTGTGGACAAATGGGTCATTTGATGAGGAATTGCCCACAACGACAAAGTTTTAGTCAAGCATCGGTACAACCAGCTTCACCTCCTGCATATGTGCCAGCACGGCCAAATAGAGCAGCTTCATTTCAAGCAAGTAGTGGAGGTACTGGTAGAGGATCAAGAAGTCGAGGTTGAGAACCAACTCAAATTTTTGCTTTCACACGACAGGATGCTCATGCTTCAAATGCAGTTATGATAGGTACATTATCAGTATGTTCCCATAAAGCATATATCCTGTTCGATCCTGGTTCTACTCATTCCTATATATTACCATGCTTTGCTAAGAAATTGGATAGAGATCCTGCTAGTTTACATTGTTCTTTCATAGTTGCTACTCTAATGGAAGAATTATTATTAGTAAATGATGTGTCTATATATATATATATATATATATATATATATATATATATATATATATCGATAGAAGGTAAGGAGACTCTTGTAGATTTGATAGTTCTAGATATAGTAGACTTTGATGTGATTCTAAGAATGGATTGGTTGTCATCATGTCATGCCATTCTAGACTGTCACCATAAGGTGATTAAGTTTAATGTAATAACCGTAAATTTATTAAAGTTCAAAGTAAAGAAAATTTTGAATCAAAGAGAGAATCTTGAAAATGGAGATAAGAACTGGTTAAAATAAGTTTATTTATTACATGGATTAAAGAATTATAAAATGAATATGAGAATTTACATTATGGGGTCAAAATGCAATTTCTTAAAAGTTACGGGGTCAAAGTGTAAATAAGAAAAATTTGTAAGGACCTCCATCTAAAAGTGAATTTTTGCAGGAAGGTCCCTCGGGATATTTTAAGGGCCTTAGCTGCCTCCAGAACTGCATAATTAGGTATTTCTCTCTCCCTCCTCCAAATTTTCTCCCTGAAAACCCTCTAACTTCTCTCTAAGATTTCTCCACCTACGGACCTCAGATTTCGACACCACCACCACCAACGAACTTAGGACGAAAAGTTCTTCAAATCTATCTGATTGGTTTCTGGAGAATTGAAGGAAAATTTTCCTAAAAAGGTAATCGCTGAAAGTTTTATCTGTGTGTCTCAAATGCAAAAATTGACACAGTAGATTGATCCAGAAGGTATCGAAACCTTTGGATCTCAAATTTCAGATCCAGAATCGCTTGCATGTGCCCCTACGTGCTGAATCTTCATCGGAGAGTGAAGTCCACACGCAACCTTCCCTGGTGGCGCGTGTAGCACATGTACCCAGACCCTATTTCGTTGACTTACGTTGACCGAACTCCCAGAGGCCAAATTTCACAAATCCGGAGTCGTTTGTAAGGTTTTTGAATGTTCCAGACTCAATTTTGGGGTTTATTTTGCTAAATGCAGACCAGAAACAAGGATTTTAAGGTTGTCCAACTTGCTACCCTAATTTTGTGAGTAGATGATTCTTCCTATGGCTTGTTATTACTCTTCTTGAACTTTACATTGATAAATGAGCATGATTACAAGTTATTTATACTTTTATATGTTCCTGAAATGGTTTAGAATATCTAAAATGGTTGCAATATGAAATCTAGTTCAAGAAGAGTATGACTTTTGAAATATATTGAACATGTGATTTTTACATGTATTTTTCACGATATGGCAAAGGAAATATGTTATGCATATGATATTGATTTATACAATGAAATTTTTGCCTCGGATATAGGCATATATATGTGATTCCCCTGATTGAGAAGTTTTGACAGAGGAATATATTGAAAATGAAAATACTGCATTAAAGAGTACCTCAGTTTTGAATAATATGGATTATATGAGATTGTGGTTTTATGGAGGAATCCTATTGGAAATACTGTCTGCTAACAGCAGGTGATGTTAGCCCTGGTGCGCATCTTGATTACGTCAGCTAGCAGGGGGTGGTGCTAGCCTCATGTGAGGGCCAACACACGAGAGATGATATGTGATGGAGAGCGAAATGCCTCCTATATGGGCGAGATGCCAGATATATGAGTTATGATTTGCCTTCCCTTGCTATGTGCTTAGGAAAACCCATATAGAGTCCCTTCGCGTGTCCTTTTGAATGGTAGTAGGGAAAACTTCAGCTGGATGCTGAGTTTGGGCAAATCCTATATCACCAAAGTACGAAAGGGGTTAAACTCTGATATAGTGGTTCTGATATGGGATCCTCCAATTATTTTTATAAGATTTATGTTGATGCATAACATGATTTTAATACCATTCTTACAGCATTTTTTATGAATTGAATATGCATATAAATTTGAACAAAGTTTACTTGAAATACGGGTCCTATAAGAATGTACCTCTGAATGGTGATTTCAATGTGACAACTTTTAAAATAACGAGTACATTCATATGTTGACCTATTAGGTCATAGGAGGTGTTATCTGCTGACTAAGTTATAAAATTCACTACACGTGGTTTATATGTTTTTCAGATAAAGACCCAGAGTTTGGTCCTGCAGCTTCTTGAACGACTAGGAGTAGTACTTAAGTGGTGAGCCTAAATTGTTTTTGGGGTCTTAGTGTTTAAAATTGTAATATATTTGTACTCTAGAGTTGTTCTGAATGCCACAGGCAGGATCCTTGTTTCTACTGTAAAACTGATAAATGTAGATCTGGCATGTATAATTAGTTTATTGTGAAATTTGTAAACATGTGATATTATCCTGATACTCATATTTTGCAATACATCTAGTTTCTCAAGTGTTATACTTAATGTGATAACAAAAACTTAATGAATAAATCATATGTTTATTCTTGATTTAAAAACAAAAATATGTTTTTGCAAAGAAATTAAATTGCACGTGAATATGAGAAAACATAATAAAATATGATAATTTCATTAATAAATTGTATGTATACAATCATAAAAGTAGAACTAAGTTCCATTTTTTTATACATAATCTTTGAATTTTTGCGATCGCATACCCTTAGTCAAAAAATCAGCAATCATTAATTCAGTGCTAATATACTCAATGACCACTTTCATTTCTTTTACACATTCTCTAATATCTAAGTAGTTAATGTCAATGTATTTATTTCAACTTATATTTTTATTATTCTTAGCCATAAAGACAACAACTAAATTATCGCAAAAAAATTTCAATAGTTTAAAAATAAAATCCATAAGTCTAAACTTAGAAATAAAATTCTTAATCCATACTCTATATAAAGTAGCATCAAAACAAGAGATGAACTCGATTTCTATTGTAAACAGTCAAAGTCTGCTTAATATTTCTTTAAGAAACAATTCCACCAACCATTATAAAAATGTGTCTTATGTTAATTTGTGAGAATCAACACAACTAATAAAGTCTGAATCTGAATTTAGTTCTTTGAAGATATATATTGACTTTCTTTAAAACTCTCCGGTATCCATTCCTAGTTGCTTTGAATAGTATCACTCATAACACACTAATGGGAAAAGTACTTTAATATTTTCCATCATCTAGGATGCCATCGTGAAGGGAAAAGGGTAGGTATATGATGGCAAAGGAAATTCTAAGAAGGAAACAGTCACGCCCACACCGCACCTGGGTATTCGATGCTACGAAAAAAGGGTACAAAATTGCCAAATTTTAGAAACTTTACATCTTCATTACTGCTACATAACTTTCAGGGATCCTGTTTATGCACGAAAATCCCTGACAAGGAATCTTGGTATCAATTACTATCCACAGATTATATTCCATAAAGGCCTATAGATGTTCAAGTTTACAGTTTACCTATTGTTATTGTTTGAACGCAGCAGTATAGCTAATATTTCAGACAACTGAGGGCGTTTTGATGGATGGTTGTTCCAACACTTTGTCATAAGGAATTTAAGACATTGTGGGCAGTCCCTGAATATGCAGCATAAGCTGCCTCACCAGTAAACATTTCCCAAAGTACCATCCCAAAACTATAAACGTTACTCATCCATGTCTCTGTGACACTCTCTGGGTCACTGGCAATTGTATGTTTTCAACAAAAATAGCAAGTCAGCTTGGAGACTAGGTAATGCAAGCCATCAAAGAAAAGCATATTGATTAAAAAAAGGAAAACTAACAAGACTGAAATTCATATGCTATTAGTTAGATAGAGGTGCAAAAACAATGCTATTGGGTACCCAGCTGATATAAGATTGATCAGATTAGATTTGATAAAAAGAAATACTGGGCATCCAACTGAGATTAGAAGTCACACAATATGGGGTCCAAATAATGGCTCCACAAGATAGTTTATCTATTCTTTCTGCCTGCACACGAGGTCTAAGCGCTTTATCAATAAGATAATAATTAGAATGCTGAAACAAACATCATGCTAAAGCCTCAAGAAATGAGGGCTCCAGTGTGGGATCAATTATGGTATAATTAACATCACACGGAAACACTGATTTGTTTAATATAGGAGTGCTAAAATAAAGGCATACAGTTATACACTATAAAGGGAAAGCAAAATTAATTATGAAAACATGCAAGGCATGCTCAAACAATGATGCCAAGACAGGTGGACATAAGGTCTCCATTTAAGTATAGGTTAGTTCAATAATATGCTTCATATACAATGGATCTTAAAAATGTCCTTTGAGACAACAAAACTCAAAAGTTACTCTAAATTGTGCTGAATTGAACTTCTAGTATGTCTTTTTGGTTTTGTAAAAACACACCAAGGCCAATAAAATAGAAAAATGAGCTCAAATACTTTAAACTGTATGTTTAGTCATTGAAAATGTGCCAATGGGGACACACAACAAAGGGTGAGCACGGATCGGATTCAGTTGGGTTGGAGCATAAATTCAACCCGACCAAACATAAGTCGGGTTGAAAAATAAGACTTTAAAACCAATCAACGGTTCATATCACCCAAAAAATTTGGGCTACATCAGGTTGCGGATGGGTAGATCAAGTTTCAGTCAGGTTTGAAGAGAGAAAAAAGAGGAAGAATGAGAGAAAATCAATGGAGAAAAAAATCCACCACGAAAATGATGGTTTCTCCAAACTGTGCCAACAAGCATGATGTGAGTCTAGATTCAACATAACCCGCCATTTGATGGACAAAAATCACATTATGGTGGCAGTTAGAGGGAAAAAATGGTGTCCCTAGATGTGGAAGGCTCTAGATCTAAAAATTGCTAGCTTGGGTGCTTCTTCACGGTGAAGGCTGCGACAAATGGTGAAGTTTGTTGGCTTGGGTTCTTCTTGGTGGAGGCCAAGGCATATGGTAAAGTTTGATTGCTGGCTTAGCTTCTTCTTCATGATAGATTGGAGGCTAATGGTTTCTGAGGGAAGGGTGATTTGCGATGAAGGGTGAAGGTTGGAGGTGAGGGTTTGCAAGTGGACAGGCGAGAGAATGTGACAATGATGCTGGGAGTTGAATCCAAGCCTTCCATATCACAGCACAAAAGTCCCACCATTGAGCCACAGCCACTACACTGCTTTTATTTTAAAAATTTTAATTTAAGGTCGGTCGGGTTGGGTTATATTGGGTTTAACACTAAACCTAACTCAAACCGATAAATTCAAAAATTTTAAAAAAAAATTATCCATTTAAATCCGTCAACCTGAAATACAATTTTTTTTGTTGGGTTTGAATGGATTTAATCGGTTTGTTTGAATTATGCTCACCCCTACACACAACAATCAAAGAGAAAGTTCATATGACAACTTCATTTCAAATATTACTGCAAATGAAAGATTATATTGACAATCCATAGAGCATAGACACAAAAATTAACCAGTCATCATTATGACAACTTGAACACATGCCAGATTTAATGAAATTTTTAGGAAACTTTGTTAGACTGCAAGACATAACATGGTAGATTGGTAAAATTCTAAATTTCTGGAGGAGTGACACCATATAAGGCTACACAAGCATCACATGTTGAAAAACTTCTTTCTCTATGTTGGATATAATTGAGTTCCATTATTGCTTTTCACCAGTGCCTAATCATATAACTTCTGCAAACATATGAATTGGACCACAGGGTTTTAGTTTTGCACAAATTGCAAAGTCTTACCTAGAGAGAGCTTGACTACCCAATACAGAGTTTTAGTTTTGGACGTACAAGTTAAGAGAAGAGTAGAAAGAAAAATCAAGAAAATAGTTCCTAGAATTAGGTGGTGGTCTTTAAAGAATGAACAACAAAGGAGTTTTCAAAAAGAGTAGAGGAAGATGGGCTTTGGAAGGTCCAGGGAAATACTAATGATATGTGGGATGAGATGGTCAAAGGGATCAAGAATATAGCAAGAGAGATACTTGGAGAATGAAGAGGCGTTGGACCAAAAGGTAAAGAATATTGGTGGTGGGATGCAGAGGTGCAAGATAAGATTAAGGTTAAAAGAAATTGTTATAAGGAGTGACACTTATGTAAAGATAAGGAAAATTAGGATAAATATAAAGTGGCTAAGAAAGACGCTAAGAAGGCTGTGAGTGAAGCGAGATTTAGAGTTTTTGAAGGGTTATATCAATCTTTAGGAACTAAGGATGGGGAAAGAAAAATTTACAAGCTTGCGAAAGGCAGGGAAAGAAAGACAAAGGACCTAGATCAAGTGAAATGTATTAAAGATGAAGAAGGTAATGTTTTGGTAAGAGAGCAAGATATCCAAGCACGATGGACGAGTTACTTTCAAGGGCTTTTTAATGAAGGACGTGAGTTGACATGTGACTCTAACAAATTAAATATTGCAGAGTAAGACCGTAATTATACTTTTTATCGTAGAATTCATGAGCTTGAAGTGGAGAAGGCTTTGAAGAGAACAAAAAATGGCAAAGCAGTAGGATCCGATAATATACCTATTGAGGTGTGAAAAAATTTAGGAAGGAAAGGTATAAGTTGGCTCACTAAGTTGTTTAATGTGATAATGAAATCTAAGAAAATGCTGGATGAATGGTGGAGAAGTATTTTAATCCCTATCTATAAAAATAAGGGAGATATACAGAACTGCTCTAACTATCAGAGAATTAAGCTCATGAGCCACACTATGAAGTTATGGGAGAAGATCATTGAGCAAAGATTAAGACAAGAGACTCAAGTCACAGAGAACCAATTTGGTTTTATGCTAGGAAGGTCAACTATAGAAGCAATTTATTTACTGCGGAGATTGATGGAAAGGTATCAAAGAAAACAAATATTTGTATTTGGTTTTTATTGATCTGGAAAAGGCATATGACAGAGTGTTAAGAGAGGTTTTATGGAAGGTTTTAAAAAATAAAGGAGTACGTATAGCGTATATTCGAGCAATCAAAGACATGTATGATAGGATCACGACTTGCGTGAGAACACAAAATAGGGACACAAAGGATTTTCCTACAACTATTAGACTACATCAAGGGTCTTCTTTGAGTTCGTATATTTTTAACTTGATTTTGGATGCAGTTACTGAACATATACAAGAGTTAGGGCCACAATGTATGATTTTTGTAGATGACATAGTATTAGTTGGTAAATCGAAAGAGGAAATAAATATGAAGTTAGAGTCATGCAGACAAACTTTAAAAAAACATGGTTTTTCGTATAAGTAGAAATAAAACAGAATATATGGAATGTATTTTTAGTAAAAGAAGAACAAATACAAATTTAGATGTAAAACTTAGAGACAATATATTAAAACAAGTTACAAGTTTTAAATATCTTGGATCCATTATAAAAAATGATGTTGAAGTAAAGGAGGACGTAAACCATAGGATTCAAGCAGGATGGATGAAATGGAGGAAGGTTTCGAGTGTCATTTGTGATAAAAAAGTGACACTCAAAGTTAAAGGAAAATTCTACTGTACAGTTATATTGTATGGTACTAAATGTTAGACAGTTAAAAGACAACATGTAGATAAACTCAAGGTTGTAGAGATGAGAATGTTGCATTGGATGTATGGATACACTAGAAGAGATATGATTAGAAAGGAGTGTATTAGAGAGAAGGTTAGGGTAGCACCTATTGTGGAAAAGATGGTGGAATCTCGTTTAAGGTGGTTTAGTCATGTGTGGAGAAGATCTACAGAAACCCTAGTGAGAAGAGTAGATCAGATAGAGAATAGTCTGATAGTTAGAGGTAGAGGGAGACCAAAGAAAACAATAGGTAAAACTATTAAGAATGATTTAATAGTTAATAACCTATCTATTGATCTCATTCATGATAGGCCACTGTAGTGCCATTTGATCTATGTAGCCGACCCTACCTAGTAGAAAAAAGTTTAGTTGTTATTGTTGTAATCAGTGTGATTGGGGTCAAACCTCTGGAGCCAGCCATCGATAGCCATTAGTTTCATATTCCATTACTTCTCCAGCATCCTTGCATGTAGTGACTATACCCATATCTCCTAAGCAAGCATTCCCATGGCGATCCAATAGAATTTTGTGTATACTGAGGTTTCTATAGGCAACACAGTGATCATTCATAAACTTGATCCCTTCAGCTACGTCAACATCAATTCGTATGATTTCCTTTGTCCAGAGATTCTTGTTCCTAAGCATTAAGTCATGAACTGACCCACCTTCCATGAACTTCGTCATCATGCATAACCCATGATTCTCATATACTGAAACACCATAGAACTGCATTATTTTTTTATGCCCACAAGTCTTCAGTTCTAGGAGATCTTTTTATAGGTCAAACTCATAAGAATTTCCTTTGTCACACCCTTTAAGCTTCTCGATTCCAACCCTTCTACCCATGTAGATCCCTTTATATGAAGTGGGTCCAATCTATTCTATAACCTCGAGATTATCTGAGTTCAATAGCCATTTTTTTGTCTCATCCCCACCTAATTGAATTGTCCACCATTCATCTACCGATACAAGGAAAGATAAAGTAGGTAGGGGCACCTGAAGCTCAACCTTTGGGCTAGAATTCCCAAAACTGTCTCTATAGTGTGCATCGCCACTATCTTCTTCATTCTCTCCAATTTCTCTCCCCTTGGAGTTTTCTTCTTGACATCCACAAAGCCCAAAGGGAAGCTTCACTGCACTAGTTTTAGGCTTCTTCATGGAAAATTTTAGAGCATTTTCAACTCGGATTCTGACCAATTTGTCTTGTCCAGGCTGAACAAGAAGAAGAACAATCCCAAGAGTAAAACCTTTCTTCTCAAAGATATGTATCTTCTTGCAGAAAATACATGAACTATCGAGTTTACTGGACATGGCTGGCCATGAAATTGGAGAGTTACAAGCAAATGTCAACTTAAATATGGACCCCTGAATTTCATTATCCGACTCTTCTTGAATTAAAATTGTAGGCTGATCATCCACCGATGCTTGCTCTATCAACTTGATGTGAAGAAATACATCTTTTATATTGAATCCCGCCAGAGCATAGCTATGGAAATGAAGTAAAGAAGGAAAATAGTTAATATGAGGCAAAAATTAGAAGAAAACTAACAAAATCATATTTGTTTTTTGAAACTTTTAGCAGAATTGGGCACCTGAATGCTCTATTTAATTTGAAAAATAAAAAAAATAGCCAAAGAAGTAAAAGAAATTAGTAATAAATAAACCCAAGCTCCAAATTCCTAGCATTGAAATTAACAAAACCCATCACTGAAGTGAACTTAACACAACTAAACGGTGCATCAGATCATTTCTTTCTTTTTAAGAGCTTCTTTCACCCTTTCATTTCATTATCATATTTTGTTTTTAAAACATATTGAACCAAATCTCGAAAGCCGATTCAATGTTCACTAGCATCCCACCTGAGAGGCAATAAATTGTAGTGCTTGCAAATATTCAACATGAGCTTTTCTGGTAGCTGACTACCAGGATAAAGCTGGGTGAAATTCCGCATGACATTTCCCCACACAACTTTCACTACAAGAAAACTGACATTCAGTGGTGACCTTTTAGTGGCAACTTAAAAAATTGTCACTAAAAAGTCCTTTCAGTGGTGACCTTTATGAGTCATCACTGAAAGTGAGACTTTCAATGACGACTACGCTAAGTCGCCACTGAAGATTACACAATTTTTTCTCAGGCTTAAAGGAAAACACGACAACTTTTTCTTCTCCCCACTCTTTTGTTGTTTTGTTGGGACATGTCATAAACCGGCTGAAGACAAAGCAATACAGCCCAAAAGCCCTCACCATAGAGACAGAGATTAGAAAATAGACTACTGGACGAAGCAGCATACACCCACGTGAAGAACTCTCCACTTCCTCAGTACCCACTCAAAACAGTAGTTCACTTTGCAGTTCTCTTCCTCCTGCTCAAACTCTCCACTTTGCAATTCTCTTCCTCCCGCTCTAGGAACTCTCTACTTTTCAATTCTCTCCTCGCAAAAGAAGGTTGCACAGGGAACCCCACCGTGAAGCACCAAGAACCTCTTACATTGTGAACCACTTCGTGGGTTGCTGCCCTGAAGAGCAATTTTCTACTCTGTAGTGACACATCTGAGGTATATTGTGCATTTCCTACTGATTCAATTAAGGATTTTGGTTGGAGTTTATACTTACAGGGGGTTCGGTTTGGATTTGAGCTGTTTTGTTTATGTATTGTAGTTTTTACACCAATTTCAGCTTTTGTGATAGTGGGTTGCATAGACACGTCTGCACAGAGAATCCCACCAAAAAGCACCAAGAACCCCTACATCGTGAACCACTTCGTGGGTAGCTTTAGCGACGCACCTGAGGTCAGTATTTCCTTTCATTCTTCTCTGTATTGAAAATTTGCTATTGATTTAGTTTAGGGGTTTGTCTATTGTGGTTGGGGTTTATACTTTTAGGGCTTTTGTTTTGGTACTATAATTGGTTTAATCTTTTACACTCAATGCTATGTTTTTTCTCTCAATTCTGCTGGTTTGTGTGTCACCATTTTTGCTGCTACTTGTCCTTTTCATTTTGCTGGTTGCTTCCATGGTTCTACTCTCCTTTCCTTCTTATAAGATATTTAATTAAGATTAATATCTTATCCCTATTAAAATTAGTATTTCATTTCTAATTGTGAGTTAGGATTTCTTCAGTCTAAAATTTAGGTTCCTTGTTCTAGTAGAATTAGGGTTGTTTGGGTTAAAAGGCCCATGATCTATCTTAGGAATTTCACCTTTTATCATTTAAACATACTCACCTGGCATGCAAAATCTGAATGAGCAAAAGTTTTTCACCAAGATTAATAAAAATTAGAGGTTTTATAGATTTTGTGGGTAATGCCATAGGTAATGTTAAGCTAACAATGCCACTTTATCAAAAAATAAACAACAAAAAACTTCGTACAACATACAGACATAGACCAATAGGAATGTCACAAAAAATTCTTAGAGGTAAGATTACAAATTAAACAATTTTGCTACAATTTCTACATTTACAGCAAATACTTTTTCTTTCTTGGGTTAACAGATGTAATAACAGAAGTATATCCATTTTCAAAGTATGATAAACATTACTAACACCATACAATGATAAACATGTTTTGGGTACAATAACTAAAATGCTACCTACTTTACTTTGATTAACCACTGAGCTTCATATACAACGTTTAGCCTATCTATATCTGATCGTGTTCATGGAAAATTAGTTCAATAGCATGTGATTAAAGCCAATTTATTAAGTTATCAAATCATATACTAATGAAATCAGTATAATGTTCCATATGTTTCAATTGTGTTACCTAAAGCATATGAAATTTTAGGTCTTCATGTGAAATTTTTAGTTGCATTAAGCATATAATACATAAATAGTTACACCTCTAGATGACATGAGCTCTTGGAAAATAGTTGAATATTTTCTTTTATTTATAATGACAA
The DNA here is from genome assembly GCA_037074535.1 of Gleditsia sinensis. NCBI lineage: Eukaryota > Viridiplantae > Streptophyta > Magnoliopsida > Fabales > Fabaceae > Gleditsia > Gleditsia sinensis. The sequence continues at coordinate 52,015,207 of CM073472.1, forward strand.
GGACAATACTTTGAGAAATTGTATTACTCCATGCAATCTTTTCTTATTAACTCTCTTCCCCCACTGTTTATACCAAAAAAATAGCATGGTAGTGACACTCTTGATCAATAGGAATATCTAAAATACAATGCATAGTTAATGTAGACAATATGTGAGGGCCATACTTAGTGAGGAAGCTTTGTATCAGGAGACATTGATAAATCAATATAAAGTAAACAGAAAACATACAATGTCTTGATTGGAAAGAAAAAGCTTAAAAGAAAAACCATTTAAACAATGCACCCAGAAATAGAAAGGGAAAAGGAAATAACATATTAATGCCATTTAAAACAAATCTATGAAGTCATGCAAGGGGTGAACATCTTCTGTTTTAAGTTAAGGAAATAAAGGCAACTTAATATTGAGAGGAATCTTTAAGATTACATGTAACAATGTAGTTATATTAAAGAATCTAAGTGAAAACCAAACCACATCTATCAGCTAAAACTTTTCCCCCAAAGCATTCAAGTAAAAACTTTTTTTTGCAAGTTTCCAACAAACAATAGCATTCAACAGCCATTAATGACTCCATGATAGCATTCCTGGCACATAGGAGGCCCACAGATATTAGTAAGATAGAGCAATTCATAGTGATAACTTATCCTTTAAAAGGGCAAGAAGTCAACAACTTCAATGCTCACTAAACCACCAAAAATCTTCTACAACTATATTTAACAAAAAGGCTAAGGTAGATACACATGTCAAATCCTGCAAGATAAAGTCAAAACACACACTGTTTGTAATTCTCCACAATAAAAGTTGCCCTTTGCAAAGTCATTTCTTGTGTAGTAAAGCCAACAGATAGAAGCTATACCATCTCGACCACATCACCCACTTTCTTAGTAGTAGGACTCTAGGCTCTTAGGGCAACCATAGTGTATGACCTGTCTTATGTTAGGCCTATATATACCTTTACCAAAAGCAACAGTGGCAACCATCTTTAAGCTGACTTTTAAGCTAAGTTGGACTGTCCTTCTAGAAGTTCTTTCTTAGGGCATAAAGGCATCATCTTTAATCTTCCTCTTTAAGCTTCTTTTAGCCTTTGTTTCTTTTGGGCCTTAACTAATTAATGGCCTATCAAATATAACAAATAAGAGCAATAATTCCAAGATATAAAGGGCCCTAACATATTTTCCTTTAATATATTGGCTTGAAATAACTTTATTCATATTTGATTCATATTATGCTTCCCATTGGAACTTAAGTCATAATAAGATAGTCATTCAATTCTCAATGTAAATTTCTATTTTTCTTCTTGAGTTTAAGTTCCAATCAATCACAATATATGAGATGATATTATCAAAATCTAAGGAAACTGTCTAATTTTATCAAGGGAACTTAAGCCATAATAAGACTTTGATGATGGCTAGGTTATGGTTTCCCATTGAAGAGCATAATATGAAATTCATCATCCTTAATAAGTTTAGGGCCATAGGCCTTCATTCTAGTATGATAGCTATACTATGCTATTGGAACCTTATCTAGAGTTCTAGACCAACAATTTCAATTCATTTACTTGTTGGATCATCTATGTATGCAATATTATTGATATATTGAGTACATAAATAGAGCCCTAAAGCCACCATTGGACTCTATCGTTTATAGTAAGTGCTTGAGGACCTTCGTAATAAGTTCTCTTTCTAAAAATTATTGTGTGCTCTCTTACATTACAAGTTTTCTTCCTAAATATTATTTTATATGAACGTGATCTCAACTACCTCTTCGTATCTCTCTATTTCTAGTAGTTTGGGCAACATGTTCCCATTTCTAGAACATTTGGCAACATGACCCTATTTCATTCAATTATCACTACACATATACTTTGTTTTGTCTAAATACCTTGTTCTTTTTCTTTTCTAATTGCTCACTTTGACTCCATCCAAAATTGTATGACAACTAATGGACAAGAGTTGGTTGAAAGTTGGGAACAGAGCTGATCGAAGGTACTTAAAAGGGGTGGATGATTTTCTTGAGTAGGCATACAATCAATCAAGGGTGGACAGTAGAATTATATGCCCATGCAAAAAATTTAGAAATGTGGTGTTCAAGGTTAGGCATGAAATACAGTTTGATATGTTGAAGAATGGTTTCTAGCAATCTTATGAGGTTTGGGATCGTCATGGAGAAGTTGTAGGGACAACTTCATATCCTCTTGATGAAGGGAATGAAGAGGATGACATAATTAGAATGATACAAGATCCATATGGAGTTGTGAACACAGAGGAGATGAATCCTCATGTAGAAAACAATGAAGAGCCAAATTTTCTTGCAAGAAAGTTTTACGACTCACTAAAAGATGCCAAAACAAGTTTATATCCAAGTTGAGATAAGGTGTCAAAGTCGTCGTTCATTGTTAGTCTACTTAATTTAAAGTTTCTTAATCATTGGAGCGACAATTCTGTGGACATGTTAGAATTATTTAAAGAAGTGTTGCCAGAGGGTGCCTAAGTACCTAATTCCTACTACGAAGCCAATAAGATTGTTCAAGACTTGGGGTTAGACAACACAAAAATAGATGTATGTAAGAATGATTGCATTTTATATAGGAAAGAACATGCTATTGTAGAATCATGCCCTAAGTACAAGTTGTCTAGATGGAAATCAAATGGGCAAAAAGGCAAGAAAGAAGCTCACGAAGTGTTGCGATATTTTCCAATTAAGCCAAGGTTGCAAAGATTATATATGGCAAGGCACACTGCCAAAGATATGAGGTGGCACAAAGAAGAACGTGTTGATGATAGTGTGTTAAGGAATCCATTTGACTCTATTGCCTAGAAGTCTTTCGATGAGCAACATCCTAATTTCGCAGAGGATCCAATAAATGTTAGGATGGGATTAGCAAGTGATGGGTTCCAGACATATGGAAACATGAGTGTCAACCATAGTATCTGGCCAGTTGTTCTTGTACCATATAACTTGCCCCCTTGGAAATGCATGAAACAACCGTACTTCATGATGGCACTTCTTATCCCTGGCCCAAAGTCTCCAAGAGATGATATAGATATATATTTAGAACCAATAATTGAGGAACTTAAAGAATTATGGGAGGAAGGGGTGGAGACATATGATGCTCATTCACAGTCAAATTTTAATATACGAGCTGCAATCATGTGGACAATAAATGATTTTTTTGCATATGGCAATCTTTTAGGTTGGTCCACAAAAGGAAAATTGGCATGTCCTTGTTGCCACAAAGATACTCACTCTGTATCATTAAGAAGCAAACTATGTTACATGGGTCATCGTCGCTTCTTACCAACTAATCATATTTGGCGTTGAAATAAGAGGGCATGTGATGGTAAAATAGAAAATGATACTGCATCTACATATTTGACTGATGAAGAAGCACTTAAACAACTAGAATTCTTGCCCAATGTGACGTTTGGAAAGGGTCAGAAATGAATGCACAACCAATTAGTTCTTGCATATAATTGGAAGAAAAAGAGCATCTTCTTCCAATTACCTTATTGGAAAACTACTACGACATAATCTTGATGTTATGCATATTAAGAGAAATGTGTTAGACAACATTGTGTCCACAATGATGGATATGGTTGGAAAGACGAAGGAAACAGTGAAGAGCTGCTATGATTTGGTGGATATGGGAATTAGGTCAGGTTTACACCCTATTGATGACGGGAATAATATTTTGTTACCAGCAGCATGCTACATGCTATCACCTCAAGAGAAGTTGAAGGTTTGCAACTTTTTGGCTGAGTTAAAGGTTCCCGATGCATTCTCTTCCAATATTTCAAGGTGTGTCAATGTGGCAGAAAGAAAGATATATGGACTAAAGTGTCACGACCATCATGTTTTATTGTAGGAGCTATTTTTAATTGCAATTCGTAGGTTGTTGCCTAAGGAGGTCAGCGTTCCTATAGTGGAGTTAGCTCAATTTTTTAAGATTTTGTGCTCAAAATGCTTAACCATGGAAGACCTAGATTCAATTTAAAAACAAATTGCCCCTACCTTATATAAATTGGAAACTGTGTTTCCTCTAGGATTCTTTAATGTCATGGTCCACCTACTAATTCACTTAGCAAGAGAGGCAAAGATTGCAGGGCCCATCCAATACCGATGGATGTATCCAATTGAGAGGTAACATTATCAAACCTATACAATTTCATTGTGTTTCATTTAGTATTAAAAACCCAATTAATTTTTCATTTGTATTTATAGGTATCTACGCACATTGAAGTTATATGTTCGCAATAAAGCTCGTCCAGAAGGCTTAATTGCCGAAGGCTATTTAACTGATGAAAGCCTGATATTTTTCTTAAGAAATTTGAGCAATATTCCAACAAAATTCAATAAAGCTCCAAGAAATGATTATGAAAATATGACAGCTTCTCAGAGGTCAATATTTGGTTAAAGTGGACAATTAAGAGGTGCTGGTAAATCAATTTTCCTCTCTAACAAATAATTTGATCAAGCTTCTCTATACGTGCTACAAAATAGTAAAAAAGTTTGGCCATTCATAGAGTATGTACACTATAGCTTACTCACAATTAAATTATTGGTAAACCAAACTCTAATACATGGAATAACACAATTTGTATGGAGCACAAAAGGGAGCTCCAAACACAGGCATCAAATGTTGATTCAAGGCACATTAAAGAGTTTCTTCAATGGTTTAATCGTCTAGTAAGTGTTTTTTAAGTAGGTTAACTAATGCATTATATTATATGTTATGTCATAACCTTTCGATGTTACTTTTTTATAGGTTATGAAGCCTGGTTCACATTGGCGAGGAGACGATGAGCTACTTAGCTTAGCCATTAGTCCTCAAAGAGTAGTATATAGCTATACCACAATTTTGGTCAATGGGTTTAGGTTTTATACAAGAGATCGTGAATCTCAAAGAAAAACCCAAAATAGTAGAGTTCTTGTGAGGGGATGATTCTGATCTTGAGAAGGCATATTATGGAATCATCGAGGATATTTATGAGCTTTCTTATGTGGGGGATAGGAAAGTACATCTCTTTAAATGTCATTGGTGGGATGTTGCTCATTTAGGAAGAGAATATAAAGTTGACAGATATGGATATGCAAGCGTGAATTCTCGTTTTTCATTGAATACAAACGAGCCATTTGTTATGGCATCTCAAGCAGAACAAGTTTTCTATTTGAATAATATTATTGAGTGAGATTGGCTTGTTATGAAAACAAACCCCATGTGACCTTTTCAACATGCCTTCTGAAGATGATGTAGGAGAATCATTGTCTGCAGAACACGCTTACCAACAGGATGAGGTTGAACATAATGAGTTCATTTACAATGACAATCAGAATGACATTGTAGTGGTATTATTGAGGGACGATATTCAACCTGAAAGTGTTAATCACCAAATTGAGGGAGGAAGTGTTAGGGAGGTTGACTTCATCAATGACAATGAAGAAGAAGATACCACAAATGAAGAAAGTGATGAAGATTTTTTATCTGAAGACTCTATATGAAATGATGTGGAATGTAATGGGTATATATAATGTATAGTATCCTTGTTAAAAATAGTAGTTTAATTTAGTGTAAAACATTGTATCTATAATATACATATTATTGGTAAATATACTTGATGTGAAATGCTATAGAATGTAATAGGTATATACTTTGTCATCCCATATTTTGTTTTATATTGGATTTTTTTATTTTTTTTCTGAAGTGTTGATCACTGACATGATCTGTCTATTTCCAGTACGTTGATTTTCAAAGATGGCAGGAAGAGGAAGAGGTGGACGCGGTGGTCGCAGGTACATAGGTATCAGACATGGTGGTTCTAATGAAGGAACCTCACTGCTATGTATACAGCCCCATCCGGGAGAGACTGAGGCACAACTCACCCCACCAACCTCTCGGCGTCCAATTAGCAGTTCGGGTATGTAAATAAAATAGTTTACAAAATCAATTAAGATTTCTTATTTTGTGCCTAATACCTTAGTTCATTGTGCCTAATGAAGGAACCCCACTGCCATGTATACAGCCCCATTTGGGAGAGACTGAGGCACAACTCACCCCACCAACCTCTCGGCGTCAAATTAGCAGTTCGGGTATGTAAATAAAATAGTTTACAAAATTAGTTAAGATTTCTTATTTTGTACCTAATACCTTAGTTCATTATGGTTCATAGTTTCTTGTAGCATAAGTCGAAATGTTAGGGGATCATACAAATGTATCAGTGTAGACTCGAAGACAAAAATGGATAGAAAATCCAAATTGTGATCCCTGACGATATCCTTCGAGCCGTGGGAGACGGATCAAGAGAACTTGTCAATTACATTGGACACATAGCATGATCCACTTGTCCTTTGAAAGAGCGAGACTGGACCAAAATTTGGAAACAGTGTGGGGAACAAATCTTGTTGCACGTTAAGGTCATAATTAGCATAATTGTTTGTCAAACTTATATCCAGTTCTTAAATTTAAAAAATTTGAGTTTATTGTTGTTGGAAAAATTTGAGGTTGGTGCAAGTATGGAATGGTGATTTGATGTGTTCATCAATGCCACCACACAAAGATAGTACAAAAATAGAAGGATTCGCTTGCACATATTCTAGTCCCAGTACAACACCTATAAGGAGAGACTAGCACATCCACTTCCCACAGTCAACGATAATGAATGGAGGCACTTGGTTAGTTTTTTTGGCTCAGATGATTTTAAGGTATTATGTAATACCATATTTAAATAGTGATCTATTATGAAATGTGCAACGAAATTGTTTGTCAAACTTATGAAGTTATATGCAGGGCAAAAGTTCAATAAATGCACAGAACAGGGCTAAATAGTTAACAAAACATACGTGCGGTTCTCAATTGTTTGCAGACGTTGAGGAATTAACGGTCAGATTTTAGAATAACTTATTCTTATATATAAATTTATATGCATATTTTATTTATCATTATAAAACAATTATGTTTTATTGCAGAGAAATCCTGAAACTAGAGAGAAGGCTCCAATTGACCAGATATAGGAGATACAACATACTCATAAGTCGAAAGAAGGGGAAGTTATATGGTCAGATACAAAGTCCCAGACAGTTCATGTGTAATAGCCGTAAATTTAATAAAGTTCAAAGTAAAGAAAATTTTGAATCAAAGAGAGAATCTTGAAAATGGAGATAAGAACCGGTGAAAATAAGTTTATTTATTACATGGATTAAAGAATTACAAAAGGAATATGAGAATTTACGTTCTGGGGTCAAAATACAATTTCTTACAATTTATGGGGTCAAAGTGTAAATAAGAAAAATTTGCAAGGACCTCCCTCTAAAAGTGAATTTTTGCAGGAAGGTCCCCTGGGATATTTTAAGGGCCTTAGCTGCCTCCAGAACCGCATAATCAGATATTTCTTTCTCTCTCCTCCAATTTTCTCCCTAAAAACCCTCTAGCTTCTCTCTAAGATTTCTCCGCCTACGGACCTCGAATTTCGACACCACCACCACCAATGGACACAGGACGAAGAGTTTTTCAAATCCATCTGATTGGTTTCTGGAGAATTGGCTGGTGATTGGCTGAAAAATTGAAGGAAAAATTGCCTAAAAAGGTAATCCCTAAAACTCCTATCTGTGGGTCTTAAACGCAAAAACTGACATCGTAGATTGATCTAGAAGGTACCGAAACCTTTGGATCTCAAATTTCAGGTCCAGAATCCCTTGCACGCACCCCCACATGCCGAATCTTCCCCGGAGAGTGAAGCCTACGTGCAGCCTTCCCTGGTGGCACGTGTAGCGCGTGTACCCGGACCCTGTTGCGTTGACTTGCGTTGGCCGAGCTCCCAATATAATGCAAACTTTCAGTCTCTATATATTCATATGTCAAAACTTCCCATTCAGGGGAATCATGTATACATGCCTATATCTGAGGAAAACATATAGCTTTATAAATAATGCCACATGTATAAATATTCACTTTATCATTTAATGAGAAATACATGTGAAAATCAGATACATTATGAGTTCAGAAATCCATTTTCAAATACTATACTCTTCTTGAACCATTTTTCAAATTGTAAGCAATTCAGATCATTTTAATGCATTTCAGATACATATCAAAGTGTAAATATCTCATAAACATAATCATATACATGTTCAAATATCAAGAAGAGTATATGGTAAGCCATAGTAAAAATCATCTACTCACAGGTAAGGGCTCCAGATTGGACAGCCCTAAAATGTACTTTTCCAATATCTATTTGATCAAATTGACATAAAAAACGTATTCGGATGGTCCAAAAATCAAGAAAGCAACTTTGGGAACTTGGTCACTATTCACTGATGAAAAATACTATTCACGACAAACAAAAAGGCTATTAGATGGCCGAAAATATACCTATCCTAAGGTTTATCTAACTCCTAAATTCATCTACAGTGTCATAATTTCAATTGGAGGTCTCTAAGTAAAAGTTTCAGGATTTACCTTTTTTTGATATTTTCTAATTGAAATCTACGGCGATTCAACAGCTGATTTGAAAAATTGATCGGTCAAAACTATAGTATTCTTCGTCCTAAATTTAGTAACACCTTCAGTTTTGATATCAAAAGCCAATAGGCACTCCAGATCGAGAGAAAAAGTTGAAAGTTACTATTCACTCACTATTCACTTACTATTCATATTTCTCGTTTTCAAAAATATGATTGTCCTGCCTCCCCCCTTCCATTTTTATTTATTTATTTTTATAATAAAAATTATTATTTACTAATTAATAATAGGATTTTCTTTTATATAAATTCATATAAATTCTGTTTTTCATCCTAAAATATTCTAAAAATTTTTAAAAATTTACATTCTCATAAACCTTTAGTTAAACTCTTAAATCATAATTTTTCTTGATAAAAATCTCAATAAAACAAATCAAAAAAATAAATATCTTTATACATAATAAAAGAAAGAATATTTCTAAAAATTTAACAAAAATTCATTAAAGACCAATATAATTTTTTTAAGCAAAAATAATACTTATTTTAATTAAAAGTCTACTTACTTTTTGCAAAACATAATCATTTTTAAACAAATAAAAGTATATTTTCTTATAGCAAAATACTATCATTTAAAAATAAAAATTACGTGCCAAAACGTAAATTCTCATATTTTCTTTGTACTTCTTTAACCCATGCAGTAAAAATACATATTTTCTACGGTTCTTATCCCCATTTTTGACATTCTCTCTTTTATTTCAAATTCTCTTTAATTGGAGTTTTTGTTAAATTTTACAGTTATTATATTACTTGTCACGACCCTAATTTTAGGGCACGTGAAACACATATATAATGAACATATATTTTTCATAAATATAAATATTCCAATCCTTTATCAAGGAAACAGATACATATAGGTTTTTCCATACAAATATCATATATAAATCAAGTACATATACATCAAAGTACAGCAGAAGCAGGGATCCTACCTGTGGCGTTCAGAGCAACTCTATAGTACATTTATATTACAATTTAAACACTAAGAGTCCAGAAACAATTTAGGCTCACCGCGAAAATACGACACCTAGTCGATCAAGATGCTGTAGGACCAAAATCTGTATCTTTATCTGTAAAACATATAAACCACGTGTATTGAGTTTTACAACTCAGTGAGCAGATAATACCTCCTATGACCTCTTAGGTCAACATATGGATGTACTCTTTATTTTAAAAGTTGTTACATTGAAATCAAAATTCAGAGATACATTCATATGGGACCCACATTTCAAATAAACTCTATTCAAATTAATATGCATATTCAAATCATAAATAATGTTGTAATAACAGTAATAAAATCATGTTATGCATCAACATAAATCTTATGAAAATAATTGGAGGAATCCCATATCAAAACCACCATATCAGAGTTTGACCCCTTCCGTACTTTGGTGGTATAGGATTTGCCTAAACTCAGCATCCCGCTGAGGTTTTCCCTACTACCATTCAAGAAGACACGCGAAGGGACTCCATATGGGTATTTCCTAAGCACACAGCAAGGGAAGGCAAATAACATATCATATAATTGGCATCTCACCCATATATAGGAGGCATTCCGCTCTCCTTCACATATAATCTCCCGTGTGTTGGCACACACACGAGGCTAGCACCACCTCCCCTGTTAGCTGAGGCAATCAAGGTGCGCACCAAGACTAACATCACCTGCAGTTAGCAGATAGTATTTCCAATAGGATTCCTCCATAAAACCATAATTTCATATATTCCATATTAATAAAAAAAATGTACTTTTATAATACAACATTTTCATTCTTAGTATATTCCTCTATCACAACTTCCTAATCAAGGGAATCACATATACATGCCCACATCTGAGGCAAACATATCACTGTATAAATCAATATCATATGCACATATGCCATATAATCCAGTAAATGTAATAACCGTAAATTTAATAAAGTTCAAAGTAAAGAAAATTTTAAATTAAAGAGAGAATCTTGAAAATAGAGATAAGAACTGGTGAAAATAAGTTCATTTATTACATAGAATAAAGAATTAAAAAAGGAATATGAGAATTTACGTTCTGAGGTCAAAATGCAATTTCTTAAAAGTTACGGGGTCAAAGTGTAAATAAGAAAAATTTGCAAGGACCTCCCTCTAAAAGTGAATTTTTGCAAGAAGGTCCCCTATGATATTTTAAGGGCCTTAACTGCCTCCAGAACCTTATAATCAGATATTTCTCACTCTCTCCTCCAAATTTTCTCCCTAAAAACCCTCTAACTTCTCTCTAAGATTTCTCTGCCTACGAACCTCGGATTTCGATAGCACCACCACCAACGGACTCAGGACGAAGAGTTCTTCAAATCCATCTGATTGGTTTCTGGAGAATTCGCCAGAGATTGGCTGGAAAATTGAAGGAAAAATTTCAGAAAAAGGTAATATCTGAAACTCCTATCTCTGGGTCTCAAACGCAAAAATTAACACCGTAGATCAATCTAGAAGGTACTGAAACCTTTGAATCTCAATTTTCAAGTCTAGAATACCTTGCACGCACCCCCACGTGCCGAATCTTCCCTGGAGAGTGAAGCCCACGCGCAGCCTTCCCTGGTGGCATGTGTACCCGAACCCTGTTGCGTTGACTTACATTGACTGAGCTCCCAGAGGCCAAATTTCGAAAATCTGGAGTCGTTTTTAAGGTTTTTGGACGTTCCGAACTCAATTATTTTCTAGCGTGTGTACACGTAGTATTTTCTGGTGGCTAGCCTTCCCTTCTGCCTTGTTCCACTATAAACCCAGCCAATGTCTCTAAACTCCTATGTATACCAGCAATCATCTCAGTGGTTCTATCATGTGGCTCCTGAGGAGGTTCTATTCTTTCCTCAGGAACTCTATCAAATACACGGGTCTGTTCATCTTGTCTCGGGGTTCTCAGACCCCGTGCACGCCCTCTACCTCTACCTCTACCTCTTCCTCTAGGTCGTCCTCTTCCACGGCCTATTTGTACTTGAATTATAGATTGTGCAGAATCTTCAGTAGAGGGTGCACAATCTAGAGCCTCTTCTCTAGTGACCGCTCTAGTTCTTAGCGGCATCATTTACTATACAGAATAAAACACCTCTTTCAGATGCTATCATATGTATTTAAACCTTACACTAGGAATTTAAGCACACTTGGAATAGGAAGGAAGTACATATCCTATAGAATCCCTCAGCAGCACCTGAAGTATAAATATGTCCGGCTTATATCAATACTAAAGGTCTTACTAAAGAATCATTTGCTCTAATAGCCACAGGGAAACCTAATGCTGTGATACCAACTTGTCACGCCCCTACTTTAGGAACGCGAGTAACACTACTATTCGATAGCTTAATCTTTATCTATTTGAAATTAACTTCATATTACTGATATTATTCGTTCTTAGAAGACTTATTATTATGATTCATGTATTTATTTCTTAAAAAAGTTATTTGATAACTATTTTAAGTCAATAGATTAAATATATGGATCAAGTGAGAGAATGTAATAATTTTGCGTATTCAAAACCTATAATTCATATTATTGATCAAACATTTAATATTTAAATAGGTATTATTTAGAGATTAAATGATTATAAATAATTATTATACAGGTGATAACTTTTTTATTGTTCTTGATGGTAGAACAATTATATAAGATGATTTTGATCTCTAAGTCTCTTTTCTTTTATTGCCAACAAATTTTACGCCATTTTAAATTAAAAAGACAAATTTTATGAGAGCTTAAATTAGAGAAACAAGGCTAAAAAAGATTGTGAAGAGCAGCAATGATAAAAAAAATTTGTTTAATTTTTCTAATTTCAAATTTAATTAATTTAAATATATTATTTGAATTTAAAAATATATTTATATTATTTTCAATATCCTATTATACCTCACTTTATTCCGTCAAAACTATGATAATACGATAAAGAATAGAAAAACCAGTACAAGGCGATACATTGGGGTCAAGGTACTAAATTTCATTTCGAGGTATTGTTTCAGTGATTTTAGAAACAAAAATATTTTGAAATGTTTCAGAAATTTCGTGAAAATGGAAAATTTTTTAAGAAATATTTCAAATAATATCAAACAATATTTTTGTAAAATTTTAAAAGATTTTAACATAATATTAATTATATAGATATATAAAATTATGTTAAAATTAATTTGAATTAATATCTATAGTTAAATAGTAAGTAAATATACTACTATAGTGAGAACTCCGACTCAAATTTCAGCATAATTCAATAACAACCTCTCTCACATCAATCTCTCTATTTTCTTAACTATTTCACAACCTTTATTTTTAAGTTTCTCTCTGTCGACTATGATTTTGTCTTTATTTTCAGGTATATATCTCATGTATCTCTCTCTCTCTTTGTCTCTCAATCTATCTTTTTATAATTTTTGTAGTTTCTTCTTTAAAATGAAAACAATAAAGGAAAGCAATGTCATGAGAATGAGGGAAGAGAGTAGGAAGTTGACAAAGATGTTGTGAATTGTGAGAGAAAATAATTTGGTGTTGGATGTGATGTGATGCTATTTTCATCTACTTTTAAATTGTCAATTTTTTTATTTTTCAAATTAGTTTGGTACTTTTTTATCGAAACAACTCTAAACAAGAGTATTTCTATCGAAATAACTCGAAATAAGAATATTTCTATCGAAACAAGAATATTTCTATCGAAACAAGAATATTTCTATCGAAACAACTCGAAATAAGAGTATTTCCATCGAAACAACTCAAAATAAGAGTATTTCCATCGAAACACAAATATTTTCACCTAAACATTTCATAACATAATAATTTCAATCAAAATAGCATAATTTTTTAACAAACACTTTGTTTCGTTTCAATAACTCCGTTTCTCGTCAGTGACTTTAAAAACAGAAACGTTTCGATCGTTTCAATAATAAAAAAAAAAGAAATTTAATTTCTTGATTAGGGCTAGCCAGTGGATTGGACTGGGACGAGGACCGTTATTAGTAGGTTCTCCTCGTCAGGTGGAGGATATTCTTTTTCTTTCTTCTCTCGGTTATACAGGTGGCCTAAGGCCAAGAGAAATGAAGAGGGTTCCTATTGGTTGTTTCTTTAGTGGCAAAACTGTCAAAGACCGATGACCCCATTTTTCTTGATTTAGATCCAGCTGTTTCAACTTTTATGTATCAGATATGGGTCCTGGGCACGTATTTCCCATTTGTGCACATTAATTTGTGATATCTTTCCGTGACAATATTGAGCCTGTTGCGAACTCTGAAGGAAAGTAACAATCATATTTAGGTCCTTACTGTCCAAAAAAAATGCTCAGGTCCTTAAGTAACTGTCAGTCAGTTAAAGTAATGCCACAAATACATGCGTTGATATATTTTTTATTTCTTTTCTGTTAAGGCCATGCATTCCTAGAAATGCTTGGTTGTGGCTTTCTTTTTTTGATGTACATCAACATATGTTTATTTTGCAATACGTAAAATACCTTTAGTTTTCGCTCTATAATTTAAAGATGCTATACCTTTCAGAATTATTGGTGCTGGATTAATATCCCATATAATGACCATAGATAAAATTTTAAGTAATTAAAAATTTGGAAAAAAAATTTTCATTATTTTATGGAGCTTCATCAATCACATTCTTAATAAGGTGGGTCTGTATCAGAATTATATTCATTGAAGTTGTGATGGCATGTATAAAAACCACCTCTTTGATATACTATAGTTCCGATTCATTTGCATATATAAATTGAGAGAATAGGAATTTAAATTTCATCTTATCAGTATATTGTCTTTAGTTAATAGATTTAAATTTATCTCAAAAAATTAATAAAAAAGAAGAAAATAGAATGAAATAGAAGATAAAAACACTAAATTACCTTTCACTAACTTAATTTTTTCAAATTAACAAAAAAATTTAATAAAATAAATTTTGTCCCCATGACTATATTTAAATTAAAAAGTTCAATACTTTAATACTATTAATATTTTTTTAAAAACTTAGTTTAAACTTTTATATTACTGTTTATTTTTTTATTTATAATATTTTAAGATAATTTTTCAAATTAAAATAATATTATTTTAATAAATTTATTCTATTTTTATCTTTTAATATTCTATTCCTCTTTTATTTATAATATATTAAACATATAAAAGTAATGAAAATTTCTTTTTTTTAATCCTATTCCATTTTAATTCTTATTTTCAACTACGGGTTGAATGGGGCCAAAACTAAAGATTTTTCTCCTGAAACTAAAGATTTTTCTCTTCAAGGGGAATTAGACAAAGAGTTACCTCCTTATATTTTCGTCCATAAATTGTTCCATATTATTTCTGAAGCAGTTGAAGAAGGCAGTTGAAGCCTATCAGAGCTCGTAGGAATGGACAATAGATTTCAATGTTCGCAGATGAGATCTCCCGCTCTTTGATAAGGGGACATCAAACCAGACAAGGAGCATCATGGATTGTTTGAAAAAGTTTTGCAATATGTTGGGCCAAATGGTTAATACAAATCAGACTCGCATATTTTTTTCTAAGAATGTTGCTACTGACATACAAGATGATCTCAGGTTTCTCATCTACTAATGGTTTGGGTATCTCTTGCAAGGCGTATCACTCTTGCTAGGTTCGTTATCAGTGCCCTTCCTGAATAAAGGTGCAGGCCATGAGAATCCCTTCGTCAATCTGTAGGGAGATTGAGAAGCTTTAGAGAGCCTTCATTTGGGGACACAACATCTTTAGCAGGAAAATGCATTTAGTGAGTTGGAGTAATATTTTCAAATCCAAAGGCTATGGGGGGACTCGGGTTTAGAAATCTTTCTCTTATGAATAATGCATGTCTTATGAAGATTTTTTGGAAGCTAGCTCAGGAGAGTGATGAATTATGGAAATAGGTTCTAAATGAGAGATATGGGTGAACTAGAATAAGAATGAACCTACATGGTGTAAAATATAACAATTCCTGTCTCTGAAAAAAATTTGGGTTAGGCGTTGGCCTTCAATGGTTCAGAATCTAACTTGGAAATAGGTAATGAAGCTTCCATATGTACTGTTCGGTCTAACCATTGGCTGGTCAACGGGCCTGTGCTAACGGGTGTTGGTATCATCTTTCTGAGTGATGATGAAATGAATGTTTGTATCAATAAATTTGTTACTGAACTTGGTCACATCTTCAATAGTCCGTCTCACAAGAGTATAGCAAGTTAATCCATGCTATCCTGCCTCCAAATGATGTGCTTGCAGGAGTGGGATTGGTCATGTCTTCAAGAGTCCATTCCACAAGAGTACATTGATAAGAGTCATATTATTGCACTTTTGTTGTGATTTAAATATTGATATTTGTGTGAAAATTGTGGTTATTTGATTATTTAATCCACAAATGTCATTTCACGGGTATTTCGTGTTTAAAGTACAATTTCAAGTAAAATCATAAGTTTGGAGAAGTTTGGGACAAATTCCAATGACCGGGATTGAGTGAAAATCAAGAAAAGCAAGTTTTCAAGATTTGAAATTCTGGCCGCGGCGAAAATATTCTGGCCGCGGCGAGAATGCTGCAGCATATTTTCCCGAGAGCGCGAATTTTGGACTCAAATATAGCCGCCGACGAGATAATTTTCGCCGCTGGCCAAATGTGTCTCGCCGCCAACGAAACATGCAGAGCAAATATTTTTCAGAAATCTCGCTGCGGCGAGAATATGCTCGTCGGCGACGAGGTTGTTTTCCAGAAATCTCGCCGCGGCGAGACTATGTTCGCCGGCGGCAAGTTTCATATGGAAAGTGCAGTTTTGTGTCGTTTTGTTCCAAAATTTCCATCCAAACCCTAGATCTATAAATACCATAAGGTACAGAAAGAGGGAACGGCGAAATAGACAGAGGAGAGGCGTTTTTGGAGGAGAGGAAGCCATTTTGGAGAGAAAGCTTGGAGAATCTTGAAGGATCATCACCATTGTTGCTGTCAAGTGTTCATCTCCAAGATTTCTTCATCTCTTCTCCTTAGCTTCCTTTTTCTGTAGTTTATTTCGATTTTATAGTCATGTATTCAGTTGAGATAGTAGTTGTTCTTATTTCCATTATGAACTAATTCATTTTTGCTAAGGCTATGATGTAGTTGAATCAAGAAACCCTGATTTCTTTGGTTATGGTTATATGAATTCATTGCTTTCAAGTTGAGTATTTATTTCCATGCTTAATGCTTCTGAATTTCTGGCCAAGATTTAGATGATTAGTTGCATTATATTGAGATCGAGAGGAGATGTGTAATGAATGCTTCTTGTGATAAATACCATATGTTGAATGCGAGTGTGAGAACTAATGCATGATGTATGTGGTTATTCTAGAAATTCCATAGATCATAATGTGCTTGTTTGTGATTAAATCTTCATAGAAATATAGTTGATTATCATAGATAAGTAATTCTAATATAACTCGAGAGAGAGTATTAGATAAGTTTGGGTATTTCAACCATCACTTTTAGCATTGATTCTCATATAACATGACTTGAAATCGGATTGAATTGATTCAGCGAAATCAAATGCCTTAGCGTTTTTAATCATTTGTGAACAACATTCAATTGTGTTCTTTGCATTTATTTGTAAGTTAATTTGCATCTTAAACAATTTCAACAATTTGGTTTTCAGATAAAATTCGGATTAGTCAATTTCGGTACTTAGTAACAGCATTCCTTGTGGGTTCGATATCCGTACTTTTGTACACTTTATTACTTGAACGATTCGTACACTTGCGAAAATACGCATCAAGTTTTTGGCGCCGTTGCCGGGGAATGGTTTGATTATTAATATCGATACTACCTAATCTTAGTTTTAATTTGAAGTTAATTTGCTTTATCATTGTTTCAGTTTTTATTTTTATTTTAAATTGAGTTTGTGAGTTGTGTTGAACATTTGTTCATTTAGAGTTGTTGCTACTTGTTTGCCTTATTTATTTTAGTCATTTCTTGCAAATGTTTCAATTGTTTATTTCGCTCTTTTATTTTATTTATCATAAAAGAAAAAGGGGTAACTTTGTGTTGAGTGAGTGCTTGTTGATTTTCAGGTTGTAGGATTTTTGTATGCGACGTGCAAGAAGCCTTAACCTTCTTCCATTTGATCCAGAAATTGATCGAACATATTGGCGTCTAAACAGAGAGAGAAGGCGTTCAACCTCAGCCCTTAATAGACAATCAGCCATGGATCCACAATTTGTCGAGGGAGGTGGAAATCGTAGAGCTTTGAGGGATTATGCTGTGCCTAATGTTGCTGGAACCACTTTGGGTATAAGGAGGCCAACAGTTCAAGCCAATAACTTTGAGATAAAGCCATCCTTTATGCAAATGGTTCAATCAAATCAGTTTGGGAGAATGTCAAAGGATGATCCTAATGCACATATTGCTTACTTTCTGGAGGTGTGTGATCTTTACAAGATAAATGGTGTGTCTGAAGATGTCGTAAGATTAAGGGTTTTTCCTTTTTCACTTCGGGATAGAGCCAAAGAGTGGCTAAACTCATTACCACCGGGATCAATTACAACATGGAATGAGTTAGTTCAGAAGTTCTTGTCGAAGTTCTTTCCTCCTGCTAAGACAGCAAATGAAATCACATCTTTCACAAAGTATGATCAAGAATCATTGTATGAAGCTTGGGAGAGATTCAAAGAAATGTTGAGGAAGTGCCCACATCATGGTATACCAATTTGGTTGCAAGTATCTACATTCTATAATGGGTTGGTTTCAAACTATCGGGCAATGATTGATGCTGCATCTGGAGGGTCTTTAATGGGAAAAACACCAAAGGATGCTCATGAGTTGTTAGAGATTATGGCAGAAAACAACAATCAGTGGCATTCAGAGCGGGTAACTGTAAAAAGACCAGTAGGAGTGCATGAAATTGATTCAGTGAATGCTTTGTCAGCTCAAGTTGCTGCTCTTTCAAGAAAGATGGATTCTTTGTCATCCAAGTTCGAATCCAAACCAACTGCAGAATGTGATTTATGTGGTGGACATCATGCTAGTGTTAAGTGCCAAGTTGGAAATCCATTTGCTTCACCAAATGCTGAACAAGCCAATTATGTTTCAAATTTCCAAAGACCTCAACCTAACCCATATTCAAACACCTACAATCCAGGTTGGAGACTTGGAGGAATCATCCAAATTTGTCATGGGGAAATAACCAAGAGGGATTCAAACCGTCATCATCTTCCTACCAACCCCAAGAGAAGAGACAAATAGATTTGGAAGAAATTTTGAGGAAGTTCATTGAGGAGTCAAGAACAAATTTCAGAAATCAAGAGGCAATCAATAGGGACATCCAAAACCAATTGGGGCAACTTTCAAAGTAGATTGCAGAAAGGTCTCAAGGATGATTGCCAAGTGACACAATAAATCCCAAAGAGCATGTAAAGGCTATCACATTGAGAAGTGGTAAAGAACTTGAATGGCAGAAGAAATCGGAGCGAAAGATGGAGGAATCTAAAGAAAAGCCATCAACATCTCAAGATGCTCAACCTTCTCCATATGCAAAATCTGAGCCTCCTATCCTATATCCTCAAAGATTGCAGAAGAAAACGCTTGATAATCAATTTGGTAAATTTCTAGAAATTTTTAAGAAATTGCATATTAACATTCCTTTTGCAAAGATGTTGGAACAAATGCCCAAGTATGCAAAATTCATGAAAGAAATTTTATCAAAAAAGAGGAAGCTCGGAGATTATGAGACTGTTATGCTAAATGAGGAGTGTAGTGCAGTTCTTCAAAGAAAATTGCCACAGAAATTGAAAGACCCAGGGAGTTTTACTATACCTTGTACTATAGGAAGTTGCAATTTTGATAAAGTCCTATGTGATTTAGGAGCAAGCATTAATTTGATGCCACTTTCTATTTTCAGGAAACTAGGCCTAGGAGAAGTGAAGCCTACTTCAATTTCTCTACAATTAGCGGATAGATCGGTGAAATATCCTCGAGGGGTAATCGAGGATGTTTTAATTAAAATTGACAAATTCATTTTTCCTACAGATTTTGTGGTGCTTGACATGGAGGAAGATAGAGAGATACCGTTGATATTGGGGAGACTGTTCCTTGCAACTGGAAGAACATTGTTTGATGTTCAACAAGGAAAACTCATTCTAAGGGTGCAAGATGAACAAGTAACTTTCAATGTTTTTGAAGCAATGAAATCTCCAAGTGAGGTACATTCTTGTTTTCAAATTAACACCTTTGACAAGTTAATCTCGGAAAATTTTGAGGAGAGAACTCCATTGCTACCAATAGAAGCTTGTCTTGTAAAATCTGCAACAATTGAGGAGGAAGATGAGGGAGTGAGACAATGTTCAGAATTACTGGCAGCACTAGATGAATATTTTTTCATTGATAAAACATTTAAGGAGTTGGGAACAAATAAAACTCCAACCTCAGTGGTCAAGAAGGAAGCCAACAAGATTGAGCTAAAGCCACTACCATTCCCATCTAAGGTTAAAAAAAAAACCTACGTCCACCGCTGTTTTCCTTTCTTACATTGAGGACAATGTAAGGTTTTGGTTGGGGGTGCGATAAACGGTACATTTTTCTTAGTTTCATTTTTAGTAGTTTTGTTTGTGTGTTTAATTGTGTTGTTTCATTTTTAGTAGTTTTGTTTGTGTGTTTAATTGTGTTTAATTTTGATTTTCCATTTATTTTTCTGCATTTCGATTTAATTTCTTTTATTGTCTTATTTTTATTTTTTATTTTTTGTCTCATTTGCATTTTACTTGTTTTAATTTGCACGTTGATGATAATAGTGTGATTGTGGTAACACGTAGCTTTTAGAAGACATTAAATTTTGCTTCGGTTTAAAGATAATTTCAAATGTTGATTTTATCTAATTAGCGACTCTTTTGGTATGTGGTATGACTTGGTTGATTAGTCTAAATGTTTAGAGAAGTCTTATGTGCGAATTTTTCATGGACATTTGTGTGATCTCAACAAACTCTAGAACTCAGTTGAAAACCTCTTGAGGCGAAATAATTTGGAATTGCACTGTTTAGGATATGATATAGGCCATTTTTGGATCGATTGTGCCATTTTTAAGCCTACCTTGTTATCCTTATATCACTAGTTACCTCTTTGAGCCTATTTATATATATTGTTAGCCTTATTTTTCTTTTTTTTTTCCCTTATATAACCTACCTTTTAATTAGCCACAATATATATATAATCCCTACCTTATTTGTTAAGAGCACTTAATTTTGAACACAAACTTGTCAAGAGAAAATGGAATAAGGATGGAATAAAAAAAAAATATATCTTCCACATATATTGGAAGAAATTGGTTGGGGGTTATCTATTGTAAAAAAAAAGAAAAGAAAAAAAGAAGTGGGCTTTCACATTCTAGTAAATAAAAGAGTGTTAGTGATGGATGTACTGAGGTGAATGATTGAGAAAGAATTTTGTTTATCTTAGGAAAAATGGGATATGATCGGAAGAAACAATGTGGGTTTAATGGTGTTACTCTTTTACTTAATTGGTTGTGTTTAATCTAATATGTTCTCTTATTTGTATTTTGACACTTCCCGTTTTTCTTAACCAAATACCTAAGCTTAACATTACAAGCCATATAAAGTCCTATTGATCTAAAATGGTGTATTTTTTTCTTTCATTAGTGAAGAGAGGTTTGAACAGTGAGCCTATGGAGTTTGAGATTTCACCTTTTAGTTTGTGGATGTTGTGCATAATATTATCTAGGCATTATGGCTATTGGTTTGTGGTTTGATCGATATTTAAGAGTCAATAAAAAAAGTGACATTGGCATTTGAAATTTCTTAAAGCTTAGGTGACATTTAATTATTCTATGTGTGGTGTGTTATTTAAAATTTTTGAGACATTTGTGCAAATTAATTCTTGTGTGATTTGATTGTTTTGAGTTAGGATAGTTTAGGGTAAGATGTTTGTGGGTATCATCACTGGAAGTCCTCACGAGACTACAACTCGTCCTACTAGGGCCGCCTAGGGGTTTAAAGGCTTATTGCATACGCTTAATGCAAATTTTGTAAATTGAATAAATTTTCTTTGAATTTTTCTTTTAATGTTTCCTTTGAATTTATTCATAGATCGCTTTTCTTGCTAGAGACTAGCAAGAAGTTGGTTGGGGGTTGTTGATAAGATTCATATTATTGCACTTTTGTTATGAGTTAAATATTGATATTTGTGTGAAAATTGTGGTTATTTGATTATTTAATCCACAAATGTCATTTCACGGGTATTTCATGTTTAAAGTGCAATTTCAGGTAAAATCATAAGTTTGGAGAAGTTTGGGACAAATTCCAATGACCGAGATTGAGTGAAAATAAAGAAAAGCAAGTTTTCAAGGTTTGGAATTCTGGCCGCGGTGAGAATGCTGCAGCAGATTTTCCTGAGAGCTCGAATTTTGGACTCAAATCTGGCCGCTGGCGAGATAATTTTCTCTGCCGGCCAAATGTGTCTCGCCACCGGCGAAACGTGCAGAGCAAATATTTTCCAGAAATCTCGCTGCAGTGAGAATATGCTCGCCGGCGGCGAGGTTGTTTTCCATAAATCTCTCCGCGGCGAGAATATGTTTGCCGGCGGCGAGTTTCATCCAGAAAGTGCAGTTTTGTGTCGTTTTGTTTCAAAATTGTCCTCCAAACCCTAGATCTATAAATAACATAAGGTACAGAAAGTGGGAACGGCGAAATAGACAGAGGAGAGGCGTTTTTGGAGGAGAGGAAGCCATTTTGGAGAGAAAGCTTGGAGAATCTTGAAGGATCATCACCATTGTTGCTGCCAAGTGTTCATCTCCAAGAGTTCTTCATCTCTTCTCCTTAGCTTCCTTTTTCTGCAGTTTATTTCGATTTTATAGTCATGTATTTAGTTGAGATAGTAGTTGTTCTTATTTCCATTATGAACTAATTCATTTTTGCTAAGGCTATGATGTAGATGAATCAAGAAACTCTGATTTCTTTGGTTATGGTTATATGAGTTCATTGCTTTCAAGTTGAGTATTTATTTCTATGCTTAATGTTTCTAAATTTCTGGCCAAGATTTAGATGATTAGTTGCATTATATTGAGACCGAGAGGAGATGTGTAATGAATGCTTCTTGTGATAAATACCATATGTTGAATGCGAGTGTGAGAACTAATGCATGATGTATGTGGTTATTCTAGAAATTCCATAGATCATAATGTGCTTGTTTGTGATTAAATCTTCATAGAAATATAGTTGATTATCATAGATAAGTAATTCTAATATAACTCGAGAGAGAGTATTAGATAAGTTTGGGTATTTCAACCATCACTTTTAGCTTTGATTCTCATATAACATGACTTGAAATCGGATTGAATTGATTCAGCGAAATCAAATGCCTTAGCATTTTTAATCATTTGTGAACAACATTCAATTGTGTTCTTTGCATTTATTTGTAAGTTAATTTGTCTCTTAAACAATTTCAAGAATTTGGTTTTCAGATAAAATTTAGATTAGTCAATTTCGGTACTTAGTAACACCATTCCTTGTGGGTTCGATATCTGTACTTTTGTACACTTTATTACTTGAACAATTCGTACACTTGCGAAAATACGCATCGTACATCAAGTTAATCTATGCTATGCTGCCTCCAAATTATCTAGGTTGGGCTCGATGTGAATTGTGAAGTCGGGGAATGGTAATTCCAATGGATAGTTTAGTGTTAAAAGCGCTTATGAATTAATGGCTAAGGACAATGAAACGAATCGTGGTGTCTAGAGGTGGGTTTGGAAGTGGCAAGGTCAAGAGAGAATTCAAAGCTTTCTCTGGTTACTCGTGGTAGAGTATTACTCAAAGTCATTGGAGTGACAATATCGTGATATGCAGTGGGTGTGATCTTCTAGATAAAATGATCTATTACGCTCCGAAAGCTTGTCCTAAAATCTCATGGATTTGGAGGATATTGATCAATGAAGAGTATAGAGTGACTTTTTTACGATCTCAGGGCTGGATTGGATGCAGCTAATCCTTCTAGCCTACAAATCCATTAGCACTATTTTTTGTCGTTGTAAGAAAGCAAAGGAGGTATTACAACAGCCTGTTAAGGTACAGGTGTTGTTACGATTCAAGGCTCCGGGAGAAGATAGAGATTTGGCTGTCAAAGGTTGCTTGGGGCCCAGCGGGGTGTTGTGGAATTGTTTTGTAATGATAGGGGTGAATAACTTTGTGGTTACACGAAGAAACTAAGATGGAGTTTGAAAGGTTGAAAGCTGGGGTGTGCAAGAAAGATTAAAATTAATGTGGTCCTTAGGTTAGAGGAAAGTGCAAGTTGAATGTGACTCTGGTAGCCCTGTGAAAGCGATGATATCTCATTCATTAGTGGGTTCTCATAATCAAAGTCTCCTCAATGCCATCTTCGAGCTGCAGGAAGGGGAATGGACGCTGGATGTTAAACACATTTTCAGACAAGCAAATAGATCTAAAGGTTGAATGGATGGCCTCTTGGAGCCTGCAACATGACCTAGGGGGTTTGTGATTACATAAATATGCTAATTAAAAGACATTATCTATTAAATTAACCTAATAGCTAATAATAAACCATGCATAAAGAATTTAAACTTTTGATTCCTCCTAGCCCAAGTGTTAATCCATCATGGCTTTGATTTATATCATTTTATAAATTTTTAACCAAATTTTAAGAAATTCAAGCAAGACTTTTCATCACGTATGAGTTTCCTTTTATGTTTTGCAAGCGCATATAGTGTGACATAGTTTATAATGATTGGATTACCCAAATAATTTACCAGGTTAGAAACATCATGAACCATGTAAAATGAATGAAGATTCACTACCTTGTGTTGGGCACAACAGGTTCCGAAATAATCAATAAAAATAACATCAGAAACTTGGTTCATCCTTCATTTTTGAGCGAATAAATCTTCCACTATAAAAATAACAAGTACAAAGAGAGTCTTCTCTAGAATAAATCTAGAGAGTACAACTGAGATCTAACTAA
This sequence comes from Gleditsia sinensis, assembly GCA_037074535.1. Taxonomy (NCBI): domain Eukaryota; kingdom Viridiplantae; phylum Streptophyta; class Magnoliopsida; order Fabales; family Fabaceae; genus Gleditsia; species Gleditsia sinensis. The sequence continues at coordinate 52,039,636 of CM073472.1, forward strand.
AATAATGGGACACAAAATATTTTCCACAATACCCAAGAGTATTTTCTCACTATTTAAGAACTATTTCCCAAATGTCACATTAAACTCTTTCCTATTTTTTCTTTCAAAAAACTTCTTTGACTTCTTTTCAGGCTGCTTATTGCTACCTAGCTTTTCTATTTCTTTGGTGTGTCATTCTCCATTTCTTCTCCTGCCTATTTATAGACAAGGAAGTGCCTACAATTAGTGAAAAACAATGCTTAATTTCTCTTGTTCTTCTTGCTGTTGCAGCTCCTACGCTTCATTTAACAAATTCTATTTCTTTTCTTTGGGCAAATGGTCAAGCATTGCAGCTTCTATTAATTTTCTTCCTTCAATGAAGGATTTGTGTAAGTCAATGGTGGTGGGCCTTCTATAGTGGAGGGACCCACCCCACCACTTACAAATTTCTCCCTCCTGACTACATAGGGCTCTACCATTCCTCCAACTAATCGACAAAACTCAAACTTCTCCCTTAGTAGAATCTTTATCAGCATGTCTGATCCATTTTCATCAGTATGGATCTTTTCAAGCCGTAGTAGCTTCTTCTCCAAGACATCCCTAATCCAATAATATCTCACATTAATAAGCTTGAATCTTGAATGAAAGGAGAAATTCTTCCCGAGGTGAATAGCACTCTGACTATCACAAAACAGTTGATATATGTCCTACTAAAAATCAAGTTCATTTAAGAACTTTTTCATCCACAACAATTTCTTGCATGCTTCTATTGCTGCAATAAACTCTGCTTTAGTAGTCGAAAAAACAACACTCATTTACAATTTCGATTGCCATGACACAGCTCCCCCTACAAATGTAATAAGATAACCTGAAGTAGACTTTCTTGAGTTTACATTACCAGCCATATCTACATCTGTGTAGGCGACCAACACAGGCTTGATATCTCCAAAATATAAGTATATTTGGGAAGTACCACGAAGATACCTAAAAATCTATTTCACTACAACCCAATGTTTCTTATCAGGATTAGAAAGGAACCGGCTCACTACTCCAACCGAGTGAGCAATATCTGGCTGTGTACATACCATGGCATACATCAAACTTCCAACTATTGAAGCATATGGAAACTTGTCCATTTCTTCATTTTCCTCATCTGTAGAGGGACTCTGTTTAGAATTTAGTCTAAAGTGATTAGCAAGAGAAGAACTAACTGCTTTAGCTTTGTCCATATTAAACCTCTGAAGTACTTTCTCAATGTACTTCTCTTGTGACAACCACACTTTCTTGATGCCTCTATCTCTAGTAATCTTTATGCCAAGAATCTATTTTACTGACCCCAAGTCTTTCATGGCAAAAGACTTGCTCAAATGTGTTTTTAAACAATTGATTTTGGAAACATTTCGGCTAACTATTAGCATATCATCCACATAAAGCAAAAGAATAATAAAATCATCATCAGAGAAATTCTGCACAAAAACACAATGGTTTAAAGTGGTCTTATTTCAGTCTTGCTATCTCATAATAGACTCAAACTTCTTGTACTATTGCCTTGGTGCCTGTTTCAAGCTATAAAGACCTTTTTTCAATATACAAAGATAATCCTCTTTTCCTTTATGCTTGAAACCCTCTGGGTACTCCATGTATATCTCTTCCTCTAAATCACCATGAAGGAAGGCAATTTTCACATCCATTTGTTCAACCTCCAATTCAAGACTCACTACTAATCCTAGCACTATACGGATGGATGTCATTTTCACAACTGGTGAAAAAATCTCGTCAAAATCAATGTCTTTTCTTTGGTTGAATCCTTTAACAACCAGTCTAACTTTGAATCTTGGATAGAGACTGTTTTCATCATGCTTGATCCTGAATACCCATTTATTTTTCAAAGCTTTCTTACCTTTCAGCAACTTCACTAGCTCAAATGTTTTGTTCTCATGTAAGAAATTCATTTCATCTTGCATGGCTTCTCTCCATTTCTGCTTGTGCTCATTTCCATAGCTTCTTCAAAACTATCAGGTTCTCCTCTATTAGTGAGTGTTAAATACTCATCATCAGTATATATAGTAGAAGGTCATCTTATTCTACTACTTCTCCTCAATCGATCTGGGGAAGGTACAGGTGTTAGTAGTTGATGGTGAGCATCATCATCATCTTCTTTTGATTTAACCTCTATGGGAGTATCATCAAACTGATCGTCATCTCCAACTTGCCTTGCCACCACTATTGGAGGAACTAATCTCAAGTTTGTTGAGTCACCATTGGAATCAGGAACATCCTTCTCCATTTTGTCTATGTCTTCAATGGTCTGATCTTCAACAAACACAGCATCACGGCTTCTAATGAGTTTTTTCTGGACCGGGTCGTAGAATCTATAGCCAAATTTATCTTGACCAAAGCCAATAAATACACATTGTCATGTCTTAGCATTAAGTTTGGCTCTCTCATCTTTAGGGATATGCACAAAGGCTTTACAGCTAAACACCTGCAAATAATCATAGAAAACATCCTTTCCTGACCATACTTTCTCTGGTGTATCATAATGTAGAGGAATACACAGTGATAAATTCAACACGTGTACAACTATCAGCAAGGCTTCACCCCAAAGGTTTTGGGTAACTTTGCATGTGAGAGTAAACATCTGACTCTCTCCATCAAAGTTCTATTCATCCTCTCAGTTAAACCATTTAACTGCGGTGTTTTGGAGGCGTTGTTTGATGTCGAATACCATGCTCTTTATAATAAGCATCAAATGGTTTAGTATACTCTCCAACAATGTTTGTCCGGATGCATTTTAATTTCTTCCCAGTCTGTCTCTCCACTGAGGTATGAAATTGTTTGAAGACATCTAACACCTGATCTTTTTCTCATCTTTTCATTCAAAATACTGCTTTTGACAGATTCCATACTCACTACACTGTTAGACGCTGAGTTGGTAATTGAGATATTTATAGTCTCTCACGACTTTGGTAGGAGGCGAGCACTATAAGAGTAAGTACTTCATTGTCAAATTTTATGCTCATCCCCGACAATTGGTCCACAATCATTTGCGTCTCGTTCAAGTGATCTGCTACAGAAGTATCTTCTCGGTATTTCACGTAAATCAATTTTGTCAAATAAAATAATTTGTTGTTGCCGGTCTCTGAAGCTTACAGCTCTTCCAGCTTATGCCATAACGTTCTTGCATGAGTCTTATTACAAATGTGATTATACACATTATTTTCAAGAAACTGTCGGATGAACCCACATACCTGCTCTTGCTCGAAGTCTCATTATTCATCCAATTTATCTTCAGGTTTAATCATAGTAAACACCGGTAGATGCAATTTCATCACAAACAGGAGATCTTTCATCTTGTTTCTCCAGATGTGGTAGTTTGTGCTATTTAGGCTGATCATCTTGCTGGTCTTTGCCTCTATTTTGAGTAGTATGAATAGTACTAGAACGTATGAATAGTACACGTATGTATAAATAGTACCAGTACGTATGAACATTTGCTCGTACAGCTTCCTTTAGCCAACAGTAATTCTAATAAAATATTTTCTAATGTGGAAGATCAGTCAATATTGCAACCACAGAGCATACTAAGAATTTTAAAGGAATAATTACCACGGCTCTGATACTACTTGTTGAACATAGCGGGTATTACCAACAAGAATAAATGCTGAATAATCAACAAAAAATAACACCAAAAATTTTAACGTGATTCATATTTGATTTTTAGGTTACTTCCACGGGATTAAATCCGAATAAATCTCCCACTATAAAAATAATAGTTACAAAGAGAGTCTTCTCCAGAATAAATCTAGAAGTTACAATTGAGATCTAATCAAAATAATAACACATAAAGTGTTTCCCACAATAACTCGTGAGTATTTTCTCACTATTTTATCACTCATTATTTAGAAATTATTTTTCAAATATCACATCATACTTTCTTCTATTTTTTCTTTCAGAGAACTTCTTTGACTTCTCTTCAGGCTGCTTATTGCTGCCTAAATTCTCTACTTCTTTGGTGTGTCATTATCCATTTTCTCTCTTGCCTATTTATAGACAAGGATGCGCCTACAAATAATGAAAAATGGTGCCTAACTTATCGTGTTCCTCTTGCTGCTACGGCTCCTACACTTACTTTAACAAATTCTATTTCTTTTCTTTGGGCAAATGGTCAAGCATTGTAGCCTCTTAATTTTCTTCCATCAATGAAGGATTTGTTAAGTCAATGGTGGTGGACCCTCTATATTGGAAGGACCCACCCCACCACTTACACCTTGGAAGAGAGATTAATGCTCAAAGTCTAATCTATTTAGGAACACAAACCTTGAATTGGATACATAACATTGCTCATGAGCTTCATGAACTCTTATATTAAACTTGTTGACTTATGTTTCAAAATGATTCGAGATTCGTGTAAGAAATACTGAACTACAGCAACCTTTGTCAGTGGCAACCAGCTTCATTGGCAGCCAAGATAATGGAATGGTTGCTTAGTGGTTGGTGGATGTGGCTGGACAGGCTGGTGGCTAGTGTGGCTTCCGTCCGTGAAGTGTTTTGGGGAAGTTTGGTTACTAGCAGTTGGTGGCGAGCGTGGCTTTCCTCATGTGAAGTTTTTCAGCAAGCTTTTCTTTCAATAGATAGAAATAGGATATGAACTACCCAGGTGTAGGTGTACTCGAAGTCGAAGACTCCCTTACAGGATGAAGCTACAGGTAGACAGACGGATCATTCAGTTAAACAGATCATCTCCCACTTCTCCTGGGTTTGTTTTATGAGTTGTTAGATTTTGAGGGTCAAATTAGAATTTTTATGTGGGTCCCGTTTTATATGGTAATCTAATCTATGGTGCCCGTTTAACCTGCCACATTTGGACCAATTTATTGGTCCACATAAGCATGGCATTGGTGCCCATCTTTGGTGATGGGCACCATAGAATTCAACTTCTATCTATATATATATATATATATATATATATATATATATATATATATATATATATATATATATATATTGAATAATAATCAATTCATCCTTTCGAATTGAGAAATATTTTTTTTGCTACAGGAGAGTACTTCAAATTTACATAATCATATAATCATTAAGTCAATTATAAAATAAATAAATAAGATGCTATAAAACATAACTGAATAAACAGAAAATAAAAAATAGACTAAAAGAGATAGTTGGAACACAAATAGACAAATCAAAAGTAATAATAAATCAGAAATATAACTGGATAAATAAAAAATAGAAACAAAAAAAAATTTGACATAAATAAATATAGTTAATGCCTAAAATTTTACAGATTCTCAAATTAGACAAAAAAGTCCTAAAAGGGAAAATTCCTCTTCTCAGTCTCTCGTACTCTTTTTATTTTCTCCCTCTCCTCTTTTCCTATGTTTACTATTATCCTTAATTTATTTGTTTTGGTGATGACACTGGGCCTAGGCTCAAAACAAAACGCACTGTTAAACCAAGGCATATCAGGGTATAGAGAACCCGATTATATCAACAAGATAAATATTAGCAACCATGCATGGCGGTTCTGCCCAAGTATGCAAGTTGAAGTCCAAGTCAAGGTTGGAGTTTGCTACAGCTAGTCCCCTTTATTTTGACTTTCTTTATCAATTAGATATCACAGCACACACTTATTTCCTTGCAATTTTTCCTTCCTCTTTCTTTTCCTCTTTCTATTCCTATTGTTTTATCTTTACTTCCTTTGTGAATTTAGATTCACTTAGGAAAGTTACACAAGATAATTAAAAATAATAATTAAATAAAAAAAATTGAAATTAAAATTAAACAACTAATCATAAACCTACATTAATATATGTAAAGAATGAGAAGAAACAAATATATATACAATAAAGTAAAAAAATAAAAAATAAAAAAGGTATAATGATGGTTTTTATTGGTTGAACAACGGTTTAAGTCATGGTACTACAATGGTTTTCTAAATTTGATGTTGAATCAGTCACGACGATAGATTGTACAATTAATGGTTTGAAAAACCGTTGTTAAATGGTTTAGTTTAGCAAAGATTAAAACTATTGCTAAATCTGTATTTTCTTGTAGTGTTTGACCATAGGTTATATCCTTTTCGAATAATATGTTTTGTTTCTTTTCATTTTTTGTACTAATCGTTAAATGTAAACCATTTAACAATGGTTTTTCAAACTATTAATTGTACAATCCATCATTGTGACTGATTCAGCATCAAATTTGAAAAACCATTGTAGTACCACGACTTAAACCATTGTTAAACCAATAAAAACCATCATTATACCTTTTTTATTTTTTTATTTTACTTTTTAAATATTCTGTATTTTTTCCATATTTTCTCTTCTCTTTTTTTATCGTATAAAATTTTTTTCCTACTATAAGATTTCATTTGTTAAAGTTCTAAGTTCACTCAAATGCAAAAATATAAAGTTTCATTGCTATTGCAAATATAGGAAAAATCTTGATATGAACAAAAATCATAAGAAAAAAATGAATAAAAATAAAATGCAAAAATATATTAAATTACATAAAAGAAACTCATTAGTTTACAGAGAAAGGATGAGTAGAAATGAAGTGCTTCGGTGAAGAACAAACATCGACATAAGAAGTAGCTCATCAGTGGAGAAGTTAGAAGGTTAGGGGAGAAGGTGAAGAAAAACAATTAAGGAAAGAAAAAAATAGGTAATGAAACTACATGGAAAATAATGATATTTAAAATTTTTTTATAAAAATTGTCGCTAAAAAACAATAATTTTTTAAAAAAGAAGTGGAACCACCTGGGAAATAATAATTTAGCAATGATTTATAAAAATTGTAGCTATTTAGGATGGTTCCATTGCTAAATATTGTTATTTAATGACAATTTTTCTAAAAACAGTGAATAAGCATATACAAATTTAAAATTGTTGTTAATTTGTGTTTTAGTGACAATTTTTTTAACCATTGCTAAATCACAATTTTTTTTTTCTAACGAAAGGTTGTGTGGATCTCTAGAAGGCTCGTGGAGAAGTTTTAAAAAGGACCTCAAAGTCAAAATGACCTCACATTGTCAATTATATTGGTATATAAAGCATTTATATATATATATATATATAATAAAAATAATATTCTTATTGACAAGTAACCATTTTATATTTTATTTATTCTCTTGTTAAGGGTTTGTTTGGAAGTGTTTTCAAGTGTTTTTGTTTTATTGTTTTTTAAAAACAGTTTTTTAAAAACTTGTTTGGATGTAAATTTTAAAAATAGTATTTGAGAACATAATAGTGTAATTTATATAATTCTCTTTATTTTTGAAAAAAGTTAAAAACAGTTTTACACAAAACTAAGAAAAACAATAAAATAGTATTTTTTTTTAAAAACTATTTTTTGAGTTACATTTTTACATAACAGTTTTTAAAAACAATTTATAAAAACATGACAAACAGAATTTTTTGTTTTTGTAAAACAAAAAAACAAAAAAAAAACTATTTTGAAACCAGTTTCCAAACAAACCCTCAAGTATATTTTTTTATTTATCTTTGAATTAAAAAACTATAATTTGAATTATAATCTATGGGCATCTACATGGAAACATTTAGAGACCTTCTTATTTACAATTACACTTGTATTTTATTTATCTTTTGATTAGCATTTAGATAATTTATATTATTTTTGTTTATATTTTTATATAAAAATATAGATATATTATTCAAAAAACTAAAAGAACATATAAATGAAAATAAAAAATATTATCTTTATTAATTTCTTCTTGACAAACATAATTACAAACTTAATGTTTTTATCTCTCCTATATCTTTATTAACAGTTATATAAATTTTATTATTTAACAGAAACTCTTAATCTCTTTATATCTCCAATATATTTATTAACCATTAAATAGTTTACATTATATTATATTTATTTCTTATTACAAACATAAAAATATCTATGTGGCGCAATTTTAGAGTCCACAACCAACTTTTGTAATATACTTATGATTTGCCCTCTGGCCAAACACCTTCAGGTGTTGCACTGTATCGTGCAGAGAACTAGGATATTTGTTTTCTTCTCCTTATCTAAATGGAGTGAAGCTCTGATAAGAGTCAAATTATTGCATTTTTATTATGATTTAAATATTGATATTTGTGTGAAAATTGTGTTTATTTGATTATTTAATCCACAAATATCATTTTACGGGTATTTTCGTGTTTAAAGTGCAATTTCAAGTAAATTCATAATTTTGGAAAAGTTTGGGACAAATTCCAATGACCAGAATTGAGTGAGACTTAAGAAAGGCAAGTTTCAAGGTTTGGAATTCTGGCCGCGGCGAGAATGCTGCAGCATTTTTTCCCGAGAGCGCGCATTTGACATCTTCAAATCTGGCCGTCGGCCAAATGTATCTCGCCGCCGGCGAGAACTGCAGAGCAAATTTTCCAGAAGTCTCACCGCGAATCTCGCCGCAGCGAGAATACGTTCGCCGGCGGCGAGTTTCGTCAGAAAACGCGTTTTCTATGAGTTTTGTTCCAAAATTGCCCCCAAAACCCTAGACCTATAAATACCATAAGGTACAGAAATAGGGGACGGCGAAATAGACAGAGGAGAGGTGTTTTTGAAGGAGAGGAAGCCATTTTGGAGAGAAAGCTTGGATAATCTTGAAGGATCATCACCATTGTTGCTACCAAGTATTCATCTCTAAGAGTTCTTCATCTCTTCTCCTTAACTTGCTTTTTCTGCAGTTTATTCCGAATTTGTATTGATGTATTCAGTTGAGATAATAGTTGTTCTTATTTCCATTGTGAACTAATTCATTTTTGCTAAGGCTATGATGTAGTTGAATCAAGAAACTCTGATTTCTTTGGTTATGGTTATATGAGTTCATTGCTTTCAAGTTGAGTATTTATTTCCATGCTTAATGCTTCTAGATTTCTGGCCAATATTTAGATGAATTGTTGCATTATATTGAGACCTTGAGGAGATGTGTAATGAATGCTTCTTGTGATAAATACCATATGTTGAATGCGAGTGTGAGAACTAATGCATGATCTATGTGGTTATTCTAGAAATTCCATAGATCATAATGTGCTTATTTGTGATTAAATCTTCATAGAAATATAGTTGATTATCATAGATAAGTAATTCTAATATAACTCGAGAGAGAGTATTAGATAAGTTTGGGTTTTTCAACCATCACTTTTAGCTTTGATTCTCATATAACATGACTTGAAATCGGATTGAATTGATTCAGCAAAATCACATGCCTTAGCATTTTTAATCATTTGTGAACAACATTCAATTGTGTTCTTTGCATTTATTTGTAAGTTAATTTGCCTCTTAAACAATTTCAACAATTGGGTTTTCAGATAAAATTAGGATTAGTCAATTTTGGTACTTAGTAACGCCATTCCTTGTGGGTTCGATATCCGTACTTTTGTACACTTTATTACTTGAACGATTCGTACACTTGCGAAAATACGCATCAAGTTTTTGGTGCCGTTGCCGGGGAATAGTTTGATTATTAATATCGATACTACCTAATCTTAGTTTTAATTTGAAGTTAATTTGCTTTATCATTGTTTCAGTTTTATTTTTATTTTAAATTGAGTTGGTGAGTTGTGTTAAACATTTGTTCATTTAGAGTTATTGCTACTTGTTTGCATTATTTATTTTAGTCATTTCTTGCTAATTTTTCTTTAGTTGTTTATTTTACTCTTTTATTTTATTTATCATAAAAGAAAAAGGGGTAACTTTGTGTTGTGTGAGTGCTTGTTGATTTTCAGGTTGTAGGATTTTTGTATGGGACATGCAAGAAGCCTTAACCTTCTTTCATTTGATCCTGAAATTGATCAAACATATAGGCGTCTAAACCGAGAGAGAAGGCGTTCAACCTCAGCTCCTAATAGACAATCAACCATGGATCCACAATTTGTCGAGGGAGGTGGAAATCGTAGAGCTTTGAGGGATTATGCTGCGCCTAATGTTTCTGGAACCACTTCGGGTATAAGGAGGCCAACTATTCAAGCTAATAACTTTGAGATAAAGCCATCATTTATCCAAATGGTTCAATCAAATCAGTTTGGGGGAATGTCAAAGGATGATCCTAATGCACATATTGTTTACTTTCTGGAGGTTTGTGATCTTTACAAGATAAATGGTGTGTCTGAAGATGCCGTAAGATTAAGGATTTTTCCTTTTTCACTTCGGGATAAAGCCAAGGAGTGGCTAAACTCATTACCACCGGGATCAATTACAACATGGAATGAGTTGGTTCAGAAGTTCTTGTCGAAGTTCTTTCCTCCTGCTAAGACGGCAAAATTGCGGAATGAAATCACATCTTTTACACAGTATGATCAAGAATAATTGTATGAAGCTTGGGAGAGATTCAAAGAAATGTTGAGGAAGTGCCCATATCATTGTATACCGATTTGGCTGCAAGTCTCTACATTTTATAATAGGTTGGTTTCAAACTATCGGGCAATGATTGATGCTGCATCTGGAGGGTCTTTAATGGGAAAAACACCGGAGGATGCTCATGAGTTGTTAGAGATTATGGCAGAAAACAACAATCGGTGACATTCAGAGCGGGTAACTGCAAAAAGATCAGCAGGAGTGCATGAAATCGATTCAGTGAATGCTTTGTCGGCTCAAGTTGCTGCTCTTTCAAGAAAGGTGGATTCTTTGTCATCCAAGTTCGAATCCAAACGAACTGCAGGATGTGTTTTATGTGGTGGAAATCATGCTAGTATTGAGTGCCAAGTTGGAAATCCATTTGCTTCACCAAATGCTAAACAAGCCAATTATGTTTCAAATTTCCAAAGACCTTAACATAACCCATATTCAAACACCTACAATCCAGGTTGGAGACTTGGAGGAATCATCCAAATTTGTCATGGGGAAATAACCAAGGGGGATTCAAACTGTCATCATCTTCCTACCAACCCCAAGAGAAGAAACAAACAGATTTGGAAGAAATTTTGGGGAAGTTCATTGAGGAGTCAAGAACAAATTTCAGAAATCAAGAGGCAATCAACAGGGACATCCAAAACCAACTGGGGTAGCTTTCAAAGCAGATTGCAGAAAGGTCTCAAGGATCGTTGCCAAGTGACACAATAAATCCCAAAGAACATTTAAAGGCTATCATATTGAGAAGTGGCAAAGAACTTGAATGGCAGAAGAAATCAGAGAAAAAGATGGAAGAATCTAAAGAAAAGCCATCAACATCCCAAGATGTTCAACTTTCTCCAAATGCAAAATATGAGCCTCCTATCCCATATCCTCAAAGATTGCATAAGAAAAAGCTTGATAATCAATTTGGTAAATTTCTGGAAATTTTTAAGAAATTGCATATTAACATTCCTTTTGCAGAGATGTTGGAACAAATGCCCAAGTATGCAAAATTCATGAAGGAAATTCTATCAAAGAAGAGGAAGCTGGGAGATTATGAAACTGTCATGCTAAATGAGGAGTGCAGTGCAGTTCTTCCAAGAAAATTACCACAGAAATTAAAAGACCGAAGGAGTTTTACTATACCTTGTACTATAGGAAGTTGTAATTTTGATAAAGTCCTATGTGATTTAGGAGCAAGCATTAATTTGATGCTACTTTCTGTTTTCAGGAAACTAGGCCTGGGAGAAGTGAAGCCTACTTCAATTTCTCTACAATTAGCGGATCGATCAGTGAAATATCCTCGAGGGGTAATTAAGGATGTTTTAGTTAAAATTGACAAATTTATTTTTCCTGCAGATTTTGTGGTGCTTGACATGAAGGAAGATAGAGAGATACCGTTGATATTGGGGAGACCGTTCCTTGCAACTGGAAGAACATTGATTGATGTTCAGTAAGGAAAACTCATTCTAAGGGTGCAAGATGAACAAGTGACTTTCGATGTTTTTGAAGCAATGAAATCTCCAAGTGAGTTACATTCTTGTTTTCAAATTAACACCCTTGATAGGTTAATCTCGAAAACTTTTGAGGAGAGACCTCCATTGCTACCAATAGAAGCTTGTCTTGTGAAATCTGCAACAATTGAGGAGGAAGATGAGGGAGTGAGACAATGTTCAAAATTACTGGCAGCACTTGATGAATATTTGTTCAGTGATAGAACATTCAAAGAGTTGGGAACAAATGGAACTCCAACCTCAGTGGTCAAGAAGGAAGCCAACAAGATTGAGCTAAAGCCACTACCATCCCCTTTAAGGTTAAAAAAAAACCTACGTTCACCGCTGGTTTCCTTTCTTACATTGAGGACAATGTAAGGTTTTGGTTGGGGGTGCGATAAACCGTACATTTTTCTTAGTTTCATTTTTAGTAGTTTTGTTTGTGTGTTTAACTGTGTTTAATTTTGATTTTCCATTTATTTATTTTTTGCATTTTGATTTACTTTCTTTTATTGTCTTATTTTTATTTTTTGTCTCATTTGCATTTTACTTGTCTTAATTTGCACGTTGATGATAATAGTGTGATTGTGATAACACGTAGCTTTTAGAAGACATTAAATTTTGCTTCGGTTTAAAAGATAATTTCAAATGTTGATTTTACCTAGTTACCGACTCTTTTGGTATGTGGTATGACTTGGTTGATTAGTCTAAATGTTTAGAGAAGTCTTATGTGCGAATTTTTCATAGACATTTGTGTGATCTCAACAAACTCTAGAACTCAGTTGAAAACCTCTTAAGGCGAAATATTTTGGAATTGCACTGTTTAGGATATGATATAGGCCATTTTTGGATCGATTGTGTCATTTTTAAGCCTACCTTGTTATTCTTATATCACTAGTTACCTCTTTGTGCCTATTTAAATATATTGTTAGCCTTATTTTTCTTTCTTTTTACCTTCTATAACCTACCTTTTATTTAGCCAAAATATATATATCATTCCTACCTTATTTGTTAAGAACACTTAATTTTGAACACAAACTTTTCAAGAGCAATTGGAGTAAGGATGGAATAAAAAAAAAAAAGAAAAGAATATCTTCCACATATATTGGAAGAAATTGGTTGGGGGTTATCTATTGTTTTCAACACACACAAAAAAGAAAAAAAAGAGAAAGAGAAAGGGCTTTCACATTCTAGTAAATAAAAGAGTGTTAGTGATGGATGTACTGAGGTGAATGATTAAGAAAGAATTTTGTCTATCTTTGAAAAAATGGGATATGATTGGAAGAAACAATGTGGGTTTAATGGTGATACTCTTTTATTTAATTGGTTGTGTTTAATCTAATGAGTTCTCTTATTTGTATTTTGACACTTCCCATTTTTTCTTAACCAAATACCTAAGCCTAACATTACAAGCATCATAAAGTCCTATTGATCCAAAATGGTGTATTTTTCCTTCATTAGTGGAGAGAGGTTTGAAAAGTGAGCCTATGGAGTTTGAGATTTCACCTTTTAGTTTGTGGATGTTGTGCATAATATTATCTAGGCATTATGACTATGGGTTTGTGGTTTGATGGATGTTTAAGAGTCAATAACAACAGTGACATTGGCATTTGAGATTTCTTAAAGCTTAGGTGACATTTAATTATTCTATCTGTTATGAGATATTTACAATTTTTGAAACATTTGTGCAAATTAATTGTTGTGTGATTTGATTATTTTGAGTTAGTATAGTTTAGGGTAAGATGTTTGTGGCATACGCTTAATGCAAGTTTGTAACTAGAATAAATTTTCTTTGAATTTTTCTTTTAATGTCTCCTTTGAATTTATTCATAGATCGCTTTTCTTGCTAGAGACTAGCAAGAAGCTGGTTGGGGATTGTTGATAAGAGTCAAATGATTGCATTTTTGTTATGATTTAAATATTGATATTTGTGTGAAAATTGTGTTTATTTGATTATTTAATCCACAAATATCATTTCACGGGTATTTCATGTTTAAAGTGTAATTTCAGGTAAATTCAAAATTTTGGAGAAGTTTGGGACAAATTCCAAAGACCAGGATTGAGTGAGACTCAAGAAAGGCAAGTTTCAAGGTTTGGAATTCTGGCCGCGGCGAGAATGCTGTAGCATTTTTTCTCGAGAGCGCGCATTTGACAGCTTCAAATCTGGTCGCCGGCGAGATTATTTCGCCGCCGGCGAGAACTGCAGAGCAAATTTTCCAAAAGTCTCGCCGTGAATCTTGCCGCGGCTTGAATACGTTCGCCGGCGGTGAGTTTCGTCAGAAAAAGCATTTTCTATGAGTTTTGTTCCAAAATTGCCCCCAAAACCCTAGACCTATAAATACCATAAGGTACAGAAAGAGGGGACGGCGAAATAGACAGAGGAGAGGCGTTTTTGGAGGAGAGGAAGCCATTTTGGGGAGAAAGCTTGGATAATCTTGAAGGATCATCACCATTGTTGCTACCAAGTGTTCATCTCCAAGAGTTCTTCATCTCTTCTCCTTAACTTGCTTTTTCTGCAGTTTATTCCGAATTTGTATTGATGTATTCAGTTGAGATAATAGTTGTTCTTATTTCCATTATGAACTAATTCATTTTTGCTAAGGCTATGATGTAGTTGAATCAAGAAACTCTGATTTCTTTGGTTATGGTTATATGAGTTCATTGTTTTCGAGTTGAGTATTTATTTCCATGCTTAATGCTTCTAGATTTCTGGCCAATATTTAGATGAATTGTTTCATTATATTGAGACCTTGAGGAGATGTGTAATGAATGCTTCTTGTGATAAATACCATATGTTGAATGCGAGTGTGAGAACTAATGCGTGATGTATGTGGTTATTCTAGAAATTCCATAGATCATAATGTGCTTGTTTGTGATTAAATCTTCATAGAAATATAGTTGATTATCATAGATAAGTAATTCTAATATAACTCGAGAGAGAGTATTAGACAAGTTTGGGTTTTTCAACCATCACTTTTAGCTTTGATTCTTATATAACATGACTTGAAATCGGATTGAATTGATTCAACGAAATGAAATGCCTTAGCATTTTTAATCATTTGTGAACAACATTCAATTGTGTTCTTTACATTTATTTGTAAGTTAATTTGCCTCTTAAACAATTTCAACAATTGGGTTTTCAGATAAAATTAGGATTAGTCAATTTTGGTACTTAGTAACGCCATTCCTTGTGGGTTCGATATCCGTACTTTTGTACACTTTATTACTTGAACGATTCGTACACTTGCGAAAATACGCATCAAGCTCTGTGATGCAAACCCCATATCCAACAAGCAACTAGGTTGGGTTTACTAAACATAAAAAATAAATCCAATGGAACACAACTCAAATAGAGTATAAATAAAATTAACACAATGCTCTCAGATACAAGGCAAAAACTAAATTAAACCCAAATATGAAATTAAAATAAATAAATTTGAAAGACCCTAAACAAAAAAAATATGAAAGTGAAAACTAAAATTTGACATGGAAAATAAAAAAAGAAAATGAAAGACCCAATTATAACTTGATTTAAAAATGAAAATTAAGAACACAAAAATAAATAAAATAAAATAAAATAACTCTCATTTTGAAAAGGTGAAAGATTCTATTTTCATTTCTAATAAATAGGTAAACTTTCAATTTAATTTTTATAAATTAATTTTTTCAATTTAACCCCAAACATATTAAAGTGCTCACAATGTCAACCCTTAGTTAACCATATGTTCAAAATTTAATGCCAAAATTATATAACTGCTAACATCGCATTTATTTGCCACATTTTCTAACTAGACACATTACATGGCATCCACATTGGCTCCCATATGGAAAATCTCGCAATTCACCTTCAACTTCCCAATTTGATAAACCCATTCCACCCCAAAACTTGTTCGAGTAGTTGTTTTCCACATAAATGTCGATGCCATCGATAATTATCGTTAACGCTGTAGACTACAATGGCTTTGCCATTTAGCATCACTGTCCCTCTTGAATGGCCCATCGCATGGAAGCAGTTGAGCTGCAACTACAAATGGCTCACCCTCGCCAAGAATCTTTAATGGTATATTCACACTGAAGAGAAAGTTATCAAAAAAGAGGTAAAAATTGGTCACATTCCTTCTAATGCATAGCCAGCTGAAATTCTCACCAACCATTTCCCAGTTTCATAGTTTAAGTTACCTAAAACCAAACTCAATTAGTAGCCTCTCCTCCTCTAAAATTGAGGGGGGATGTTAGGAGATATGGCTATATGTTAAGATGTTAAAATATTTTATGATACGACTAGTGTTGTAAGCAGTAGTGTAATATTTTGTAATTTTTAAATAATAATGTTTTGCTATAAAAAATATATATATTTATTTTAAATGATTGTGTTGCTAAAAGTAAATATGCTTTTAATTAAAATGAATTTTGTTTTACTTAAAATAATTATATTTGCCTCTAATAAATTTTTTTTTATATTTAGAAATATTATTTCTTTTATTATGTATAAATATATTTATTTTGTGATTTGTTTTATTAAAATTTTTATCAAGAAAAGTCGTGATTTAAGAGTTCAACAAAAATTTTATAAGAATGTAAATTTTTAGAAATTTTTGAAATATTTTAGGATGAAAAATAGTATTTATATGTATATAATAAAAATAAAAATAATAAATTTTAAATATTTAATTATTAAATAAAAAAAGAAAAAAAAAGGGGAGGGGGAGACAGTAGCAGGAAGAAGAATGCAAAATCCTGATTCTGTAATCGATAAATAGTATAAATAGTAACTTCCATTTTTCTCTCTAGATCTGGAGTGCCTATTGACTTCCTATCTCAAAACTAAGGGTACCACTAGATTCAGGATGGAGAATATTACGATTTTGACTGAATAATTTTTTAAATCAACCGTAGATCGGAAGTAGAAAATCTTAGAAAAAGGTAAGTTCTAAAACTTCTATTTAGAGACCTTAAATTGAAAATCTGACATCGTAGATGGATTCGGGAGTTAAATAAACCTTAAGATATGAAATTTTTTGGTCATCTGATAACTTTTTATGCGTCATCAACAATAAATCCGGCGGGTATGAATAATGATTTCCAACGGTGAATAGTACTTTTCAACTGTGAATAGTCTCCAACAGTTGACCAGTGTTAACCAAGCTCCTGGAGGCCAAATTTTCCAATTTTGGAGTCATTTTCTAGGTTTTTGAACCTTCCGAACACGTTTTTGAGGTTTATTTGGTTAAATTGAGATTGGAAAAGTGCATTTTAAGGCTGTCCAACATGGAGCCTTACCTTGTGAATAGATAATTTTTTTTATGATTTGCCCTATACTCTTCTTGAACTTTAATTGCATAATTGATTATGTTTATAAGTTATTTATACTTTTAATGGATTAAATTATCTGAATGGTTTACAATTTGGTATATAGTTCAAGAAGAGTATGGTTTTGAAAAATAGATTTTTGAATTCATTGAATATGTGATTTTAAATGTATTTCTCATCATATGGTAAAGGAAATATATTGTGCACGTTGCATTGATTTATAAAGCTATATGATTGCCTTGAAAAAGGGCATGTACATGTGATAAACCTTGATTGAGAAATTTATGACAGATAAATTTATATTGAGACTAAAAGTCTGTATTATATTGAAAACTCTATATTGGATGATATGGTATATGTGTAAATGATAATTTTTGTGGAGGAATCCTATTGAAAATATTGTTTGCTAACAGCAGGTGATGTTAGCCTTGGTGCACCTTGATACCTCAGCTAGCAGGGGTGGTGCTAGCCTTGTGTGACGACCAACATGGGATATGATATGTGATAGAGAGCAGGATGCCTCTTATATGGGAGAGATGCCAACTATATCATATGTGACTTGCCTCCTTTGCTGTGTGCTTGAGAAATACCCATATTAGAGTCCCTTCGCGTGTCTTCTTGAATGGTGGTAGGGCAAACCTTAGTGGGATGCTGAGTTTAGGCAAATCCTACACCCCAAAGTACGGAAGAGCTTAAACTCTAATATAGTGGTTCTGATATGAGATCTTCCTAATGTTTTCATGTAAGATATTTTGATGCATAATAACATTTGTTTAATGATCATACAGTACAGTGTATAAATTTAGATATATGAATATTCTTTGTTTTGAGAATATTTGAAATGCAGGTCCCATATGGACTATATTTCTTACGTGACAAATTTTAAAATATGAGTACATCCATATGTTGACCAAAAAGGTCATATGAGGTATTATTTGTCCACTAAGTTGTCAAACTCACTACATAATATTTCTACATTTTTTTTAGATGAAAATATAGAATTTGATCCTTCCCCTTCAGATAGTTGACCAGCTAGACGACGTGATCTCTGGGTGAGCCTACTTTGTTTCCAAGGCTCGTAGATTTTGATCTATATTGTACTTGTACTCTAGAGTATGCTTTGAACGCTACAAGTAGGATTCCTGCTTCTACTGTACTTTGATGTTTATAAATTTGGTTTATATATTGTGTATAAATGGGAATACCTATCTGTAAAAGGGTATATTATACATGTTATAGAAAATATATGTTTGTAAAGTATATATTTCACGTACTCTAAAATTAAGGGCGTGACAAGTTGGTATCAGAGCATTAGGTTTCCCTGTGGTTGTCAGAGCAAAGGATTCTTTAGTAGAACCTTTAGTATGGATATGAGCTGGGCATCTTTATACTTTAGGTACTGTTGAGGGATTCTATAAGGTTTCAATTTCCTTTTTATTCAAAGTTGATAAATTTCCTAATGTAAGATTAATTGGATTTTGTGGCATCTTAAAAAGTATTTATGGGTCAATTTTTGCCTGAAACTGAAAGGGATAGATGTCCCAGAGAATTTAAAGAATTGAGACAAATGCCAAATATAATCATTTCTGAATATAATATCCGTTTTACCTGAATGTCTAGATATGGTAGACTTTGATGTGATATTGGGAATGGATTGATTGACACCATGTCATGCCATTTTAGAATGTCATATTAAGGGAATTAAATTCAATATTCTTAGAGAATCTCCTTTCATGATACAAGGTGATTGTAATGAAGTATCGAATAATTTAATCTCTGTTTTAACAGCTCATAAGCTATTACAAAAAGGATGTCAAGGGTATTTAGTAGTGGTCAAAGATGTTGGTATAAGTACCTCAATGTAGGGCAGGTTCTAGTGGTTAAAGAATTCCCTGATATGTTTGCTGAGAAATTGTCAGGGTTACATTTGGAATGAGAAATTGAGTTTGGCATTGATTTATTTCCTGTAACCTAACCGGTGTTTATATTTCCATATAGAATGGCACCCACTGAACTTAAGGAACTAAATAAGAATTAGTTACAAGATGTGTTAGAAAAGGGATTTAAATGCCCTAGTACTTTTTCTTGGAGTGCTCCAGTTCTATATGTGAAAAAGAAAGATGAATCGCTGCGATTGTACATAGATTATAGACAATTGAATAAGGCGACAGTGTAGAATAAATACCCATTACCTCATATAGATGATTTGTTTGACCAGCTATAGGCTGTTCAATGTTTTTTTAAAATTGATTGAGATTTAGGTATCATCAATTGAGGACCAGGGGAAGAGAATACGCTGAAAACTATTTTCAGAATTCAGCATGGGCACTATGAGTTTTTAGTGATGTCATTTGATTTGAAAAATGCCCTAACTACATTTATGGACTTGATAAATAGAGTATTGAAACCATCTCTTGATCAATTTGTTATTATATTTATTGATGATATACTATAATATTTCAAGTTTAGAGGATCATAAACAACATTTGAAGATAGTTTTACAAACTCTAAGGAAGTATGGTTGGCAAGGATGGTATCCAAATAGACTCGAAGAAAGTAAAAGTGGTACAACAATGGCTACGTTCTACTACAGTTAAAGATGAAGATCCAAGTCTAATTTGCGCTTTTTGTGGTTGTCTGTTGTCCAATCTATTTGAGCTGTAATTGGATTTGGTACATGAATATATGCTTGTAAAGCATCAATCAACTCCTTAGCATTTGAAGCCAAGATGAAAATTGGTCATGCTGAGTGTGAGATAAACTTTTGTTCTACAGCGTGATCAAGAAAAGATAACAGACCATCAAAGAAATGGTTAACATTTAACAAACCTATCATTTTGTGATGCATATTTAGTTGTACTCAAGAGAATATTTGAAAACTCTCCTCTAAAGTACCAAAAACACTTGGTAAGGCAAGGAAGGTATCAGCATTGCTCATCATTCTAGCCATGCGCTCATGCATGGAAGCTACCATAAATTCTTCCCCAATTGTCTTCCCTATGATATTGGATGCAACTAGAGCTATAGGAATAATACCTAGAACTTGACATCCTCCTACATGTGTAGTTGTAGACACGCACCTCATTAACGCATGGTTACCTCCACCATAGACTAACGTTACGTTTGGTAGCTTGACTTAATCTGATGGAATGGGAATCTGCATTCCATTCCATCAAATTTTATGTTTGGTTGGTATAATCAACCATTCCAAGGAATCTAGATTACTTTGTGAGTGGGAGACCTCATTGCCTCTAAAAAAAGAGGGAATTCATGTAGAGGCGATGGAATGGAGTCTAAAAGGACAACATTGACCCTGAGCAATATTTATTCCTTATGGTTCCTTACTTCGAAATGTGGAATATGTGGAATTTGGGTTAATGCATTTTTTTAATTATATTTATTTTATTTTTAATTTATATTATTTTTAAATAAATAATATAAATTATTTATTGATATATAAAATAAAATAAATAATATTTAAATTATTTTTTAAAATCATTAATATTTTTAATAAATTTTTTATATTACTAATTATTATTTTTATTTATATCATTTTTAAATAAATTTTTAAGTTAAAATAATATTATTTTACTAATTTTATGGTTCAAGGGTATTTTTGTCTTTTTATTAGTTTTCCATTCAATTCCTACATTATTTAAAGCATACCAAACACAAGAAAGCAATAAAGATTCCATTCTTTTTTATAGCGTACCAAACATAATTTTTTTTATAGCATTCCAAATTCTCATTTACATTACTTTCTTTACCACTAACCAAACGACACCTAAATGAATTTTTCTCCTAGCTAGCAACATACTCAGATTTTGTGCTGCTTTCACATACTCTTGATCTTTTCCAGGACTGGAATCACAAAAGACACAAATATTTCAAAACTGGCGGAATGCGGTTCCCTCTATAGCTGCACACACCCTAACTTTGAGTATGAAGGTAAAGATATTAACATGTGCATTTATGGAAATCAGAAAAGAGCATACTTATAATAGCTATACAGATAGGCTAGTGGCATAATTACAATAGCTATATGAGTGGCCAGTGGATATTAGATAAATTGAAGATGAAATTCAAAAATAACGGCACACATGTATATGTACAGTAGTTGTGATTGTCGCTCATATTAGGCATATAAAGAGAATAAAGTTAAGATATCACCAGAAAGTTTCTTTTTCCTTGTTGTCCTTAATGAAGCATTGATGTCTTGATTCTTATAGGGAAGTCGTAGGTGATAGGCATCATTGTAAAAAAAATAGTGAAGATGTAAATAAGTTAGTTGTTGAAGAGGGATAATCAAATAATTTATCTTATTTTTCCAATATTCTTGCTAGCCGACTATCGATATTATTAACTTGACTAACTATTTTGAGAATTTTTAATTTAGACTAGTTTATTTAACAGTTGATTGATTTCATATGGTTTGAAGCAATCAATTGCATCCTACTAGTTAACTATGTGCTATTTATTCTTCATAAACTTTTATAAGTTCAAAAATGTTTCTTTTCCATGTGGTATTTTTTCACCAAATACCAACAGCTTTAAAGTAGATTTTGGCACATATATTCAAAACTTGTGGCAACTGATTTTTTCCGAAATAGCAGCTAGGTTTTGTTTACAAATTTTCAGGAATTATGGCCACCGATTTTAATTTTCTTCCAATGCTTTGTCCAAATTTCTAAATTTCTATTTTGGCACCATGCTTTACTTTGTATTTCTCTTTTTCTACTACATCATCTTTCATTAATGTTTAGGATTGAATATAAGGTTCTCTTCCTTATTACAAGGGGGTGAATTTTCTTTCTTTAAAAATCAGTTATTATGGTGTTCAAGTGGTTAGTAGGTTAAAGTAATAGAGATTTTGAAAGGAATAGACGGATGATGGCCTTATGGTACTTTGACGAATATAATCAAGAGAATTAGTGTTGTTGAAGTTCTTGAGGAATAAAATATGAGAATTAGGATTTAAATTAATCTTTAAACTCTTAATTTGAAAATATGGATAATATTTTGAGAACCATGTCCGAAAATAATGTAAGTGATTAAGATATTTGTGTTGAGGTTTTATACCATGCTAATTTGAGTATTGTATCTAGGATGTGAATTATATTGAAATTGGAAATTCACATGTGAATAATTGTTGAGAAAGGAGATTCTAGAACAAGCCATAAATTTTGAATATTGATGGGATATACTAAGATTTGAAATATTTGTATTAGTATAATGGTAAAAAGAAGATAGAAATGATATATTTTTCGTTATTTGGTGAGTCAACAAGTAAGAATTTAATATATTGTTTTAGGAAAATTATTCAAGAAGCCTAAGGATCTTTATTAGATTATAGTATAGCTGATAGTAAATCTAAATGATGTGTTTGCATATTAGAAGTTATTTATCCTTAGTTGAACTTTCCATATCAATTGTTATCAGGCCAATGTATAAATGGCACCATTTGAGGTTTTACATAAAATATCGTAAGTCTCATAATAGGTAGATGAGATGAATAAGGTTAAGCTTTTAGAATTTTATTTGGAATATCATGCAATAAATAGAATATGACTAACCTAAATTGATGATATTAATTTAGAGAGCATGCTTCAAGCGTATGTCTTCGAGTTTGGAGGGAGATCCCTTAGCAGAATTTTCCTATAATAAAGTGTTATTGGATGACTTAAAGCCTTATGTAAAAGGTGTTACAAATTTTCTGTTAGATGACTCAGTGGAGTTAGACTTATGGTAAGATATCGTTAATAAAGTAAAATTGATTATAAAAAAATATACAAGAAACTCAATACAGGCCAAAAGTCTATAAGGACCATGAATGTTGAGCACTAAAAATTATCAGTTGGCGATCAAATTTTCTTAAAGGACTCACCCATGAAAGAGGTAATGAGATTTGGAAAGAAGGAAAAAGTTAGGATTTAGTATATTGGTTCTTTTGAAATCTTGAACAAAGTATGCATAGTATATATCGCCTAGTTTTGCTATCAGGATTAAGTGATGTTAGTACAATCTTTCTTACATCTGTAACAACTCCACTATGTAACAATTCCATTTTTTTTACATATATACATATATATAAATTTTTTAAAGTCCCATGAAGTCATTACCTTTGTTTAACTCATAATAACATTCAATTAATTTAACCAAGCATAATTAAGGTTTACACATCATTAATTAACAATATTCGTAGACAAATCAAACACATATATGTCTACATCTTATTCGTCCATATTGATTAGTTTCAGGGATACGAGTGCGGGTGGTTGCACCTTCACCAGGATCTTAGTCAACTCGACCACAAACACCTTATTAATTTCTGAGATTTGCCCAACATAGAGTAACTCGATCCAACGTATACTAAGAGCCAGAGCCAAAGAAAAATCTACAAAACTAGTTTTTTGAACATGATATAGAACTATAGTGAAAATTAAATCCTAATAGGTTTAACAATAAATCACAATTATCATCAATATATATCATCATGTTGTGTTCATCTGTATAAGTTATAGCAAATATCTTAAGTCATATGAATGCACTTTATCTATGCACATGAAAATCATACAGTAATGACATGTATGGCATGAATAACTATTTTCATATTACCATATGACGGTTATCAACTTATTTTCATATCAAGCTACCTCGGTCAGGGTGAGTACTTTTTACTCTCCGGTATGGACTTTTCTCACGCCGTCCGACATGGCACACTTTTTTTTTTATCATTAACATAACCATAGTCGTTGGTAGGGCATCCCCTATTGGTGCACCATACAAACTACCATGTGACCGTGCTTATTTCTTTTCTTTTATTTTCTCATTAATATCCAAAAATATGATTTCAATAACAAGTATGTTCATTATACTCACATGCCATAATTTTTTATCAAAATATAATCATTACCAAAAATTATTGGTAATTATGACATGAACATAATTGTTTCAAATATCACTTTATAAAATATTTCCATGTCAAAATTACACACTTAAGATGGTAAGGAGTTCATGTAATGGAAATGGCTATAACATACACTAGTCATTGTTTTTAAAATATTATTTTTATCTCTTCATTTTCTTTATGCTTAGCCTCTAGTCACTTTCCTCCTACTTATATCATTTCCAACACATGTTCTCACAAATTTAATACATCATTCTTCTTCAATTTGATTTCTATTAATATTTTATAGTTAATAAGGTTCATTTAGGGTAGAAAAATGTTGAAAATCAGCTTTACTAGCTTCCAACACGGCTTAAACGTATCCTATAACACGGCTTGGCTATTTCCTGTAAAACAGCCATGCTTTAGACTTCAAAATGCAATTTTCAGCACAAAACATGGCCATGCTCTATGTTGTGTTATTCCCTGATGCAGGTTTTCATCCTACGTGATCTTCTCTCACTAATCAGAGCATAATTCCCTCATTATAACTCCGCCTTAGGTGATCTTGGTGGTCCATTTAAAGATAAAACAATTATCTAGAACAATTATGTTGAATATTCTAGTGAAATCTTAAGGAATCTTGGTGATATTACTCCCTTAAATTAAACGTTATTTCTTCTTAGGTAGATTCTAACCTTTACTTACTAATCTGACAATATCTTCCTCATATGAACTCCAAATTGAGTGATTCTAATGGCTACATTTCTATGAGACATATACCTATATTTTTTATGTTAACCAGTTATTTTAATTCCCTACATAGTTTTTCCAAAAATTCAAACATAGAAGCTTTCCTAACAGATTCTTCCTTGGTTAACCATTTTCTGACCACTATTTACTAATCTAACCATATCTACCACATATGGACTCCAAATTGAGTGATTCTAGTGGATAAAGATCCGTTAGACATATATCTATATTTTTTATGTTAACCATTTCTTTTAATTCTTAACCTATTTTTCTCAAAATTTGAAAAACAAAAACTTCCCTGGTTACTCTGAAATCAGTTTCCTAACCAAACCTTTTCTAAGTTTTTAGCTCATCATTTTATTATGTCCTCTTCCATTTTCTTCCTTATTTCCATTTAATCATATTCCATCAAATTTTCACCACATTTAAATATACAAAATATGAGCATAAAATTTTTAAAATTTTGCCATCCATAGCCATACCTATGCAAAATGTTTCACACAAACGTAAGTATTTAAACATAATTCACATGCAAGATCAACATGTAACATGATATAGCAACATCCATGGAAAATTATCAAAGTAACAAATATTGTAAATTTCATCAAAGTTCTAGGATCAAAATCCTATATAAATGTTTCTAATTTCAAAGTTTTTCTTTAAAAAAATATTGTTAAACCTACCTAAAGATCTCCCTAGCTCACTTAATGAATTCTTTTTCTTGTTTTCTTTTGAAGGAAGTAGCAAGATTACTCCCTTCCCTTAGCTTTTCTAGTAGCTTAAATAAGAGAATGAGGGTAAGTTTTTGAACCCCAAGAATAAAGAAGAAAGATAGATTCAAGTGGAGATTAAGCTAACTTACCTTGAGTACTTAGTCCTTTAGACTTCTCCTTCCTCTTTCTTCCTCTCTTTCTCTCATTTCCTTACTTTACCTTGCTTATGTTTTTCCTCTCCCTCACTTAAACAAAATTATAATGTTATAAGGGTGGGTTTTGCTTAAATAAACTATCATGTGGTTCACCTTTCATAACCATGGGTCTACCTTATCACAATTAGGATGCACTTGGTTATTTTTTGGAGAAAAACAACTCATGTTCTTGTCTTCCTCTCCTTTAGTCAAGATATGCATAGCAAAAGGAGATTTGTATTTTGAAAATCATGTTAAAATGTTCTCAAGACAAGGGACAAGGTCCCTTTGATTTAGGGATTCATTTCCTTTTTCTTTTGTCTTAATCAAGTATGATAGTTTTGCCTTTTAGGTGGCAAATTTCTAGCCTTTGAATCTCCCTCGCTTGGCTAAAATTATTTGTATAGGATAATGATATTTTGTCATAATGCTATGTATTATTACCCACTTGTTGAGATTATGAATATAGGATATAGATGTTTTGTCCTAAAGCCATGTATTATTACCTATTTGTTGAAATTATGAATGTAGGATATAGATGTTTTATCTTAATTCCATGTAACCTAATCTTGATTATTACGATACTACTATTTCTTCACATGATTATTATTTTTCCTTCTTGGATTTAGTCTCATTCTTACCCATTTTATTTGCTTTGGCTAAAATTTTACCATTCATGAAGGGCTTGATCACATTTTCATGATTTTTGGGCTATCGGTCCAACTTCTATATTGTAGTACAAGTCTATATTTTATTTCTTGCTTGGGCTATCCTATTGACTTGCTAAAAAATTATGTGAAGTGGAAACACTCTATATGAAGTGTCTATAGGTGAAAGCCCAATTTATGGGTGGAGATGTTAAACTTAGTAACTCTAACTCTTGAATTTAGAAAAAATTACCCTAATCCAATCTTCTTGAAATCTTGAAATTTTAAGACCTTTACTTACTTCACAAAAATTTATCTTTCTTATCTAAGAATTTCACCTCTCTTTAGTATGTTATTTTTAATTTTTCCTAATAGGTTTTCTCTCTTTTCCTATTCCCTTAATGTTAGAAACATTTTCTATGCATACACATAAAGTGAAGAATTTCTAAGGATTATATTTCTTAGATATCTAAAAATTGTCTAATAAATTTTATTTCCTTAATTAATTATTTATATACCTTTATTAATAAAAGAAACAAAATGATGGATGTTACATTAAATATTTACGTACATTTATTAATAAATGAAATGAAATTAGGGACGTTACAACATCAATGCTAAAGAAGTACCTATCAGATTCTTCTCATGCTATCTAACTTCAAGAAATTTAGTTGGACAAGAATTTGACTTAATTATGAATAAAAATCGATGTCTATTGTTGATCGATAAGTGAAGAACTTATGGTTGAAGGAAATCTCTATAGTTAAGGTTATATGACAAAATCACACAAGTGAAGAGATTTCCTAAAAAGTAAATATGATATACAAAAAAAAAGATATCCCCAATTATTTGAGTAATAAGGTTAGTAACTCTGAATTATGCTCTGACTTCATTCCCTACATGTGATATGATGATTTGAAATTCGAGGACCGAATTTTTTTATGGGAGGAAGAATGTAATATCCCTTAATTTTTAAATAAATAATGTTTTGCTATAAAAAATATATTTTTATTTTAAATGATTATGTTGCTAAAAGTAAATGCGCTTTTAATTAAAAGAAATTTTTATTTTGCTTAAAATAATTATCTTTGCCTCTAATAAATTTTTGTTTTATTTTAGAAATATTCTTTCTTTTATTATGTATAAAGATATTTACTTTGTGATTTGTTTTATTAAAACTTCTATTAAGAAAAGTCATGATTTAAGAGTTCAACTAAAGTTTTATAAGAATGTAAAGTTTTAGAAAATTTTGGGATATTTTAAGATGAAAAATAGTATTTATATGTATATAATAGAATAAAAATAAAAATATTTAATTATTTAATTATTAAATAATAATAAATAAAAAAAGAAAAAGGAGGGACATGAAAGCATGAAGAGAAATGCAAAATCCCGATTCCGTAACCGATGAATTGTATAAATAGTAACCTCTATTTTTCTCTCTATATCTAGAGTGTCTATTGGCTTCCAATCTCAAAACTAAAGGTACCACTGAATTCAAGACAGATAATACTACGATTTTGATCGAACAATTTTTTAAATCAGTCGCAGAATCGCCGCAGATCGGAAGTAGAAAATCTTATAAAAAGGTAAGTTCTGAAACATCTATTTAGAGACCCCAAATTGAAAATCTGGTATCGTAGATGGATTCAGGAGCTAGATAAACCTTAAGATATGAAATTTTTCGTATATCTGACAACTTTTGTGAGTCATGAACAGTAAATCCACGCAGGTATGAATAATGATTTCGGCAGTGAATAGTATTTTCTGATTGTGAATAGTACCTCACAGTTGACCAGTGTTGACCAAGTTCTTGGAGGCCAAATTTCACGATTCTGAAGTCATTTCTTAGATTTTTAGATCCTTCGGACACATTTTTGAGGTCTATTTTGTCAAATTGAGATTGAAAAAGTGCATTTTAGGGCTGTCCAACCTGGAGCCTTATCTTATGAGTAGATTATTCTTTCTATAACTTGCCCTATACTCTTCTTGAACTTTAATTGCATAATTGATTATGTTTATAAGTTGTTTATACTTTTATATATCTTTGAAATGTATTAAATTATCTGAATGATTTACAATCGAGTATATAGTTCAAGAAGAGTATGGTTTTGAAAATAGATTTTTTGAATTTATTGAATATATGATTTTAAATGTATTTCTCATCTATGGTAAAGGAAATATATTGTGCACATCGCATTTATTTATAAAGCTATATGATTACCTTGGAAAATGGCATATACATGTGATAAACCCTGATTGGGAAATTTATGACTGATGAATTTTTACTGAGACTGAAAGTCTGTATTATATTGAAAACTCTATATTGGATGATATGGTATATGCTTAAATGATAATTTATATGGAAGAATCATATTAAAAACATTGTTTGCTAACAACATGTGATGTTAGCCTTGATGCACCTTAATACCTCAGCTAGCAAGGGTGGTGCTAGCCTCGTGTGACGATCAGCACACGAGATATGATATGTGATGGATAACGGGATGTCTCTTATATAGGCGAGATGGCGACTATATGATATGTGACTTGCCTCCCTTACTATGTGCTTGCAAAATGTCCATATTAGAGTCCCTTCGCGTGTTCTTTTAAATGATGGTAGGGCAAACCTCAGCGGGATGCTAAGTTTAGGCAAATCTTACACCACCAAAGTACAGAAAGGCCTGAACTCTAATATGGTGACTCTGATATGAGATCCTTCTAATGTTTTCATGTGAGATATTTTGATGCATAACAACATTTGTTTAACGATCATACAGTACAATGTATGAATTTGGATATATGAATATCCTTTGTTTTGAGAATATTTAAAATGCGGGTCCTATATGGATGAACTTTCGAACTGTATTTCCTATGTGAAAAATTTAAATTATAAGTACATCCATATGTTGACCTAAGAGGTTATAGGAGGTATTATCTGCTCATTGAGCTGTCAAACTCACTACACGATATTTCTACATTTTTTTTCAGATGAAAATATAGAGTTTGATCATTCCCTTTTAGATAGTTGACTAGCTAGACGACATAATCTCTGGGTGAGCCTACTTTGTTTTCAAGACTCATAGATTTTGATTTATATTGTACTTGTACTCTAAAGTATGCTCTAAAAGCCACAAGCAGGATCCCTACTTCTGCTGTACTTTGATATTTATAAATTTGATTTATATATTGTGTATACATGGGAATGCCTATCTGTAAAAGAGTGTATTATACATGTTATGGAAAATATAGTTTCGTAAAGTATGTGTTTTACGTGCTCTAAAATTAGGGGTATGACAAGTAGTTATTGCTAGTATATAAGGCACAGATATGAACATGGGACACGAAAATTTCAAAAAAATGCAGGACACGACACGTTGAGGACACGTGAATTAAAAAAATAAAAATTATATATATATACACACACACACACACACACCCACACACACAAAATGACGTAGAATGAGTTATAAATTATAAATTATAATTCACAATACAACTTAATTTCCAAAAATTGTCATAAATTTATAACACAATCAACATTCATTCTTTGTCAATGTCTTCTTGATCACTGCCATTATTTTCATCCACTTCATATATGAAAAAAAACTCTTTCCAATTCCAGTTCATCCAATGATAGATTTGTGCTCCAATTCCTCTCATAGCAAGAGGAGGAAGATGGTTGTCTAACAAGTTTAAAAGCAAGGCTTTGAAGAAGTGGAGTGTAGTGACCATGAATTGCCCACAAAAAATGTGGCTCTATATCCACTCTTTGATCAATAGAGTCTGATTCAGCAAAATCTTCTAAACATGTGAAGAATTTCACATAAACCTTTTTCAAGTCATCGGGATCTTAAAAAAATCTCTTTAAGCACTTCATTCTCGCTCTTGTTATCTCTCCATCTTTGTGTGGAGGTACTTTATTAGAAGTTTCATTCAACCAAAATTGACTATAACACTTATAAAGAGAATTAAAGCAATATATTATTATTATTAACATAATGAAGTTAAAAAACACAACATAGCAAAAAATAAGAATAAGAATACCTAGGGGTCAAAGAATGTGCTAGGCAATGAAGTGGTGTGTTTCTTTTAGTCCACATTTTCACCAATATATCATACACCACATTAAAGAAGGTGGACTCCTCAGAATTAAGTTTTCCTTTATGACGAAATATTGTCTTCTTCACTTGCTCAATTATACTATCTCACCCTTCATATATTTTGTGAACACTAGAGTTATCAGTGTCTGCCATTCTCAATATATCATAAATTGAAGAGGTGAAAGTAAGAATAAAATCAATTTTGTCCCATCACACATCATTGAAAATTTTATCCTTCATAAATTGAGCTTTTCCTACATCATTCTCCCTATAAAGATTCAATTTATCATTAATCACCATTGATTGCAAGCCATGCTTTACAAGTTTAAATCTCTTCAACATAATAATAATTGAAGCAAATCTAATATCTGCAATGGCAAGAAACTTCAAAGGAACAAACTCATTAAAGATAGCCAATCTCATATTATGATTCATGATAAAATTCTTTATCATTATAACATCATTAGCTATTTTCCTTATCCAACCAAACTCATTAAAAGCAACTTCATTATATTACCCTTCTTATTTTTTACATTGCAAATGCTCTTTAAGGCTAAATTTAATGTATGGACCACACAAGGAGTGTAAAAGATATGAGGATACTCAACCTCTATAAGAACCCCTACAGCTTTACAAAC
Source organism: Gleditsia sinensis (assembly GCA_037074535.1). Lineage (NCBI taxonomy): Eukaryota > Viridiplantae > Streptophyta > Magnoliopsida > Fabales > Fabaceae > Gleditsia > Gleditsia sinensis. Next base: position 52,070,711 of record CM073472.1, read on the forward strand.
AAGAGCATTATCAGTGGTAACTTGAACCACATTCTCCACTTCCACTTCTCTAATTACACTGAGAATGGCATTTACTTCAAACTTTTTTTCTTTATACTTACTTTCACAATTAATGGTTTTTATGAACGTAGGGCCATTTTCTGTCACCACCATAAATTTAATAAGAGGTTGTCTTTATGGATCTAACCATCCATCATAAATAATGCTGACACCATTTTCCTTCAATGTTGTTTTTATGTGTTACAATATCCTCTCTATATGTGCCTTCTCTTGTTGTAACAAAGAATTCTACAACAAATTGTAGCTTGGAGGTATGAAACTAGACAAATTATGGTTGCAAGCATAAGTAAAGGAACTCACATAATAAGGGTTCCTAACAAGATAGAATGGGAGGGCCCCTGAATAGAACATCCTGGAAATATGAGCTCTTAATTCATCTCTTTCATGGTTATTGTATGCCTTCTCAAGAGGACATTCCTCTACACCCTTTCTTCTTTTAGTTCTAACTTCCAAACTCCTAACTTTAAATAAATGGAATGAAGAGCTGGTGCTACTAGATGAATCAATCCTTGATGCATGAGTAGATGGTGGCAATGAAACTTTCTTTGGCATGGATGCTAGTTTCCTTACACAAGCATCATCTTCTAATTTTTTCATGTCAACAAGATACTTATTAGAAACTTTATTACATGGCCCTATACCAAGTCCTTGTAGCTTTAACAAGTGAGCCTTGACTCTAGAATAAGTTCCTTTGTAATCATTTCCATAATAATTACACGTAAAAGGAACATTTCCTCCACCCCTTGCTTCCTTTTCCCCTTTTATAACAAACCTCCACAGGGATTTGTAGTCATCTCTTATAATATCAAAACTTTTAGACATTTTAGATAAAATAAAATAAAAAGAGAATTAAATAGAAGCATTGGCAATTTGTCATCCATCATGGAGGATGCTATTTCCCACTAACCCATCAATCACAAAGTCTGTTATTTTCCACTAACATATCCATCATATATTAGAACATCCATCAAACAGAAGAAAGTAGCCCATGGATCACAGACTCTGCTATTTCCCAAAAACTCATCCATCATATACTAACCCACAAACAATTGGCATCCATCAAACAAAAGCAATTGGCATGCATCTGTACATAGTTAATCACAGAATCAGAAGCAATTAATAAGTAATAACATAAGGCACAAGTAAATGCATGGAGAAGCAAACATGAATAGAGATAGCTACGTGGAACAGAACATGGAGAAGCAAGCATGAAGTCATGAATAGAGCATTATTCAAAAGTCAGGAAAAAAAAGCAGTAGCCATCAAGTGAATGGAATAAGGCTAATACATGTTCTTCTTCTATCAAAAAAATCCTATCATAGAGAAAAAATAGAAAAGAGCCATTTCCTAGAGAAAACCCAAACACGAGGCAAGAGAATGGAGACCATCAGACCAGGAAAGGGGAACAATCGGAAAGAAATAGCTGTGCGAGAATGAATTAGAGGTATTCGAGAGCTACGGTTGGGTAAGAATGGAGCTGAGTCGTGACCCGCAAGAGAATGTGATAAAGCTACGATAGAGAGGTGTGTGGTGACGAAGACTAAAGTTCGGGGATGGAGATTAAAGGTTGGTGAAGGAGAATGAACCAAACAGAAGAGGCATGGTGACACGAACGAAGAGCAACTGGTAACACGAAGATGAATTGGCGAGGAAATATGGCAAACAGAAGCAAAGGCAAAGACAAATAGAGAAACGAGAAAAATGAACTGATCAGGTATTGGGTAAGGCTTAATTGATTAAGCGCTGAGCCTCTTATGCCCAATAGTGTCGGGCACATTCAAAAACTTGTTCGATATGTTGCTAAAGTTTTTTTAAAAGATTAGGACACGGGACACCTATCGGAGACGTGTCTCAAACATTTTTGGGGCATGTCTGTGTCCGAAGAGTGTTTGACACGATGACATGTCCCAAAAGGAAGGGCCCATGCCTTATAGCTGCTAGTAGTTATCGGTTGCCTTGGTTAGTTACATAACTGAATTACCTTGCTCTTCTATATAAGAGCAGTCTTCTATAATATTTAGTAATAATTGTTAATTCAATAAAAAACCAAATTTCATTCCCTTCTCTTTTCTTCTGTTCTCTGCATGTCTATCTTTGCTTATGAAACTCTAACAAACATTAGCAAACATAAGGGATTTCTTAGGAAAAAGATATCAAACACCAAAGAGAAATTTTAAATAAAGTTAAGAGAATAAAATGATAATTTAACATAAAATATAACATGGCTGAAAAAATGATTTTGTTAGTTTCTAATAAGGATACAATGATAACCTTGGTGATTGGAGGGATATCCAATATATATATATATATATATATATATATATATATGGAGATTAGAATCAAGGAGAAAGTTTATTTGCAGAACTAGGAGTTAAATTAAGATAACACAAGGTGCCAAAAGGACGTAATTGAGTGAAAGAATGTGATTTTTTTATAAACATTTAAAATGTGAGATATTGGACAAAGATTAGGAAGGAATTATATTGTGGAGATATATAACAAGATGGAGAGGTTCTACCTAGAATTTTTTTGGCAAACTAGCTTGAAACATAAGTGAACGATTGAGGTTAAGAAGAGTCCTATGCTTTAGTTCACCCCCCATTTTCTTGGGAATTGTAAGGACATGAAACATGAAGGTGAATTCCATTTTATTAATAGATAGTTGAAATTTTTTATTTTTATATACACTACTATTATCAGTTTCAAGATCCTAAACATTTGAATTGAATTGAGTTTGAATCCAGTTAAAAAAATGAGAAAAATTATGTAAGTTTCTAATTTCTTGCGTATGGTAAAGACCGAAGCCTAACAAGTACAATCATTAAGAAATAATAAATAATATTTAAAGCCTGATAACAGAGGAATTATATAAGTCCACAAATCTGAATCTATTAATTCAAAAGGCTTACTACATTTGACATGAGAATGAAGGATAGGAAGACAAGTACTCTCTACTAACCTAAGAGAATAACAAAGGTCATTTTTCTTGTTTTTAAACCACACTATAATTTATTTGACCTATATAAAGACTCAATGAGAGCACGAATTGGATGGCTAAGACAAAGATGCCAACCACAAGAAGGAACTTGAGTAGTGGTGAATGACAGAGGTATGGACCTAATATAACATAAATTCTTGATATAAACCTCACAAGAGTAGTGACACTCAAAATCAATATGTGATCCAATTTAAAGGAATGTATTCTAATTTAGATTTATAACAAGAAAATCAAAATGACATTGAACCGCTATCTATAAAGAGATCAAGACTAAAGGTAAAAGAAAATATTGCAGACATGACACTTAAGAAAGGGAAAAAATATTGTGAGTGATAAGTCTTTCTTGAACACCACAAAAAAATCTTAATAAATTCAGAAATGTTTTTTGAAGAACTAAAGAAAAAACTCTTAATATTATGAATAATAATCGAATACTCAACGTCACTTGTATCCTCCAAAGGGGGCATAGATTCATTATCAAACTCACCTTTAGTCTCAATGTCATCATCATTCAATATTAATACTCTTTTATTTAGACATTGACTGGTGCATACTGTTGCAGGTACACTTAAATTGATACCTTACCTCTTAACTAACCTGTAGTCGTAGGAGTAAGGGTTGATCCTACAGAGACTGAAATTACCTTATGTGATTGAGAAAATGGGGATTGATAATTTAAAATAATAAAGTAAATAATAATAAAAATAATTAAGAGAGTAATTAAAGAGAGAGGCGTTGGTTTCGGTCGATATCCACTGTCAAGGGATTTCATTGATCATTGACAATATCATCATTCTTAAACCAAATATCTACCATTGGGATTCTATCCCTATTCTTCCTTAAGCCTAGTGAATTGATAACAATCGCACCAATTAAACCCTAATTAATAAGATATCCTTTAGCACATCCGTAAAGTCTAACCTATTAATTGCATGAAAAATAAGAGAAACTGATAGAACTAAATAAATATAAACACATCGGCCATATTTAATTTAGTTGATCATCCATCATAAGATTAATGATTTATAATCCAAAATCCTTAATCCTATTTGCTTCATGAATACAGTAATAAAAAATTTGTTCAAAACCTAATTCAGTAGTAGATTAAAATAGACAATATACTAGTAGGCCTCCCTAGCAATTATATGAATAATCATTAAGAAAAGAGAAGAGTAAATGAATAATCAATACTCGGTTAAGATTGAACTAATAAAGTCTATTCCAAATTTCACAACGCATAGCGATTCCTTGAGGTTTCAATCTTCCTCTACCAACTAAAAATAAATCAGCCGCGCAAGGCCATAAGAAAATCTAAAGAAGAATTAAAAAAGGTAATTAAGAGCATAAATGATTAAATTCCTCCCTTGATGCTTGCTTTCTCCCCTCTTTTATATATTAGCTGCTCCTTAATGAAGTAAAGTTGTTTTTTAGGTCAAATCTTGGCCCATCAGCCTTCATTTGGAGTTAAAAAAACCCTAAAACTCACTATCTCAGCATTCTAGTGTGGCAATGAGCGCCGTGACGCACTAGTTGGGTGCCGTGGCACTTTGGAAACTGACTAACAGAGAACCACGACGCCTGAGCTAGCTTCGAGGCACTTTGGTTCTGACGCTCATGCACCATGATGTTATATGAGGGAGATATATTTTTAACAATTATGAAAGGTCTGGAATCACTACAATTCAACATTTTTCCAAAAATTTCTTATATTTTTCTTCTCTTTTCTTCTTCCTTTGTTCCTACAACACAAAACACAAAACTAAACTAATTCCTAATCATATTTTACTTAAATAATAAAAAAGTAAGTTTAAAGGTATTAATATCATGCTTAATTAAGATCACATCAAATACCCACACACTCAACCTTTTGTTTGTCCTCAAGCAAAATAATCCCTAACGATGAAAAACAATAATCAATATATGTAGTGAGTGTTAGGCTTACTAAAAGTTTGCCTCATAACATGAAAATATACTCGAAAAAAATTTTGGAATGTCATAGTCATGTACAAGACTAACACAAATGCAATCTATTATTGTTTTTCTTATGAATCCCTAGTGTGTGTGTGTTCTTAGGTCAATAAATTCCTTTTTACCCGAACAAGTTTATATATACCAAAATTTTGGTTTTAGATCTCTAATTAGTTTAGGATTTCCATATTCTTATTCTTCATGCCACTTTTCACTAATGTAGACCAAAACTACCTCTAGGATCAATAGGACTTTATTTAGCTTGTAATGTGACCAGGGTATAAGGTAGGATAAAGGATACAAATTTAGGCTCAATCACCCAGCACCACATGGTAAAATATGATCTCTTGAGCTTTCTTAAATTTGGGGAGATTTTTTCCTCCACACTCATTTTCTTATTTTAATTGAATTTAATCCATTCTTTTCCTTGGTTCTCTAATTTTTTTCCACAGCATTTTCTTTTATTCTCTTTGGATTTTTCTTCTCTTTCCTTTGCATAATTTTTTTGTCTTTGCATAATTCTTTTCTTTTCCTTGCTCCACCCTTCCACCCTTTTGTAAATAAATCTCTACAAAACAAGTATTCAAAAAATTAATCATGGAGTGAATGAATAGGATAAAAAATAAGGATATTCATACAAAATTTGGCTTTTGGATCATTTGTGATTTTTAGAAGGAAAAGTTTATTAAGTTCAAAAATAGAGGAACTAAGGATATTTCATTGCTTAGGTTAGGCTTGAAAGGCTCAATATATCAAATAATGTCTAAATCATCTCTTAAATAATAGTATTAGCCTAAGATTTTGCCTCAAGTAGCATTCAAATAAGTTCTAAAATCCTGTTGAGATCATGAAATATTTTTGAATTATATAAACCTTCTCTAAGTAAAAGATAAATTGAATGCGTAAAGTTATTGTGCAAAAATATTTCAGGATTCTAAAGTCAAAAGTAATAAATTGCAAAAGGGATAAAATTGCACACAACCATGAATTTTCTACATTTTTCAAGAGCTAAAGAAAATTTGGATAGTCATATCATTGGCTGTTGGTTGTGCCTAATATCCCAAAACATAAATTGAAAAACTCACACAATCACTTAACTTGCTAAACGCAATAAAAGTGCATTAATAGTAAAAATAAAAAATTTGATGCTCAAAATATAGTCATAATTATTCAAACAAATATACTTCCACCCGCACACTCAAACTTTACATTGTCTTCAATGTAAAAGAAAGATAAGAGTAGGAAAAGATATATGAAAACATATGAGTTAAGTGGACTTCCCTGAATTTGTTTGGGGGTGGAATGAGCATGTTGCATTACTGGAGTCTGAATTTGTCTGATTTTCACTTTCTTTTTCTTCTTCTTTACAAGATTATGTTGGAGTTGTCTCCCAATAAGCGCCTTTGTTTAATGTTGTTGTTTCGAATCACAGCTTATGATGTCATTCATGGAGGATCCTTAATGTCTACTTTAATTTGAAATTTTTTGGATTAATTCAAGCCTTGAAAATATACTGCATGACAAGCAATCACATTAGTAATAACAAGGGGTCCTGACCAAGGGAGAGATTTTTTACCTTTGCAGGGTCTAACCCCTTTGATTTCTAGAACTTGATGCAACTCTACAGTTGAGTCTATGCTTTTAAAGTTTGCAATTGCTTTTATAATGTCATTTCCTTTTTCCAAAAGAATATGCATCAATGTCTCTTCTTTTTTAGCACCTAGATTCTTGGTAACTATGATAGGTGGTGCATCCCTAACTTCCAAGTATTTCAAGTGATTGGGAAGAGGTGACAAATTTAATCTAGGATCCTGTAAAACAGAAGGTGCACTTGCATTAGAATTTGGCACTGAGGTAGGGGGATCCTTACCTGTTTACTGTAATTTTGAAGCTTCTTCATTATTCTCTTGCAAGTAAACACTCAAGGTTGATTTCTCAACCTTTGTCTCTGAAGGCTCAATATCCTGTGCTATAGAATCTACCATATTAATAGCATAGGCAGTAAGATCTTTCATGGCATTACAATTACTGAATTTCATAATTTTTCCTTCAAATTTCATTGTTAGTGTGCCACTATAAACATCTATTATGGCCTTGGATGTTTTTAAGAATGATCTCCCTAACAAAATTAGAGTGGTTTGATTACTACTCTCCATATTAAGTACATAAAAATCAGCAGGGAAAATCATATCACCAACTTGCACTAAAACATCCTCAACCACACCCTCGGAGAGCATATTATATTTGTCATCCAATTAAACTATAACACTAGTTTCTTTCAGAAGTCCTAGTACTAAATATGCATAGACAAAGTATGGCATGACATTAATAGATGCTCTTAGATCTAGCATGGCCTTCTCAAATGTATTGTTTCATATAGAGCAGGGAATAGAGAACATACCTAGGTCTTTGCATTTTGTAGGGAGTTTTCTCTGAATAATTGTAGAAACATGCTCGCCTACTTTTTCTTTCTCAGCTCCTTTTAACTTCTGTTTCCTCTGTTGTGTGTGTAATTCCTTTAAAAAATTGGCATAGCGTGGTTCCTGACTAATTGCATCTAAAAGAGGAGGATTCACCTCACATTTTCTAAAGGTATCATATAATTTAGAAGTTCTCTCATTCATCCCATTTCCCTTCAAAGCTTCAGGAAAGGGACGTGTAGATTCATATTCAAATAAAGGTGCAAACTCACCTTTTGGATGTTTACCTGCCATGGTTGCATTATTATTTTCTTCCTCTTGCTCAGTTGGTGCATATACCTATTGCATTGGGATCTCCACTTCTTTATCACCCTGTAACATGATTGCACTCACATTTTTCCTTTGGTTTACCACAGTTTGAAAAGGTAACTTACCTAAATTTTCAACCTCTAATATGCTAACTGTGGTTGCTAATTTTGGAACTTTGATGAAATTCACAATATTTGCTACTTTGATGATTGGTCATGGATGTTGTTATATCATGTTACATGCTATTTTGCATATGATGGATGTTTTGGACATTACGGTTGGTGTGGAAAGTTTTGCATAGGTATGGCTATGGGTGGTAAAACTTTGTGATTTTTATGTTGCTATTTTGTATATTTGATTGTGGTGAAAAATTTATGGAATATGATTAGATGTAAAGAAAATGGAAGAGGATGTAATATAATGATGAACTAAAACCTTAGGAAAAGATTGGTTAGGAAACTAGATTTCGGGTTAACTAGGGAAGCTTCTGTTTTTAAAATTCAGAGAAGAATCGGTTAGGAATTAAAAGAAATGGTTAACATAAAAACTGTAGATCTATGTATCAAAGATTTTTAGCCAATAGAATCACTTAATTTGGAGTCCATATGAGGGAGATATTGCCTAATATGTAAGCAGTGGTTAGAAAATGGTTAACTAGGGAAGAATTTGTCAAGTATGCTTCTGTGTTTGAATTTATGGGATATAGCTGTAGGAAATTAAAAGAAATGCTTAACATTAAAAATGTAGATATATGTTTAATGGATTTTTAGCTACTGGAATCATTCAAATTGGAATCAATATGAGGGAGATATGGTCAAACTAGTAAGCAAAGGTCAGAAACTAGCTAACTAGGGAAGAATTTGTTAAGTATGCTTCTATGTTTGAATTTTTGAGAAATATATGTAGGGAATTAAAGGAAATTATTTACATAATATATATATATATATATATATATATATCATGAATCTATAGGCTCTGAAATTACTTAATTTGGAATCCATAAGAGAGAGATTTGGCTTATTAATGAGTAATGGTTAGAATCAGTATAGAATCTAGGGTGGTAAATGTAAGTGTTTTTGTTTTTGATTTTTTGGAAATAATTATTAAGGAATTTGTAGAAATGATAAACATGAAAATTGTATATAAATGTCTTAGCATTTTATAGGCTTTAGAATCACCTCAATTGGAGTTTGTATAAGAGAAATTTAGTCTGATTAGTAAGTAGTGGTCTAAACTTACCTAAGAAGAAATAACATTGAATTTGAGGGAATAGTAACACCATGATTACCTATGATTTCTCTAAAATGTTCAAAATAAGGGTTTTATAGGATTGTTTTATCTTTCAATTGACACCAAAATCACCTCAACAAAATTTAAAATGGGGGTGTTATTCTCAGTTTAGTGAAGAAAGGATAATAATATTTTTTTAAAAAAAAGAATCTTATAAATGAAAATAATAAATGACTAGTGCATGCCATAGCCATTGACATTTTATGAATTCCTTACCATCTTAAGCGTGTAATTTTGACATAGAAATATTTTATAAAGTGATATTTGAAACAATTATATTTATGGCATGATTACCAATAATTTTTGGTAGTGATTATATTTTGATGAAAATTATGTCATATGAGTATAATGAACATACTTGTTATTGAAATCATATTTATGGCTATTAATGTGAAAAGAAAAGAAATGAGAACTGTCACATGGCGGTCCGTGTGGTGCACTAGTAGGGGAAGCCCTACCAATGGTTATGATTATGTTAATGAGAAAAGAAAGAGAAAGTGTGCCATGTTGGACAGAGTGAGAAAAGTCTGTTCAGGAGAGTAGAAAGTACTTACCCTGACTAGGGTAGTGATGAGTGAGTTTTATACTCATAAATTAAATATTTTCATCTTATCTTTTGCCATAATTAAGCATAATCTCCCTTACTTGTCTTTATTTTTGTGTCTTTCTTACAGATGGAGAGAAGAGTAGAAAATGGACTTAATCGGAGGAATCAGAGCTAAATTGTGGTTCTTTGGGAATGATGTCTATAAATCAAGCAGATAAAACAAATTCATTAAGGATGGCTGAGTAAGGAGCATTATCATATTGTCTCTTGAGACGCATCCTAATGGATATATGCACAAATTTATTCTTGATTTATGATCACATTTCCAAAAGAACTAAAACACAAAGATTCAAGGCAAAGCACCCAATGTTGAGAATATGTTTGCTGGTTGCAGTCCAGCCCAACCTTGCTGTAGTAATTGGGCCATAGCTCCGAAAATACATATCCAATATGTATGAAATTTGGTAGATGTGTAGAGGACACAATTGGGTATAACTTTCATGTTCAAGTGGTCAGACAATTCAGACACTAGAAGGGCCAAAAATGGGCTAGAATCGAATCTTTCTTCTGCTGCAGTCCAGCCCGACTTTGCTCTAGTATTTTGACCATAAGTCACAAATTACGTATCCAATTTGTCCAAAATTTGTCTCGCCGGAAAGCTAACGAAATTTCCTACAACTTTCATGTTGAAGAAGTCAGCAAATTCGGCAGATTTCAAGACGATATTCAAGGCTCAATTTCGGTGCACATGATGGAATCCAAATTGTCAACTTTGTACAAATTTCTACCTAACAATTTTGACAATTACCACACCTACCACACTTAATTGTATCTATAAATAGAGGACTTGAGGGGTGAGTGGGGGAGTTTTTGGGGAGTTTTTGGAGAGCTTGGGAAAGCTTTGTTGGAATTCTACGAACTTGTAATGTTATTCTCTCTTTAAACATCTTGTATTTTTCATTTTCTTTCGTAATATTATCATGTTTCTTCATCTTTCATTTCACTTTCTTGCCTTGATTATGGAGAACTAATCTCCTAATGCTAAGGTGAAAGGGTGAAACTCTTGGTATGAGAATAATAATTTATCTAACTCTTAATCTTAATGTTTATCTTTGATATTGTATTTACCTTCCTATTTCTTTTCTCATAATTATTTCTTAATGGCTGGTTTTATCATACCGCCGATTTCTTGTTATGTTATTGGCTGGTTTTATTAGACCGCCTATCTCTTATTATTTTCATGGTTGGCTTTGCCGCCTACTTTATTTTATTTTACTATTGGTTGGCTTTGCCACCGATTCTATTTCATTTTATTCTGTTATTTTAATTAATTTTCTACCTTTCATTTTTTGCATAAGTTAATCTTGTAAAATGTGAATTTTGATATATTGTAGACAATATAATGATTGGCACAATTTATGCTTGAATCCATTTACAAGTTATCTTTTGCATCTTTGTATTTTTAATCTTGTAAAGTGTGAACCTTGATACATTGTAGACAATTTTTGGCACAATAAATACTTGAATCACTCTTGATTTATTGTAGACAATATGATGATTGGCACAATGTACGCTTGAATCCATTTTACAAGAATGTTTTAATTATTAGAAAGGAGGTAAATATAATTCATGTATAAACAAAGTTGAGCTTAAATTAACATATTATCCGATTAGAACTTTATTCGTGTAAAGATTCTAATTGAGTAATTAAAGAGTTAAATTTATTTTTATTCGATATACCAAGAGCGGATCCTCTAACCTTAGCATGCTTCTTTACTTTGATTACATCTTCATTTAATTTCAGTATATTAGTTCTTTGTGTAACTTGTTCAATATTCCTCTCACAAAACAAGACATCGGGAACTAGGTTAGAAGTATTTATTTTGGATCTATATTAGAATTTTCTCTCAATTGGCAATCTCTGTGGGATCGACCTTGCATACCACTAAATCTATACTCCAATAGATTCGTGCACTTGCGAGTTTTAATTAAAACAACAACAGGTAGCTTGATATGAAATTAAGTTAATAGCCATCATATGATATTCTGAAAATAGTTATTCATGCCATACATGTCATAACTGTACGATTTTAATGTGCATAGATATAATGCATTCATGTGATCTAAAGATAATTCCTGTAGCATATACAGATGAACATGACGTGATAAGCATTATTAATAATGATTTATTGTTGAACATATTGAGATTTATTTCTCACTATATTTCCATATCATGTTCAGAAAACTAAATTATTCAGATATTCTCGATGACTGACTTTTAGCGTATGTTGGGTCGAGTTGGCAAAGATCTCAGTGAAGGTGCAACCACCCGCACCAGTATCTCCGAAATTGGTCAATATGGATGAATAAAATATAGACTTATATGTGTTTGATTTTTGTACATATGTTTTGATTAATAATGTGTACGTGAACCCAAAATTATATAAGTGTTAATGGTATTTCTTAAACCTTATTTATGTTTTGTTAATTTAATTGAATGTTATTATGAGTTAAATAGTTAGAAGTAAGAAGGTAATGACTTCATAGAATTTTGGAAATATATATATAAGTATATATGTAAAAAAATGGAGTTGTTACATAATTTGTATAAGAGCAGGTCGATTCTAGATGGCTAGTGGGTTGATGGTTATTTAAATTAATCTTATAGTGTCTTGAGTATGTTGTGGTTGTGCTATGTAGGGAATCAGTGATTTTATATAGGTAAGAAATTACTAGTGTTTCCTATCTATATGCCGAGGTGGTGTTATGACTGCTATTAAATATTTTTGAAACTAACTATTGGATTTGATCACCTCAATAGTAGCATAAATTTATTTTTTTCATAGTAGAAAATTGCACCACCAAGGAGGAATCCGACAAACAATGCAGAGGAAACCTTACATAACCTTGCCATGGCAATTCGAGACCAGGTCATGACCACCAACAAAATTCTACAATACCTCTAGAATGCTAATAACTCGAATGGTGAGAATGGTGTTAATAATCAGATGGCAGGGAATGATAACGGCATATCTAAGTTCCTAAGGACTAGACCACCTTGTTTTCAAGGCGGCTTTGACCCAATTGTAGCTGAAAGTTGGATAAGGAAATTGGAGAAAATCTTTGAAGTGATGGGTTGTACTGAGGAGCAGCAAGTTATCTTCGCTGTAAATATGCTGAAAGATGAAACAGAATACTAGTGGCGTAGAGTTAAAGAACTTTTAGCTCACCAGGGAAGACAGATCACCTAGTAGTTTTTCAAAGACACCTTTCTAGAAAAGTACTTCCTAAGTACTGTGCGAGCAGAGAAGGAGATTGAATTTCTCTAACTCAGGCAGGGCAGCATGACCATAGACCAATTCATCGCGAGGTTCGAGGACTTGTCTAAGTTGTCCTCTTATATACTATTTAACCTCGATAAAGCATGGAAGGCTATTAAATTTGAAGCGGGATTGAACTCAAAGATAAAGAATGGTGTTATAACTATGGAGATTAGGGAATTTGTACCTTTGATAAATAAATGCAGACTCCTAGAGAAGAGCTTGAGGGCAGTGAAGGATGAGAAAAAAAATAGAACTTCTAGAAAAGGAAGAACGGTCCACAAAAATCTAGTAAAAATGTTAGAGAAAAAATAGGGTACTAGCAAGAGGCCAATGACTGCAAGTCCCCAACCCTTCCAACAAAACTTTTTAACAGTCAAATGTACTAAGTACGGGCGTATGCAAGGTAACTAGCCATGATACATGGGATCAAATGTTTGCTTTAAATGCGGATAGAAAGGTCATTTTGAAAAGACTTGCCCATGGAATATGGAGAAGCAGCCGGAACCAAGACCTCAGGTGAAAGGAAGGATTTTCACCCTAAGCAGCCAAGAGGCAGCTCAATCCTCTGAAATGATTCAAGGTACATGCTACATCTATGAATTTGCTCTTATAGTATTGTTTGACTCTGGTGCTAGTCATTGATTTATATCAAAAGAATGTATTAGGGAGCTTCAGTATCCTATTTTTGAAACCCCTTATGAACTATCTGTAGTAACCCCTACGGGGGAAAGGGTCTTAACTTCCTTGGTATGTAAAAATTGTCAAGTCACCATTCAGGAGAAAACTTTTTCTGTAGACCTTGTCTGTCTCTTTAAAAGGTATTGATGTCATTCTAGGGTTAGACTGGATGTTTAGAAATCGGGTCTTGCTGAATTGTAGCAACAATACTGTTGAATTTTTACCTCCTACTTCAGAAGAGAAGATGCAATTATTGATACTAAATGCAAATCAAGTCAATAGGGAGTTGAAAAATGGAGTACTTGGATACATTCTCTTGCACTTATCAAATTTAGAAGTCGAACCGAAACTTGATAAAATTCCAATAGCCAATGAGTTTCCTGATGTATTTCCATAAGATATTCCAGGCTTACCTCCCAAGAGAAATATAGAATTCTCTATTGATCTCTTACCTGGGATAGGGCCTATCTCTATTGCACCTTATAGAATGTCCTCAAAGGAACTACAGGAACTTAAGAAATAGTTGGAGGAATTGTTAGATAAGCAATTTATTAGACCAAGTGTATCACCTTGGGGAGCTCCTATATTGTTTGTTAAGAAAAAAGACGAGAGCTTAAAACTATGCATAGATTACAGATAGCTGAATAAGGTGACTATAAAAAATAAGTATCTTCTCCCTAGGATAGATGATTTAATAGATCAACTGAAGGGAGCCTCCATCTTTTCTAAAATTGACCTGAGATCGAGATACCATCAGATTAGAATCAAGGAGGAGGATGTACAAAAAACAGCCTTTAGGACAAGTTATGGGCACTATGAGTTTCTCGTAATGCCCTTCGGGTTGACAAATGCACCTACAATTTTCATGGATTACATGAATCACATTCTTTGACCCTACCTAGATCTATTTGTGGTAATATTCATTAATGACATCTTGATATATTCTAAAAGTGAGAAAAAACATGAACAATATCTCCGAATCGTGTTGCAAGTGCTAACAGAGAAAAAGTTGTATGCCAAATTGGAGAAGTGTGAATTTTGGCTGTCAGAGGTAAAATTTCTCAGACATGTCATTTCTAATGAAGGGGTAGCCATAGACCCTAGCAAGACGGAAGCAGTGATTCAGTGGAAAAGACCAAAGACAGTTACAAAAGTCAAAAGTTTCTTGGGTTTGGCAGGATACTACAAGAGGTTTATATAAAACTTCTCTTGTATAGCCTTGCCATTGAATAAATTGAATAGGAAGGGAAGTTCTTTCAAATGGACTGATCAATGTGAAGTTTATTTTTAGGAGCTTAAGACAAGATTTACCTATCCTCTTGTTTTAATTATTCCAGACCCCACAAGACATTTTGAAGTGTATAGTGACGCTTCAAAGAAAGGGCTAGGGTGTGTGCTAATGCAAGACAAGAGAGTAGTTGCTTACGTCTCTAAGCAACTAAGACCCCATGAAAGAAATTATCCAACTCATGATCTTGAATTGGCAGTAGTGGTGTTTGCCTTAAAGGTTTGGCGACACTATTTGTACGGTGCAACATTTGAAGTATACTGTGATCATAAGAGTCTTAAGTACCTTTTTGATCAAAAGGAGTTAAATATAAGGAAACAAAGACACGTAGAATTTCTCAAGGACTACAAGTTTGAGATAAAGTATCATCAAGGAAAGGAGAATGTTGTAGCTAATGCCTAGAGTCAAAAATCTCTACACATAGGTGAGATGATTGTGTATGAGATGCAGATGCTAGAAGAGTTTCGAAATTTTAAGATGACCACTACTCTTACTCCAAAGAAACTAATCATTAATGGTTTAAGTATAAAGTATAACTTTAGAACCCAGATCAAAGAGGTTCAAGCTCACGACCAATACTTACAGGAACATAAAGAACAAGATAATTTTTTTGTCTTGGAAGATGGAGCAATCATGTATTAGAGAAGGATTTGTGTCCCTCAAGAACAAGAGTTGAGGACTAAGATCCTACAGGAAGCACATCAGAGTAAGTACATAGTCCATCTTGGATCCACTAAAATGTACCAAGACTTAAAGAAGATGTGCTGGTGGCCATGGATGAAAAAAGACATTGCTAAGTTTGTGGTGAAATGTTTAATTTGTTAGAAGGTGAAGATAGAGCATCAAAAGCCATTAGGATTTTTTCATCCATGGCCACTAGCACTTCTTCTTTAAGTCTTGCTACATTTTAGTGGATCCAAGATGGACTGTGTACTTACCCTGATGTGTTTCCTATAGGATCTTATTCTTCAACTCTTGTTCTTGAGGGACACAAATCCTTCTCTGATACATGATTGCTCCAATAGGACAGTATTTTGATGGACGTTGTGGTGGGTTTACCTAAAACTTCAGTTAGACATGACTTTATCTAGGTAATAGTTGACAGATTAACCAAATCTGCTCACTTTTTTCCTATAAATATTAACTATTCACTGGACAAATTAGCCCAATTGTTCGTCCAAAAAATAGTTAGACTGCATGGAATTCCCTTAAATATCATTCCTGATAGAGATCCAAGATTCATGTCGAGGTTTTGGAAGACGTTGCAGGAAGCTTTTGGTAGCCAGTTGCAATTC
This sequence comes from Gleditsia sinensis, assembly GCA_037074535.1. NCBI lineage: Eukaryota > Viridiplantae > Streptophyta > Magnoliopsida > Fabales > Fabaceae > Gleditsia > Gleditsia sinensis. The sequence continues at coordinate 52,086,887 of CM073472.1, forward strand.
AGTACTATCTACCATCCTTAGACTGACGGGCAGACAAAACATACCATTTAAACCCTAGAAGATATGTTGAGGGCCTGTGTGATAAAGCAAGGTAAAGGATGGGATAAGTACCTACCTTTAGTGGAGTTTTCTTATAATAATAGCTATCACTCTAGTATTAAGATGGCCCCCTACGAAGTTTTATACGGTAAGAAGTGCCGATCTTCACTATGTTGATTTGAGGTAGGAGAAAATAACTTGCTAGGTCTTGATCTAGTTCAACAAACCACTAAACAAATTAGGATGATACGAGACAAAATATTTACAGCTCAGAGTCGGCAAAAGAGTTACTATGATAAGAGACATAGACCTCTGAAGTTTGAGGAAGGAGACCATATATTTCTAAAACTTTCTCCGACTACTAGAGTTGGTAGGTCTCTCAAAACTAGAAAGTTAAGTCCGCAATTTTTGGGACCTTACCAAATTCTGAAGAAAGTGGGGACGTCAGCATATCATGTTCCCCTCCCACATAATTTGTCCAACCTGCATAATGTTTCCATGTATCACAGTTGCAGAAGTATCTTCCATATTCATCACATGTAATACGGGATGTACCAATCCAAATAAAGGAGAACATGACATACCAGCTAGTACCAGCATCCATATTGGACACCAACGTGAAGTAATTGAGAAATAAAACCATTCCCCTCGTTAAGGTGTTATGAAAAAGTTTGACTCTAGAAGAAGCAACTTGGGAGCTGGAAGAAGTCATGAGGAAGAAATATCCGCAATTGTTCTTATTAGGTAATTTTTGAAATTTTGAGGACAAAATTTCTTTTAGGTGGAGAGAAGTGTAACATCCCTAATTTTGTTTCTTCTATTAATAAAGGTACATAAATATTTAATTAAGGAAATACAATTTATTAGACAATTTATAGATATCTAAAGAAATATAATCCTTAGAAATTATTCAACTTATGTGTATGCATAGAAAATGTTTCTAACATTAAGGCAACAAGTAAAGAGAGAAAACCTAATAGGAAAAATTAGAAATAACATACTAAAGAGAGGTGAAATTCTTTGGTAAGGAAGATAAATTTTTTTGTGAAGTAAGTAAAGGTCTTAAAATTTTAAGAAGATTGGATTAGGGAAATTTTTCCTAATTCAATAGTTAGATATTTCTAAGTTAAACATCTCTACCCATAAATTGAGCTTTCACCTATGGACATTTCATATAAATTTTTTCCACTTCACATAAGTTTCTAGCAAGCCCATTGGATAGCCCAAGCAAGATTTAAAATATAGACTCGGACTAGGATATAGAAGTTGGACTAATAGCCCAAAAATTATGGAAATGTGACCAAGCCCTCCATGAAAGGTAGAATTTTAGCCAAAGCAAAGGAAATAGGTAAGAATGAGCCCAAATCCAAGAGGAAAAAAAAGAATCATGTGAGGAAATAATAGTGCAATAATAATCAAGATTAGGTCACATGGCATTAAGACAAAACATCTATATCCTACATTCATAGTTTCGGCAAGTAGGTAATAATACATGGCATTAGGACAAAACATCTATATCCTACATTCATAATTTCAACAAGTGGATAATAATACATAGCATTATGATAAAACATCCTTATCCTACACAAATAATTTTAGCCAAGCAAGGGAGATCCAATGGTTGAAAATTTGTCACTTAGAAAGGAAAACTTATCATACTTGATTAAGACAAAAGAAAAAGGAAATGAACCCCTAATCAAAGAGACATTGTCCCTTGTCTCAAGAACATATTATCTTAGTTTTCAAAATACAAATTTATTTTTTCTATGCAGATCTTGATTAAGGAAGAGGAAGATAAGAATATGAGTTATTTTTCCCCAAAAACAACTAAGTGCATCCTAATTGTGATAAGGTAGACCCATGATCATGAAAGTTGAACCACTTGATAGTTTATTTAAGTAAAACTCACCCCTATAACATTATAATTTCGTCCAAGTGAGGGAGAGGAAAAATAGAATCAAGGTAGAGTGAGGAAAGGAGAGAAAGAGAGGAGAAGAAAGGAAGGAAGAAGAAGGAGAAATTTAGAGGACAAAGTACTCAAGGTAAGTTAGCTTATTCTCCACTTAAATTCATCTTTGTTTTTCATCCTTGGGGTTCAAAAACCTCACCCTCCTTCTCTTATTTAAATTGCTAGAAAAGTTAAGGGAAGGGAGGAATTTTGCTACTTCCTTCAAGAGGAAACAAGAAAAAGAATTCACTAAGTGAACTAGGGATATCTTTAGGTAAGTTTAACAATATCTCTTTTTGAAGAAAAGTTTTGAAATTTGTAACATTTATATGGGATTTTGATCTTAGAAGTTTGATGAAATTTACAATATTTGCTACTTTGTTGATTGGTCATGGATGTTGCTATATCATGTTACATGTTATTTTGCATATGATGGATGTTTTGGACATTACGGTTGGTGTGGAAAGTTCTGCATAGGTATAGCTATGGGTGATAAAATTTTATGACTTTTATGCTGCTATTTTGTATATTTGAATTAGGTGAAAAAGTTATGGAATATGATTAGATGTAAAGCAAATGGAAGAGGATGTAATATAATGATGAACTAAAACCTAAGGAAAGCATTGGTTAGAAAATTGGATTTCGGGTAACTAGGGAAGTTTTTGTTTTTGAAATTCTTGGAAGAATCGGTTAGGAATTAAAAGAAATGGTTAACATGAAAAATGTAGATCTATGTCTCAAGGAGTTTTAGCCAGTGGAAGCACTTAATTTGGAGTCCATATGAGGGAGATATTGCTTGATATGTAAGCAGTGACAGAAAATAGTTAACCAGGGAAGAATCTGTCAGCTATGCTTATTTGTTTGAATTTCTGGGATAAATCTGTAGGGAATTAAAAGAAATTTTTAACATGAAAAATGTATATCTATGTTTCACGGATTTTTATCCATTAGAATCATGCAAATTGGAATCAATATGGAGGAGATATGGTCAGAGTAGTAAGCAAAGGTCAGAAACTATTTAACCAGGGAAGAATATGTTAAGTATGCTTCTATGTTTGAATTTATGGGAAACATATGTAGGAAAATAAAGAAAATTGTTAACATAATAAATGTAGATATATGTATCACGGACCTATAGGCTCTGAAATCACTTAATTTGGAGTCTATATGAGAGAGATATGGTTGATTAATAAGTAAAGTTTAGGATCAGTCTAGAATCGAGGGTGGTAAATGTAAGTGTTTTTGTTTTCGATTTTCTGGGAATAATTATTAAGAAATCTGTAGAAATTATAATCATGAAAATTGTATATAAATGTCTTAGCATTTTATAGGCTTTGGAATCACCTCAATTGGAGTTTGTATGAGGGTGATATGGTCCCATTAGTAAGTAGAGGTTCGAAGCTACCCGAGAAGAAATAACATTTCATTTGAGGGAGTTGTAACACTACGATTACTTAAGATTTTACTAAAATGTTCAACAAAAGGGTTTTATAGGATTGTTTTATCTTTCAATCGACACTAAGATCAACTCAATCGAATTTAAAATGAGGGTGTTATGCTCTTTTTAGTGATGAGAGGATAATAATATTTAAAAAAGGAAGAAGAATCTTATAAATAAAAATAATAAATGACTAATGTATGCCATAGCCATTGCCATTGCATGAACTCCTTACCATCCTAAGTGTGTAATTTTGACATAGAAATATTTTATAAAGTGATATTTAAAACGATTATATTTATGGCATGATTACCAATGATTTTTGGTAATGATTATATTTTGATGAAAATCATGACATGTGAGTATAGTGAACATACTTGTTATTGAAATCATATTTATGTCTATTAATGTGAAAAGAAAAGAAAAGAGCACGGTCACATGGCGGTCTATGTGGTGCACCAGTAGGGGACGTCCTACCAACAGGTATGATTATGTTAATGAGAAAAGAAAGAGAAAGTGTGTCATGTTGGACGGAGAGAGAAAAGACTGTTTCAGAGAGTAGAAAGTACTCACCCTAACTAGGATAGCTTGATATGAAATTAAGTTGATAGTCATCATATGATATTCTGAAAATGGTTATTCATGTCATACATGTCATAACTGTACAATTTAAATGTGTATAGATATAGTGCATTCATGTGATCTAAAGATAATTACTATAACTTATACAGATGAGCATGACGTGACAAGCATTATTGATAATGATTTATAGTTGAACGTACTGAGATTTATTTCTCACTATATATCTATATCATGTTCAAAAAATTAAGTTATGCAGATATTCTCTATGACCGACTTTTAGTGTATGTTCGGTCGATTTGACTAAGATATCGGTGAAGGTGCAACCACCCATACTCATATCTTCGGAACTAGTCAATATGGATGAATAAAATGTAGACTTATATGTGTTTGATTTTTGTACATATGTTTTGATTAATAATGTGTACGTAAACCCATAATTATATAAGTGTTAATGGTATTTCTTAAACCTTATTTATGTTTGGTTAATTTAATTGAATGTTATTATGAGTTAAATAGTTAGAAGTAAGAAGGTAATGACTTCATGGAATGTTAGAAATATATATATAAGTATATATGTAAAAAGATGGAGTTGTTACATAGCCCACATTGAACCATTAAATAACTTCTTGATTTTGAGTATATATTCAGTATTTAACCTTAAGTCTTTTTTTATTTTAGGTCTATATTTAGATTAGTTGTTCTTGGCTCATATTCAGATGAGTTTTAATGGTATGGACCAGTCTTGTTTCTCCTTTAGCAGTAATACATGTTTCTCCTTAATGGGTCTCTAAAATTAAATCATTAAGTGCTTCTTTGAACCTTTTAAAATGAGATTTTGTGATATGTCCAACTGGGACTTGAAACAGATTTGTCTTCTATTTTCATTCATTTTCCCTAGTCGTAATCTCATCATAATATGAGATATTGAATCAAGGAAATAATAAAGTTTCCTATGACTATTGCACTCCAGAATAATTTGGTTAGTCTTCATGTCCTTAATAACAAAAGAATTAGGAAAGAATTAATACTATAATGATTATCATAGGTAAATTTCTTATATAAAAAAAGAGTAATAGATGAAACAATTACAATATTATTAGGAGAAAAAGAGTGAGGAGGAGAATGAAGTTGAGCATATGACCAATGCGTGTAAAGGGTAGAAGCTCGCTATTGCCAACCAAGATAGAGTCAGAACCCTGATAAGGATAAGGATAAAGATAAATAATATTATTTGAAGTAAGAGTGATGTGAGACGAAGCACCAATGTTGGAATACTATATTGTGTTAGAGGTATCAAGATATTTAGTTGCTAAGAAAGACTTAGGTTATGTTTGGTGAACTATGTAGGATTAGATTGGAGAAGATAAGGGTCACTAGATAATATAGGATAAGCTATCTACTTGATAAGGTTTTATACTATCATGTAATTATTGTATCAACATATAATATCATGTATTGTATGACATAATCTTATCCTGTGTTTGGTAAACAATGGATAGGATAAAAGTAATGTTATTTTGACAAAAAATCACTTATGTAAAAAAATACTAAATTAATTAATAGTTACTTAAAGTTTTGAAAATTTATAGTTTGAGATTTAGGAGTTTAAGATTTGGAGTTTAGGGTTTGAAGTTTGGAGTTGTAAGATTTGGGTTTTAGAGTTTATATTTGGAAATTTTGGTGTTTGAAAGTTAGATTTTGGAGTTTTGGGGTTTGAGATTTAGAGTTTAAAGTTTTAGGGTTTAGAATTTGAGATTTAAAATTTAGGAATTTAGATTTTAGAGTTTGAGATTTGGAGTTTTAGAGGTTTGAGATTTAGAGTTTAAGAGTTTGAAATTTGGAGATTTTGGATTTAGAGTTTAGCATTTTGGGGTTAAGAGTTTTAGTGTTTGGTGTTTGGAATTTTAGGATTTGAGTTTTACTTTGGGTTTAAAAGAGTATTTAAGTTTATGGACAAATATGAGTTTTTCTTATTACTTTTTATTGGATCTTTGATCTAATTTTTTTTATTGGTCCTCATTTTTCACACCTTGTTGTATAGAGTTATACATTAATCAATGTATAAAATTAGTTTTATCAAATAGTACTAAATAATACGGTATCCCATTAAACCATATATAAGGGTGGATTTTTGAGCTTATGCTATCTTGCATCCTTTTATACGAAACACTAAACAAGGCCTTAGTATAAATGTTGTCTAGCTTTATAAAATTAATTTGAGAAAAACGAGGACATTCTTGAGCAAAATTATTGAACTCAAAACAAAGTTGACATTGGAGAAGAGATATGGGATATTTGTAGGACGGTGAAGTGCCAGATTGAGAAAGGCATGCAAGTTAAGAATCATTCTATACATAGCAAGGGATTGGTACAATTGTTGTTATAGAAAGGTGAGGGATTTGGAGTGTGTCATTGAGCCATGAGAATTGTTGGAAAAAGGAAAGGTTTGAAAAATATTAAAGTAAATATCTCTCAAAGTTTTAATATTGAATTGCTTTACCTTGGGGTTTCATAAAACAATCTATACAAAAAAGATGAAAGAACACTTTTCGTCCTTTGGATAAAATCTTAAAGAAAGATCGTAAGTGACATAGAGTATATCTTATTTTAACAATATTTGCTTTGATTTATTTTGAAGCTTTGCAAGACATCAAATCCCTTAAAATATGTTGACTGTCCCATGAGAAGCTAAAAGTGACGGAGCCCAACAAACACATGGAAATTTGGACTTTTAGCAAGATGCTTCATTAGGGCACATAAAGGAACCATGGGGAACCAAAAATTCGAAGGCAAATTGAGAACAGGAGAAGGTTGGAAGTTTGGATCAAGTATATGAAATTTCATAAGCCTTCCTTGGTGCAAGAGCTGAACCTTAGAAGTCTGAAAAGTATACCTTAGCACTCCAACAGCTATTTTTAAGTCTATATGTATATCTTTCCCATTTAACCATTCAAGAGAAAGAAGACAAGCACCTTGAACAAGCTTTAAGAATCTTTCTCTTTTTCTCTTTCTGGCTACTGATCTTTGAGTGTGAGATTTACTAATAGAAGCTTTCTTGAGCTCTTTGTGAGCATTCTCTTCATTTTCCTTTGATTTTGCTGACAATTTGTCAAAATCTTAATGGTTATAGTTTCTAGGACCTTGGAAAAATCTAAGGGTTTGAAGATTTCCTGTTATTAAGACTGTAAAGACTAGTTTGGCCTTACTTCGTTGAAGTGTTACTGGAATCATGGGAGTGAAAAGCTCAAAATTATTGTAGTTTGCCTTGGTTGGGTTTGTAAAGGCTTTCTACCTCCCTACACTATGATTACCCTTAAGTTTATAAAAAAAAATTTGCTTTGTGCATGAGAAGAGGACGTAGGATAAAATTGATCCAAACCTCTTTTCTTTTTCCTTAGTTCAAGCTTAGTTTAAAATCTAGTTTACCTTCCTATTTAAATGTGTTGCCTTGAGAATTCTATTTTACAATGAACTTGTTCTTTTGAAACGATTTAGATTTAGATTGTTCTTGTCTCAACATTTATCTCTTTTGGTTTAAAAGTACTTAGTTAAAATCTCTCTGTAAAACTAAGTTTTGAAACAAAAGCACAACAATGTATTTTATATAAACATTTATCCCTCTCTATATACCAATTCATCCAATTTCAATCACTTCAACTCCCCCTTTTTGGGTGATTTAATTTTTGGATTAATAAGAACTTCCAGAAAGGAAAATTTTGATATCATGAAATATTAAGCTAGGAAAGATAATGTATATTTTTCATCTTGTTGAATATATATAGGTACATAAATAATGGCCGTAACAAGTGATAATACAAAATATATGAAAAAAAAACTAAATTACAAAAAGTTGGAATCTTAAAATAAAGATAGGGTATGATAAAATCTTATAATCTTTTAGTTGGATTTTGGAAACTAACAGGGGACTTTGAACTAGACCTGCTCATGCGCAAGGTGCACGCTTGATCCTACCTGGCCTAGTTTTCATGGGTTAGATACTATAGTAAAAGAATAAGATAGTGGGCCTAAAAAAATGCATAATCTGGAAAGGGTCCAAGTGCATTGGGTTCACAAAGACTAGGTCTAAACAGGTCCGAGTAGCTCTTTTGTGTCATCATAGACCGAAAAAGAAGAAAGAAAAAAATGATCTTCCGTGTCTCCCCTTTCGTTAGCTTGTTCCTAGCGCTCCTTTCTCTCTCTGCAAAAGAAGCAGTGGCCGCGAAGCTTTGTTGGGGGCGGGGATGGAAATCCCCTCACCCCTCCCCCGCCCCGCTCCATCTCCATACCTATTCCTCTCCATTTTCATTCTCTTCACTAAGGTTTTTTTGTGGGAAAGATTTTTCCTCTCTTTAGGAGAGTTTCTTACTTCCTTCAGGGAAGATTTCTTCTCTGTGTAAAAGAGTTTTTAGAGCTTCAAAGATATACATCTATTTGTTCAGATCTACAGCATCTAAGTTACAACACCGGACTTATATAGAAGAAATTTGAAGAGAGTTAACTTTCAGAGAAGGTTGGGAGTTGTGTTGCCTCTTCTATGATACGACTCTTCTTCTTTTTTAATGTTATTTTAACTGTGTATCTGATCTGTTAAGATGTATTATTTGGTAGATTAGGATTTGAGGGGTGTGTTGCCTCTTTATTTTCTAGTCATAGTACTAGGTGTTTATTTTTGTATCTTCAGATTTTACAGGAATTATTTATCCTGTCTTTGTCTTCTATTTGCTAGCCTGAGTGTCTTATCATCATGTATGAATGTGGTTTTTCCACTTGTCCAAAAAAACAGTTAGCTTGTTCCTCATCATTGGTGCACGTCTCTACCGTTCTTCTCAACCTTTCACTGTATGAGGTTTCTCATCCTAGGAATCAACCATCACCGACAAGAATAGCCTTCAACTTTGTATCGCAACTGTTGGAGAAAAATAATTTAAAAATTAAAATTATTTAAATATAACTTTTTAAAAAAGTCACAACTTTTTATAGAAGTCATAGTTTTTTCTAAAAAAGTCACAACTTTATTGAAAAGTTATATCTTATCAGATTTTTATTATAAATAAGAGTTTAGAGATTGAAATTTTTTTAATGAGAACATCAATTTTTCTTCTTTATTATCTTCTCTAAAGCTTAAAATTGTTTTATAAGAGATATTTCAGAATTTGTTGTCTGTCAATCTCTAAGTGTTTGAAATAACTCTTAAGGGTGATTTATCATATATTCTGTAGCAAATATAATAGGGGCAAATATTACTTTAAGGACAGTGTGATTATACACATTTCTGAGAACAACTTCATCTTCAATCCAATCTATTTTTCTAACAATCTTAAGGTGATATTTTTTGAAGATGAAGACTATCCAAAAATTTGCACTTAAGTAAGTAAATGTAAAGTGGGCACCACAAGTGGAAATCTCCTAGAGATTGATTAATTAGATCTAAGTATTTATGAATTTGTTGTTAAGCATCAAAGTTTAACAATCAAGTATGCTCTTACTTAATCATTTTATTTTTCAAAGCATGGCTATATGCTTCATGTGATCGTGGGTATTAGATTAAAAAAGTCAATTCATAGATGTGCCTTGATTCCCTATGCATATGAATAGCCTATATCATAATAAGATTGTATAATATATGTATTTTTGGCGTACAATATATTTTTGGTAAGAAATTAAATTATTATGCATATTTTAATTGGCTTGACTTGTGAGTTTGGAGTCAATGCAAATTGTTTGGTGTTTTTACCAATATTTAGTCTTCAAATTTTCTTTACGAGTAGAAAAAAATGCATGTAGTCTTTCAAATGGGTGACTTTCTGTTTTATTTTTTATGGTATGGGTTTTTGTCCTCAAGTTTGGTTTAGAATTTTTTTATTGTACATGCATATATGGGACCCGATTTAGTGGGTAAACAACGACGGACGACATGTTATCATTTGAAGCCATAGAAATATAAGAAAGAAAAAATAGAGAATGAAAATTGCCAGGATGGATATCTAATTGCCTAATAGGATTTGTATCGAATTTGTTCAATGGGTTCATTATTGCTTTGTGTTGAGTTGTTGGAAGTCTATATCAATGAATTTAGAATAAGGAGGAGAGTCTGCACCCATGGCCATAGCCAGATCTGCTCTTCGCCAGGGACGGTTGTTTATGGCCAAAAATCCTGAAGACATGGTTGCCTCACCCGGTCAAGATGAAGGAATGGTTGTCGCCGGGTAACTTATCGTTTTGATTTTATCTTTCCCATTGTTCAGTTGCAATTGCTTAGTTGTGGTTTTGGTGTATTTGGTGTATATATATATAATCATAATAATAATATTTTGTGGTTTTGTATGCATGCATGGAAGTTTTCTTCCATGGAGGCGCTACCTAAAAAAAAAAGTCGCAACTTGTCTTATATATGGAACAGTAGCAACTTTTCTGGTGCAATTGAAAAAAAAGGCCACTTGGGTTATTCCCAAGTCTTCCAGTTTGCTTCTGTTCTTTCCCCCACATTTTGAAAGCAATCCAGAAATCACAGGGAAAATACAGAGGGCGAGAGAAAGTGATTAGATGTAAACCCCAGAGAAGTTGTTTATGTCAGAATAGAAATATGTTGGAGAAAAAAAATGACCTTAGAAATTAATTAGAATTTTCTCTTTATGTTGAAATATGAATGCTATAATTGTGTCCATGCTTATTCTATTGCAATTTTTTTCAAAATATTTTGCAATTTAGTTTAACCCTTGAGATTTATTTGTGATTGTATGCATAGTCAATTTTTATATGTATATATTTTATATTTCTAAATATAAAGAATTGATTATTGACATAAAGTTAAAGTCAATAGTTTTGATATTATATTATATTGACATTTAAATAGGAAATATGCTCATAAATATGGATGTATATTTTTTTCAAAATTTATGTGCATAATTTTGCAATTAAATTTATTTCTCAAATGAATTTATTTGAGAAGATGAGTAAGAAATTAAATATGCACATAGTATGATTTTATAATATTTCAGAATATATAGTGTAATGGTTTGCATATGGAATATTATAGAAAAAATTTATAAAGGTACTCATAGATCTTGTGAGGCTTGTATCAATGCACATGTGTAATGATTACAAATTTATGGTAAATGTGCATTGTTGGTCATCAAGTAAGTTTGTGATGTTTCAAATTGTCACCAAACTTAATTAGTTTGTAAGGGTATATGACATAAAAATTAATAGTGTCATAATATATTATGAACTATTGAATATATTTCTTACAAGACTATGTGTTAGTGGCACAAATTGTAAATTATATGAAACCATGACATACTAGTAAAATATTTTATTATTAAATTTCATGTTGTTAAAAAATATGTTATATATTGTTTGTGAATTTGTGATTGCAAATTTGTTTCAAAACTTGATGGAATCTAGTGAAAACAATTTTGAATAGTTAACTAGATAAAAAAGTTATTGATTTGTTTATCTCATGAGAAAAGCATAAGAATGATCATGAATAGGGTGATCTTTCTATTCTTATATGTGGGATGAATAATTTGTTAACAAATTTGATTAGTGTGAAGATTTTGTGAAGTAGATATTATCTTAAATATGAAATTAAAGAACAAAATAGTGGGAGTTTATCCTTGAATTTATCAAGGGGTTGTTAAGTTGAAACACTTGGTTTTAAAAGAGATAAAGATCCCTAAGAAAATTTCACACTAAGAATTAAACTATGGTTGATCAATTGTTTGGTTGATTGTATTAGTGTTATAGAAGATATTGAACATGATTAAAGTTGTACTAGGGTAAATTATATTTTATAATTTACAAGTTACTATATATATGAAATAGTCAAATGCTGGTTATTAAAAGAAATTGGTTAATCCTAAAATATATTAAAAGAAATATGAATCTAGGATTGAAATTTAAATTCTTTCATAAGATACTAGGATGATAAAATTTATGTTAGTTGAATAACTAGTGAAAATAAAATAACTCATTCCATTATGGAATATGAGTTGGGTTATTGTAAAATAGTGGACAAAGAAGAAAAATGATTGAAGAATTCATAAGGTGAAGTGTCGTGGCCACAACCAAAACCAATCATTTCTTTGCACTATGATTATAAAGCTATATATGTCTAGCATATTATGGACCATGAATAAATGCAGTCATATTAAGCTTGAAAACTAATCATTGATATTTGATTTTATAATCATAATTATTCAATATTTAAAACCAAGCAAATAACTTGGTAGATATGTTTATAAGAGGATTCACAAAAGAAATTATGAGGGTAAAGAGGACTCACAAATGAAATTGTGAAAGATATCACAAAGAAAATTGTGAGAAAAATATAGCAAATAGTGAAACGTAGAACAAATATCTAGACATATTGATTTGGTATATAAATTATTGGTAATTCATAGTAAAATACTAAGAAGAACTCACTAAAGATATAGTGAGGATATTTAAATGGAATGTGATTAAACCCTGTAAATAGAGTCACTAGTAATGGAAACCCAATTTTTAGCTAGATCAAATCTAGTTTTAAGATTCAATGGGTAAAAATAAGTTACTGATAAGTGGTTGTGGCACTAGAGAAAATTTAGTCATTCCAGGTATAGTGCTTATATATTAAGGATTTTTAAGGTGAATAAAACTCTTAATAGGTTTAGGAAAGTCTATAAGATTAAGACTTAAGGAAAATCCGCCTATGTGAACATAAGGAGTGGATGTGCCTCTCTTAGTGTAACATCCCTAATTTTGTTTCATGTATTAATAAAAGTACAAAATTATTCAAAGTAACATCCCTAATTTCGTTTCTTTTATTGATAAAGGTACATAAATATTTAATTAAGAAAATAAAATTTATTAGACAATTTTTAGATATCTAAGGAAATATAATCCTTAAAAACTTTTCACCTTACGTGTATGCATAGAAATGTTCTAACATTAATGGAATAGGTAAAAAGAGAAAACCTAAGAGAAAATATTAGAAATAAATATACTAAAGAAAAGTGAAATTCTTGGGTAAGGAAGATAAATTTTTGTAAAATTGCTAAAGGTATTAAAATTTCAAGAAGATTAGATTAGGGTAAGTTTTCGTAATTTAAGAGTTAAAGTTACTAAGTTCAATATATCCAGCCATAAATTGGGCTTTCACCTATGGACACTTCATATAGAGTTTTTCTACTTCACATGAATTTTTAGCAAACCAATAGGATAGCCCAAGGAAGAAATAAAACATAGACTTGGACTAGGATATAGAAATTGGACCGGTAGCCCAAAAATCATGAAAATGTGACTAAGCCCATTATGAAAGGTAGAATTTTAATCAAAGTAAAGAAAATGGGCAAGAATGAGCCCAAACTTAAAAGGAAAAATAAAAACAAAAATAAAATAAAGTGATGAAATAATGGTGTAATCAAGATTAGGTGACATGGCATTAAGACACAAATTTAACAAGTGGTGTGATATCCTACATTCATAATTTTAGTAAGTGGTATGATAATACATGGCATTAGGACAAAACATCTATATTTTACACTCATAATTTTAGCAAGTGGGTAATAATATATAGCATTATGACAAAACATCCTTATCCTACACAAATAATTTTAGCTAAGCAAGAAAGATTCAAGAGTTGAAAATTTTCCACCTAAAAAGGCAAACCTATCATAATTGATTAAGGCAAAAAAAAAGGAAATGAATTCCTAAATCAAAGGGACCTTGTCCCTTATCTTAAGAACATATTATCATAAGTTTCAAAATACAAATCTCATTTTGCTATGCATATCTTGACTAAGGAAGAGGAAGACAAGAACATGATTGTTTGTTTTCCAAAAATTCAACCAAGTGCATCTTAATTGTGATAAAGTAGACCCATGATTATGAAAGGTAAATTATTTGATAGTCTATATAAGCAAAACCCACACTTATAACATTATAATTTCATCTAAGTGAGGGAGAGGAAAAATAGAAGCAAGGTAGAGTGAGAAAAGGAGAGGAAGAAAGGAAGAAAGAGGAAGGAGAAGTCTAAATGACTAAGTGCTCAAAGTAAGTTTAACAATATTTCTTTTTGAAGAAAAGTTTTGAAACTTGTAATATTTATATGGGATTTTGATCTTAGAACTTTAATGATTGGTCATGGATGTTGCTATATCATGTTACATATTATGTATGTTTGAATACTTGGGCTGATGTAAATAGTTATGCGTAGATATGGCTATGGGTGGCAAAATTTTAAGCTTCTGTTTTTAAAATTCTGGAAAGAATTGGTAAGAAATTTAAATAAATAGTTAACATAAAAAATGTAGATCTATGTCTGGATATTTAGCAACTGAAATCACTCAATTTGGAGTCCATATAAGGTAGATATAGTCCGATTAGTAAGCAATGGTCAGAAAATGGTTAATTAGGAAAGAATATGTTAGGATAGCTTCTGTGTTTTAATTTTTTAGAACCTTTTGTCAGGAATTAAAATAAATGGTTAACATAGAACTTATAACTATATGTGTCACGGATTTTTAGCCACTGGAATCACTCAATTTGGAGTCCATATGAGGTAGATATGGTCCGATTAGTAAGCATTGGTCAGAAAATGGTTCATCAGGGAAGAATATGTTAATATAGCTTCTATGTTTTAATTTATGGGAACATTGTGTAGGGAATTAAAATAAATCGTTAACATAAAAATTATATATATATATGTCACGGATTTTTAGCCACTGGAATCACTCAATTTAGAATTCTTATGAGGGAGATATAAATATATTAGTAAGTAGAGGTCAGAATCTACCCGAGCAGAAATCACCAGTATTTTTATGGAGTAATATCACCATTATTCCTTAATCTTTTGCTAAATTATTCAACATAATAGTTTTAGATAATTGTTTTATCTTTAAATTAACACCACGATCACCTAAATCTGAGTTAAAAAGGGGGAGTTATGCTCTGATTAGTAAGAGAAGGTCAGATAGGATGAAAACTTGCATCAAGAAAATAATGAAATAAAAATAATATTTAAAAAAAGAAGAATCTTATAAATGAAAATAATAAATAAATAGTATATGACATAGTCATTGCCATTGCATGAATTTCTTACCATCTTAAGTGTGAAATTTTGACATGAAAATATTTTATAAAGTGATATTTGAAATGGTTATGTTCATGACATAAATACTAATGTTTTTGGTAATAATTATATTTTGATGAACATACTTGTTATTGAAATCATATTTTTGGCTATTATTGTGAAAAGAAAAGAAATGAGCACGGTCACATGACAATCCGTGTGGTGCACCAGTAGGGGACGCCCTACCAATGGTTATGATCATGTTAATGAGAAAAGAAATAGAAAGTGGGTCATGTCGGATGGAACGAGAAAAGCCCGTACCAGAGAGTAGAAAATACTCACATTGACTAGGGTAGCTTGATATGAGAATAAATTAATAGTCATCATATGATAGTTAATCCTGTCATACATGTCATTATTGTACGATTTTCATGTGCATAGATAAAGTGCATTCATATGACCAAAGATATTTGTTGTAGTTTATACAGATGAACATGATTTAATGAGCTATATTGATGATGATTTATTGTTGAACTTACTGGAATTTTATTCTCATTATATTTCTATGTCATGTTTAGAAAATTAGTTATGCAAATTTTTTTCTATGGCTCTGACTTTTAGTGCACATTGGATCAAGTTACTCTAGGATGGACAGATCCCAGAAGCAAATAAAAATATTTGTGGTCGAGTTGGCTCAGATCCCGGTGAAGGTGCAACCACCCGCACTTGTATATCTGGAATTGGTCAACCAGAATAAATAAGATGTAGATATTTATGTGTTTGATATGTTGTACGTACATTTTGATTAATGACGTATATGTGAACTCTATATTGTATAATAATAATAAAAAAAAAGTTGTTACACTTAGCAAAAATTTGGAGGTGATTCTTGGACATGTTAATGAAAAGCCTAGGGTGAAGCACATGGGCATAAGAGTGCTTAAATATATTTTGTGGGAACTTCTTTGAAGTTATATAAGACTATGTGTGTGATATTTCCAGTATTAACTTAAAAATTGTGGTTCAATGCTTCATACAACCATCAATTTGTTAATACTTTGAGATATTTACACTAAGGATAAGTTCAAGTCAAAAGACACCTATCTCTATGCATAAGTCTTATGTGTTAGAGAAGATGGTCAATTTTTAAACTAAGTGGAGGATTGTTGGAGAAAAGTAATTTGAAAATTAAAATTGTTTAGATATAACTTTTCAGAAAAAGTACAACTTTCTAGAAAAGTCACAACTTTTCATAGAAGTCACAATTTTTCTAGAAAAGTCACAAATTTATTGAAGAGTTATGTCTGATCAGATTCTTCTCTGAAACTTCAAGTTGTGCTACAGGAGAGATTTCAGAAGTTGATGTCTGTCAATTTCTAAGTGTTTGAGATAATTCTTAAGGGTGATTTACCATATACCCTGCAGCAAACATAGTGGGGGTAAATATCACCTTAAGGACAGTGTGATTACACACATTTCTGAACACAACTTCATCTTGAATCTAGTCTATTTTCCTAACAGCAACTCTAAATCATAACCATCATTGGCCTTGCTTCATCCACTGGCAAGAATCATTGGGTCTTCATCGCTGAAACTCTAACAACTCCGAATCACAATAAGAGGGCTTCATCTTAGCTAAGCCATGACCTCGTAGTGGTTCTTCATTAAAGGGATTGAAGCTTAATAGAGAGGTGCATCTTCATCTTCATGTCTATATTAGACTCTACAATTGTAGTAACTCATGATCTTCAATAGAATTCTGCTATGATTTTTTACTACTGCTATATTTGACTCTTTTTAACAAACCTTTTAGATTTTGTACTGAAACTTCTATAAAATTTATATCTTGAAAAGTATTAGAAAATGATAAATGAGAATTGGGAACAGAAGCAACAAGAAGTGGGATTTTGAAACAATTCTATATAGGGCAATGGACAAAGAGTTGAAGACATTGTTTTGTATCCTGTTGAAGAAAAGTTTGAGGCATGAATATCTTAGGGTTGGTTTGCTTAATTTGATAATCAGTCAAGACAAGTTTGAAAGCCGCAATTAAATATACAGAATAATAAATATTCCGACTTTACAAGAACACAACATAAAGCGGTAATTGATGAATATTCTAACATATCCCCTCAAGCTGCTTGTTTCCAGAGAAAACAGATAAGTTCATTTGTTTTTATGCACTGCTTTTTCATTGTAAAATGGAAATGCTTCAAACATTTGTATTTGTTAAAGGCTGCAATAACAACAGCAACACTTGATTATATTTTGATTTCCTTTTGTATACATTTACACTAGTATTGGATGGCTGTATACTTTGAAATTGACTGATATAACGCACATTATCTGATATGCTCTATTACTTCTTTCTTGATACTCATGCTTGATTAAATATCTTAAATAAATATCATATGTAGTGAATTAGTTGTATACTCATGCTTGATATAACGCACGTTATGTGAGAAGGAATGATTTTCTTTGGCTTAAAATTGGAGAAAAAGTTTGTTTCAAATGGATTGTTGTTGGAAAATGTTTAGACTAGTTATAAATTAATTTAGTTTAATTTGGCTACCATTCAACCAGAGGAGACAAGTATGGTATTTATAGAGTCTCTACTGGTAAGTGGGATAAAAAGACCATTGCGGCTTGAACAAATTCTTTACTTGATTGAATAGGATGTTAAAATCTATTAGGATATGAGATGTGATCCGAAATAGTTAATAGACGTTAGGTTGTTAACTTCTGTTATATAGTTAGATTCTGTTAATATGACATGTATAGTATGATGTGTATAACTTCACTACTTCACTGCTTATAAATAGTAGTGTCATTGTATCATGCACTCATCTTTTGAATACAATACTTTCTTCTCTTTGATTCCTTACATAGTATCAGAGGAGGCAGACTCCATCATTGGAGCACGATCAAAATATTAATATCTCAGCATCGCCTTCATCTCTGGTGTTTAGCCAGAAAAACAAAATTACCACCTTCAATAGTTCTATCTTTATTAAACTCGATGATTCGAATTTTCTTCTCTGGAAATAACAAGTTTGGGTAGCAATCAAGGGACTATAGTTGATTCGATTCTTTGAAGGACCCCAATCAATTCCAGCAAGATTCAAGAATGCTAAAGATGCTGAACATGGAAAGATGAATAAGGAGTTTACATAATGGGAACTACAAGATCAGCTGTTACTCTCGTGGCTTCTTTCATCTATGTCTATGAATATGCTCACACGAGTAGTGGGTTGTGAACATTCATATGAGGTATGGGAACGAATTCTAACTTTCTTTGAGTCTCAAACCCGAGCTAGAGTAGTTCATCTAAAGGCTCAGTTATGGGCTGTCAAGAAAGAAGATTTATCAATGATAGAATATCTTTTAAGAAAAAAAGTGTTGTAGATTCTTTGGCAGCAGTAGGTTGTTTTACCTTTATAAATGATCATCTTGAGTACATTCTTGGAATCCTTTCAGAAGAGTATGATGCCTTCATCACTTCAGTTGTAACCTGCTGAGATGTATACTCAGTCAGTGAGATTGAGTCCTTGTTACTTGCTCAAGAGGCAAGAATAGAGAAGTACGTAAATACTAAAGTGGGCAATAACGCTTCTGCAAATTTTTCTCAACAGAGTACACTACGAGGTAGAAGTACTGGTTTTAATGGTGGCAGATCTCATTTTGGAAACTATAACAGAGGACATAATTCTAATTCTTTGTTTAGAGGCAGTTATAGAAATTTCAGAGGAACTAGAGGTTCAGGAAATGGAAGAAGTCGTGGACGTGGCCTCGTGATATGCCAAGTTTGTAACAGGCTAGGACATTCAGCAATAAGTTGCTATTTTCGATATGACAATTCTTATCAAGAACAAAGCTTTGTATTAAATGGAGAATCCTCATATAAGACCCAAGGCAACTTCACTACAGCCAATACAGAGAGCAGTCATGATTCAACTCGGTATGTGGACTCTAGAGCCATTCACCACATAACCCTAGAGAGCCAAAATCTAATGCAAAAGAATCTTTATTATAGGCAAAATCAAGTACACATAGGACACGGCTCAGGTTTGTATATTTCCAACATTAGCTCTTCTAAAATTCAGTCAACTTTATATGCTTCTAAATTTAAACCCAATGATCTATTGCATGTTCCTTCTATGAACAAGAATCTGCTCAGTGTCTCAAAATTTGCTAAAGACCATGAAGATTACTTTGAGTTTCATCCGAATGTTTTTCTTGTGAGAGATCAGGATTCACACAGAGTCATATTGAAAGGGAATCTTAGAAAAGGGCTATACATGTTTACTGGTCTTCAGTTTAATCATCATATACTGCAGTAATAGTTTAACTCAAAGAAGCACCAGCACCAGCAGCAATAAGCCAACTACAATACATGAACGAAGGCTACAACAAACACTGTTATAACTAGTAATAAAAATGAGTCTGTAAACACATGGCACCACAGATTGGGCCATTGTTCATCAAAAATATTGTCTAGACTACTACAGAATTGTAACATTTCTAGTGATAATAAAGATTCTCTTGAATTTTGTAATTCATGCTGCATTGGTAAAGCTCACAAGCTTCTATTCCCTCAATCCACCTCAACATATTCTATGCCTTAGAACTGGTTCACAGTGATTTGTGGGGTCCAACACCAGTCACCTCATCAACCGGGCACAGATACTATGTTTCATTCGTTGACACCTATTCTAGACACATGTGGTTATACTTTCTCAAAGAAAAATCTGAAGCATTGTCAACCTTTAAACAATTTAAGCTGCAAGTTGAAAATCATTTTAACACAAAGATAAAGGCATTACAAACAGATTAGGGAGGTGAATTCCAAGCTTTTACATGATTTTTGATAGAAGAAGGAATAACTCATAGAGTCTCCTACCCATACATATATGAACAAAATGGCCTAGTTAAAAGAAAACATAGGCATGTTGTAGACATTGGGCTCACTTTGTTAACTGCAGCATCGATGCTCATGAAGTTCTGGCAAGATTCCTTTGCCACTGCGGTACATATCATCAACAGACTGCCCGCTCCAGTCTTGAATGACACCAGCCCCTTTAAAAAGCTGTTTCTCAAACCACCAGATTATATGCATCTCAAAACTTTCGGGTGTGCTTGTTTTCCTCTCTTAAGGCCTTACAATAACAACAAGTTTGAGTGCAGATAAGAGAAGTGTACATTCCTAGGCTATAGTCCTCAGCATAAAGGCTACAAATGCCTTAGTTTAAATGGGAGAATCTATACCTCAAGAGATGTAGTATTCAATGAGGAAGAATTTCTTTTTGCAAAATTTCAGCCACCCTCCACAGAACCTTCAGTTTCTGATAAAATTGTGCCTGTTGCACCTATATTGCTACTGCTCATAATCAATATCTCAGACAATACACCACCTTCAAATTAAGAGCAAAATTTCCCACAGCTAGAATAAGGTTCTTCAGAATTTCCAATAGCAAATGTTCATGATACTTCAACTATAGCATATGGAAATAAAATACAGACAATGCAGAATCAAGTGTAGTCTACAAGTCTCAACTCATCTCCCCCTGCTACTTGCCACCTTATGATCACCAGGTCAAGAAATGGGATCTTCAAACCCAAAGTGTTTCAAGTAGGAATAGAACCAACCACAGTTACTGAGGCTCTCTCTCAACCAGAGTGAAAAAAGGCGATGGAAGAGGAATATCATGCTCTCTTAAAGAACCAGATGTGGTCACTAGTTTCCCTACCTCTAGGATGAAAATCTATAGGATGCAGATGGGTTTTTAAGGTCAAACAAAACTCAAATGGTAGCATCAACAAGTTCAAATCTAGATTGGTGGCAAAGGGGTTTCAACAAAAGGAAGCATTTGATTATACTGAGGTTTTCAATCATGTCATCAAGCCAACTACAATTCAGATCCTTCTCACCCTGGCTCTAACTCACAATTGGTCAATCCACCAAATTGACATAAACAATGCCTTCCTAAATGGCACACTCCAGGAGGAAGTCTACATGCAACAACCCCCTAGGTTTCCAGCTACAGATAAAGCTCTAGTGTGCAAGTTACATAAGTCACTCTATGGCTTGAAGCAAGCACCTCGTGCTTGGTTTGAAAAGCTTGCCTCAACACTGACTAACTTGGGTTTTCTCTCCAGCAGGTGTGATCAATCTTTGTTTATAAGATCTAGTGCAAAGGAAGTCAACTATTTACTTGTATACATAGATGACATACTTGTCATCAGTAGCTGTCCTAAAGCTGTTCCCAAACTCATTGTTAGTGTGTGATTCATACAGGATGAATACAATGTCAGAACGCAAGTGCACGTGTCGTGACCAAGTAATAGAGTGATGAGTGAGTATCATCCCACGAGGAGTGAACTAAAACTGTTTAGAGACTCTTGCTGTATGAATGCTGTAGCAACGCTAAGATGTTTCACAAAATTGGAATAGAAGTGGGTTGACTGACTTTTAGCTACAACTAAAATAAAGAGTAATAGGAAATAGAAGAGGAAACTATATTGGGAGAACTGGGGTTGCTCAGGGTTGTCATGGACTACAACACTCATATATGCTCTAGGCTTTGCTGCAGCAATTGTTCTGAGTTCCAAATTCAGTCCTGAATGGAGTCTTCCCAGACTGCCATCCCTTACAATTCCAAGGTTCAGACACACATTCCTGCATCAGTCCTCACCTCCAAATTGTGCATGAAGTTCATTATAGGACTAATGGGGTACCCGTATATCCCTACTTGAGGTAACCCCTTTTCATTCAGCCTTTTCCCAGCCTCCATTACCCTTCCAGGTGAATGGTGGCCTTGGTTTTCTTCCTCCAAACTTCCGTTATTAAGGAAAGAAAAACTAACAGGAAACGCAATTGAATGGCGAACAAAAACTGTATCAAAATGGATTAACAATAAAAATCTGCTTGGTTCATTACAACCCTTGTGCAACCCCAGCTGGAAACTAGCCAAGCCTCATAGGTACACTGGTTACAAAAATCCCAGAAACACTGGTGTGCATTCTAAGAGATAAAAACTAAATTACAAAATGCAGTTCTTTCTTTTTGATAAAACAGTAAAATAACAACAGTGATCAAAATTCCCTTCTAAACTATTGCACTATCCCTTCATGCTGCACCTCCCGGTGTTAGCAGCACTCTAGGCTATGATGTTCTTTTCTCCCTAATTCTCTCCTTTTCCTCCCCGACGGGTCTCCCTCTGCAGTAGCTGCTTTATGGCCTTTTATAGGCAGCCTTTGTGGTCGCAATAAAGTGCCCTAGATTGATGACATTCCTTCTGCTTTGCAGCCGGCGCCCTTGTTGTGCAGTTTTTTCCTCTCCATTTTCAATAGTGGAGACAGACCTGTACCAGCAGCCTGCAGTGTCCCTGCTGTTGTCCCCTGCTCAATGGTGGCTGCTCCTGCTGTGCAGCTCTGCCACCTGCACCATATCAAACAGTATCCGCGTATTGCAGGAAAGAGGGAGCAGCTTACCCACTATTACCCGGGGTTTTGCTATCATTGCTACATATGCTTATTGAAATGCTGCAGGAATGAGGTAGTTAACGTTATATCCAGAAGAGTCATCCCATTTAATTAAATCAGGGGGTAAGAGTTCTTAAAACACTAGGAAAATTCAGTAAACAATCATGGATAGCACATATAAACTATAATGAAATGCAGTTATCACTCATCATAAAGCTAAATACCATATTTCCACTCAAAGATCTTGGTTCATTAAATTACTTTCTTAGGATTGAAGTGGTTAAGTCTGTTGACACCATTTATCTCTCTCAATTGAAGTACATAAAGGATATGCTAACTAGAGCAAAGATGCAATATGATAAACCGATAGCTACACCAATGCAATCAGGAGAAAAGTTTCTCAATAATGATACTGATGTTTTTTAAGATCCCTCATCATATAGTACAATCGCTGGAGCCTTACAGTACTTGACTATAACCAGGCCAAAATTATCGTATAGTGTTGGGAAGATTTGTCAACATATGGACAGTCCCTCAGTCACACACTGGAAGACAGTCAAATGTGTACTAAGATATCTTGAAGGGACAATAGATTTTGGCCTAATGTTTTAGAAGTTTAAAGGCATAGATCTACTAGGTTTTTGTGATGCTAACTGGGCTACTGATCTAGTAGATCGAAGATTAGTAACTGGTAATTGCATTTATCTTGGAGGCAATCTAATATCGTGGACTTCTAAAAAGCAGCAAGTTGTCTCACGCTTAAGTACTGAAGCTGAGTACAATAACCTTGCCAACTATGCTGCTAAACTTGCCTGGATCCAAACATTGTTAAAGGAACTCAAAGTAAATCTCTTACATGTCCCGATAAATATACTATGATAACTTGTCTACAGTACTCATGACAACAAATCCCATATTGCATTAGAGAATAAAGCATATAGAACTTCATCTTCACTTTGTCAGAGACAAGGCTTTGAAGAAAGAAATTATTATAAGTCATGTTTCATCTAAAGAACAGATTGCAGATGGTTTAACCAAGCCATTATCTCAAACTTATTTTGAACGTTTCAGAGACAAACTCAGAGTGGTCAAACTGCCCTCCCTGAGTTTGAAAGGGAGTGTTAGGATATGAGATGTGATCCGGAATAGTTAATAGACGTTAGGTTGTTAACTTTTGTTATATAGTTAGATTCTGTTAATATGACGTGTATAACTTCACTACTTCACTACTTATAAATAGTAGTGTCATTGTATCATGCACTCATCTTTTGAATGAAATACTTTCTTCTCTTTGATTCCTTACAAAATTAACTGTTAAAAGAATGGTAGTGGTTATGCATATACAAGTGTTCTACTTCTAATTAGTGTATGTTGAGAAAATACCTAGCCACTGGCATGTAAGTTTTATCCAAGAATGTTTTATTGGATAGTTTCTATTGAATAGACTTAATCATGATTCAGCTTTTTTGTCAAAACCGATCAATTCTATTGAATCTTATTCTCAAGATAGTTAAACTCGTGGCTCTAATTTGCCTTATATGACTTGTGCTAATGGTCCAGTTTACATAGTCTCATCGGTAATTGCTCAGTTCATTTTATCCTACTCTAAGAATCACAGATTAAATGTTGGCTGCTTTCAAATAATCTTTTTGCTTATTTTGTACCTATTTATCTCAACGTGAGTATGAAATTTATGGCTATTTTGACTAATTTCTTTATACATGCAACTAATTTTGTGTATGTGCATGGGCATCTTTATAGTTTCAGACTTTCTGTTTTAACCCCAATAGAAATGTTCAAGTTCAGATCTAAGTTCAGTAAAAAAAATAAACTTTTTTTGAGAATTTAATTCGTGTTAGGGATGGTAATATTTTATAATTTTATTATTTAGATTGTAGATTTTTATTACTAAAAAAAATGAAGTGTAACAATAGGCTAAACCATGACTGGGGTCTGGCTCATGTTGCTGGCTCAAAATTAAGACAGATTTCTCAAACCTAAGCTTGTACACATAAAGTTCATTGAACTTAGGCTTAAGTCTAGCTGGTCTGGCCCATGAATAAATTTACTCTAAACATATGGCGAACTATAAATATACACAATGGTTCCATTTGTCTGTCCAAAAAATAAAGAGCAATGGTTCCGTTTCCAGTTTTCAAGAGGAATATGGTGCAGTTGGTTTTTCTTAAGGTCAATATTAGTGAATTCTATACTGATTCCGGGACTTCAAATAAACTAAAAGATAACAGCCACATTGCCTTTGGTATCTAAAGAACAAGAACAACCAAGTATTCATTCATTGAGTTTGAATTTGAAAATCAAATGGTGAAAATTACGTAGAGTGATATAATACTCTATGCACTACGTTCTTCTATTAAAATCAAATGATTACATTAAAATTTTAAATTTACATTGAGATTATGTTGATTATGAGAAAGTGCATTAAAATATGAAAAAATAAAATAAAATAAAAGTGTTGCACAGTACATTGATGGACCTAATGCAACTAAGAAAAACTTATAGACGTAATGTAGTTTTAAAAAAAAACATTTGACCCGACTTAATTAATCGTGATTTAAATCCTTAATTTAAAACCTGAGTTAACTATATAGTTAGCTTGGTAGATTATTTCCAAATGAAACCATATCCATTATTCATGGATCACACGAGTAAATGACTCTTGTTTATTTGGAACTCTCAACCATACGACTCTAATTTTGTATAGAGATGCGTGCATCCTATAGCTAAAATAAAATAAGTTATCAATTTGAAAGAATAAATTTTAGAATTAAGTTAAAATAATTTATGTTAACTAAAGAATATAAATTATTTCATAAAAGAATAGAACAATTTCTATTAATTAATTAATATTTTTAAAATTATATTTTTCATTTTTTCATTTTAGTTTTTATAATAATACTTTATTATCTTGTATAATGTTACTTCAATATTTATAGAATGTTGTTATAAAAAAAAATATTTGAAAAACTATTAGTTATTTACTATAAATTATTTTTGAAATAATTTATATATTATTTAATTAATATAAATATTTTAAATTAATAATAAAATTTATTTGGTGGAATGCATAACTTATTTTTTTAATCTCTATATAAGATTAGAATCTTATGGCTAAGAACTCGAACTTCATTTTCAATTTTAATTATATTATGAATAACTTAGTAAAAAAATTAGTGTGACATTAATGAAGTTTAGTCACGTATTTTCTCCTTGACTAAGAAAATAAAAATTTCAAACAAAAACTATCCCTAATCTTTTTTCACAGATTAGCAACAAAGTAAGGATGAAATTCTTCCATCTAATCTCAAAAAAAGGTATAAAGATGCTTGGCATGAAAAAATTGCCTCGTGAGATGTGGATGCATTATAGCCTCATTTGCTAGGTAGTATTGTTCATAATGGGCTAACATGGTTGTTGGGCATTGTCATATGGGACTGATTGCTCGTTGTGGAAGAAAGTTCTGCTTTATCCACACACAAAATTTGCAAGTCCAAAAATTAAAAAATCCAAAAGAGAAATTCGAATGAATAAAGCTCTACCAATAATGGTTGTCTTGGGTAATGTATGTAGCATTGTTGAATGAAGATCTGACATCAAAGTTGGCACTGTAGTTATCTCCATAATGAGACAGCCATTCGTAGCAAGAAAAAGATACTCTCACACTCATTCCTGTGAATTTACATGTAAAAAGGATTAAGTGGACATGCAAATGACATGTGAGGCTTGTGACAGTTAGTTGTTAAGCATTGCTGTCTATATAAAGAAAATGATGTAATACTTGAACTTTTACAGTGAAATGAAATAAACTCAACTATTTTCTTCTTTTTGTTCTTCCATTACTCTCTTGAATTCCTTTATGGTATCAGAGCCTTTAGGCCTGCTATGGAAATTTTTTCGTCCTTCAGTTCTTTATAGAATTCAACAAACCCCTAAGATAGAATTAGTAGCATTCTCTCATCCCTTATCAATAAAACTTAATGAGAGAAATTTCCTCCTTTGGAAGCCGCAGATTGTTGCAGCGATCAAGGGTCATCAGTTGCAGTGATTTCTTGATCCTAAGGTGTTTGTCCTAGCGAAGTTTGAATCAGAAAGTGATGAAGCTACTATAATTTACAGCAAAGATTTTATCAATTGGAATTCTCAAGATCAACTAATACTTTCTTGGTTTCTTTCTTCCATGTTTGAAACAATTCTTACAAGACTTATAAGATGTGATACCTTTAGACAAGTCTGGACTCAGATTGAAGCATTCTTTAATGCTCAAACTCAAGCAAAAGAAAGTCAATTCAAAATGCATCTTCAAAATATCAAGAAAGGATCCATGAATGTGAGTGAATATATGTTAAAAATCAAGAATGTTGTTAATTAACTGAGCCATAATTGTTTCCATTCCTTTGTCCTCTGCCTCTAAAATTATGATATCTTCCAAGATTTTGACATCTTGGAGCAAAGCTATTTACATTATTTCTAATATTTGAATAAGCTAAATTCACATATAAGGATTCTGTTCTCATAAATTGCTTATATCTGGCTTCATGGGCCAACAAAAGGGAATTTATATCTCCTATAGAATAAAGATCAATCCTCGAAGTAATTGATGTAACAAAGGGCATATATTCTTCTAGAAAACCCTCTAATAAAGCATCTGTATGATCATTTTCAGACATTGGACAACCTATGCTAAGGGGCAGAGGTAGGTTCTTTCATAATTCTTTCAATGGCAGAAGTATAGTATACTGTCAAGTGTGTGGTAAGAAGGGACATCAAGCTTTAGTCTGCTATCATTGCTATGATCCTGTTATGGTAGCAACACTATAAACCTGACTTAATGCAGCATGGTATCCTAATTTAGGTGGATCAAATCATGTGATAACATATGAAAACAACTTGAATCGAAAAATGCAATTTCATGGCAACGAAAAGCAGCACATAGAAAATGGTAAAGTCTTGAAAAGTTGTCATGTTGGCCATTCTTCCTTAATCTCTCCTTCTTATGCATTTCCTTTAGCTAAGAGACAGAGTGTTTGGTGGAATTAAGGATTGTCTTGAAAATTCAATGGATGTTTTGATCGTCACGAGTTGTCTAGATAAGATTAAATTCAGTTCTTTGCGCAAGAACTAAGGGAAGCTCTTACTTTAGGAAAAAACTCAATTATCATTCATCATAATCTCTAAATTACATGAACATAAAGAACCCTTATATAGTCAAACAATCCTAAAACTAGTAGGATATGGCCTAAACAACACTAGTTATTTGGCCTAACTAAACTAACAAAAATAAACCCATAATTAAACTAATATTTGGCCAGCATAAAGAATTGGCCCAAATTACATTAAATACTAATAATATCCACACAAAAAAGCATATAACATAAAGGCCATAATACATCTTTAGTCCATATAGATTTGGGCCAGTTGTTTTCAAGATCCAACAAGCTCTATTTGGCCTTCGAACTGTATTATTTAATTCCATCCTCAAGGCTGAAAAGTGTGACCCACTTGATATCTTGA
Source organism: Gleditsia sinensis (assembly GCA_037074535.1). NCBI lineage: Eukaryota > Viridiplantae > Streptophyta > Magnoliopsida > Fabales > Fabaceae > Gleditsia > Gleditsia sinensis. Next base: position 52,114,958 of record CM073472.1, read on the forward strand.
TTTGGCCCAGCAACTTCTTCTTTAGCCTACACATCCAAGATCAAGCCCAATAAAGTTTCTTTGGCCTACTTTGTCTTGCTTCTAGTCATTGGACCGCCTATTCCTTGAAAAGGATCTTGGGACCGATTTGAAATAAGTTTGACAACACCTTGATCTCCATCATTTATGCTTTATTTTAGGATATTATTAGTATTTAATGTAATTTGGGCCCATTCGTTACGTAGGCCAAATATTAGTTTAATTATGGGTTTATTTTTGTTAGTTTAGTTGGGTCAAATAACTAGTGTTGTTTGGGCCATATTCTATTGAAAGTCCAATTAAGAGTTTTAAGGGTACTAGTTTTAGGATTGATTGACTATATAAGGGTTCTTTATGTTCATGAAATTTAGAGATTATGATGAATGATAATTAAGTTTTCTCCTTAAGTGAGAGATTTCCTTAAAATTTGGTTGGTGTCCTATCTTTTCTTCTTTAATTTGTGTTCTAGAGTTATTTGTCTTCTTCTACCTTTCTTTAGGCCAGATTAGAGTTCTAGTTCTAGTCAATTTTCTTTTCCTACTTATAGTTTAATTCCTTAAAAAAGAGAGTCATAGTTCTAGTCAATTTTCTTTTCCTACTTATAATCTAATTCCTTCAACAACAAAAAAAGAGAGTCTTGGTTCTAGTCAACTTCCTTTTTCTACTTATAGTTTGATTCGTATAAAAAAAAAAAGAGTCCTAGTCCTATTTCAATTTGGTTTCTTCTTCCTAAAAAAATCGTGAAAAAAAAAGAGATCAGAAATTTGCACAAAAAAAGTGAGCAAAAGCTCATTAAAAAAAGAGAATTTTGTTAAAAAAAAAAAAAGAAGGAAGCCGAATAAAAAGCATACTGATTTTATTATTCCTCATTTTTTCAAATTTAGTTCCTAGGGTCGTCATCGTCTGAAATTTTATTCTTATCATTCTTGATTCACTTATTTCCTTTGATAAGCTTGTTGATCAAGTTCTTGTTTAAGAGCATTAAGGAAAAGAGAGTAAAATTGAATGTAAACATGTGAGGTTTGTGAGACAAACATGATTAGTGAAATAGATCAACCTAAAATTGATCTGAAATTCTATATGATGGATCTTTTGACTAATGCACCCTTGCTGTCATTACCTAACTTTGATAAAACTTTTGAAATTGAATATAATGCTTCTGGAGTTGGTATAGGTGCTGTTTTGATGTAGGATTCTAAACCAATTGCATACTTCAGTGAGAAGCTAAAAGGGGCGGCATTGAAATATCCTACTTATGATAAGGAGTTATATGCATTGATGAAGACTTTGCGAACTTAGCTTATGCATTCTCTAGAAGATATGCGTTATTGACATCCTTGAATGCAAAGTTGCTTGGTTTTGAATATATTAAAAAATTTTATGATAATGATGTTGATTTTGGATATGCTTGGAATTCATGTGATAAGCGTGCTATTGATGGTTTCTATAGACATGAAGTTTACTTGTTTAAAAAGAATAAACTTTGTGTGCCTAAGTGTTCTATGCGTGACTTATTAATTAAGGAGAGTCATAGTATAGGTTTAATGGGACATTTTGGAGTGACTAAAACCTTAAAAATTCTACATGAACATTTTTATTAGCCTCACATGAAACATGATGTCCTTTCATTTTGTGCTAAGTGTGTGGAATGTAAACAAGCTAAGTCTAAGGTTATGTAACATGGTCTTTATACTCAATTACCTGTACCTACACAGCCTTAGCATGATATTTCTATGAATTTTGTGATAGGGTTATTGAGGTCTCAAAGTGGTAAAGATAGTGTGTTTAGGGTTGTTAATTGGTTGAGCAAAATGGCTCGTTTCATTGCATGTGCTAAAACCAATGATGCAACACATATAGTTAATTTGTTCTTTAAAGAAGTAGTGTGTTTACATAGGTTGTTTAGAACAATAGTACATGATAGAGATGTTAAGTTCTTAAGTCATTTTTGGCATACTTTATGGGGTAGATTAGAGACTAAACTTCTAATTTCTAATGTTGAACACCCTCAAACATATGGGCAAACTGAATTAGTTAATAGGACACTTACTACACTTTTACGTGCTATTATGTCTAAAAACATGAAATAGTGGGAAAGAGCTTCACCACATGTTGAGTTTGCTTACAATAGATCTGTGCATTTTACCACTGTTTATAGTCCTTTTGAGATTGTGTATGGCTTTAATCCTCTAACATCTTTGGATATTTTATCTTTATCTACTAATGAGTTTGTTAACTTGGATGGTAAGAAAAGAGTTGAATATGTAAAGGATTTGCATGCTAAGGTTTGAGATAACATTGAGAGGAAGAATGAGCAATATGCAACGCAAGCAAACAAGAATTGAACTAGAATTATATTTGAACCTGGTGATTGGGTTTGGGTACATATGGGTAAAGAGCAGCTCCCAGCTTAGAGAAATTTTAAGTTGCATTCTAGGAGAGATTAACATTTTCAAGTCTTAGAGAGAATCAATGAAAATACATATAAGATTGATTTACCTAGTGAGTATGGCAATACTAGTGCTACATTCAATGTTGCTGACTTGTCTTTATTTGATGCAAGTGATACCTTTGATTCTAGAACAAATATTTTCGAGCAAGGAGGGAATGATGGAGATCAAGGTGCTGTCAAACGTATTTCAAACCGTTCCTAAGATCCTTTGCAAGGGATAGGTAGTCCAATGACTATGAGCAAAGCAAACCGGGCCAAAGAAGCTTTATTGGACTTGATCTTGGATGTGCAAGCTAAAGAGGAAGTTGTTGGGTCAAGCCAAGACATCAAGTGGGTCACACTTTGTAATCTTGAGGATGACATTAAAGAGGATAGCTCGGAGCATCAGCTTGAGGCTGAAGAGATGTGCATTCTTAGAAGCCGAATAGAGCTTGTTGGATCTTGGAAACAATTAGCCCAAATCTACATGGACTAAAGATGTATTATGGGCTTTACGTTATATGCTTTCTTTTGGATATTCTTAGTATTTAGGCCTATTCTTTATGCTGGCAAAATATTAGTTTAATTATGGGTTTATTTTTTTTATTTTAGTTGAGTCAAATAACTAGTGTTGTTTAGGCCATATTCTATTAAAAGTCCAATTAATAGTTTTAAGGGATTTTGTTGTTTTAATTAAACTCGCAAGCGCACGAATATATTAGAGTACATATTTAATAGTATATAAGGTCGATCCCACGAGGATTGCCAATTCAAAGAAAACTCTAATTTGAATCCAAATAGATAACTCGAACCTAGTTTTCGAAATATTTGTTTTGTGAAGAGAACATTAAATCAAGTGTGCAGGGAATTGATGTACTCAAATTAAATTGAAATGTTTTCAAGGTAAAATAAATGCTAAGATTAGGAGATCCACTCTTGGTATGAGTAATGATAAATTTAACTCTTTTATCACTCAATTGGAATCCTCACATGAATAAGGTTCCAATCGAAAAATGTGTTAATTCGAGCTCACTTTTGTTTATACATGAATTATATTTACCTCCTTTTACATCATTAATACATGCTTGTAAAATAAATTCAAGCATATATTGTGCCAATTATTATATTGTCTACAATAAATCAAGATTGATTCAAGAATTTATTGTGCCAAAAATTGTCTACAATGTATCAAGATTCACACTTTACAATATTAGAATGAAAAGAGGTATGAAGAAGAAAAATAACAAGAGATAGGTGGCGAGGCCAACCATAAACAATAACAACACAAAATAAGCAGCAAAGCCAGCCATAAAAAAATAAGAGGTAGGTGGTTTGGTAAAATCAGCCATTAAGACAACAAGAGATAAGAGGCAAGAAAGTAAATACACTACCATCATATAATAAGAAATAGGCGGTTTGGTAAAACCAGCCAATAAAATAACAAGAAATAGGTGGTTTGGTAAAACCAGCCATTAAGAAATAACATGAGAAAAGAAATAAGAAGGTAAATACAATATCAAAGATAAACATTAAGATTAAGAGTTAGATACATTATTATTTTCTTACCAAGAGTTTTACCCTTTACCTTAGCATAAGGAGATTAGTTCTTCATATTCAAAGTAAGAAAACAAAATTGAAGATGAACAAGCATAATGATATTGTAAAAGGATAACAAAGTGTCTAAAGAAATAAGAACATTACAATACTAAAAATCTAAATTTATTCTCTCAAAATTACACTCTCTTCAACTATTTTTTCGACCTCCTATTAGCTCACAAGTTCTCTCTATTAATAGATACAACTAGTGAGGTAAGTAACAAAGCAAGTTGCACTAAAGTTGACAAGTTGTATTGTACTATGTCTACCGAAAGTAATCATGATATTCCTCTTTGATAGCCACTGAATTTGCTGCCCATGTGAAAAGAAAGGTTGTCGAAAATTATGTTAGCTATCTACTTGCCAAATTTCGTATATATTGACTTCGTATTTTATGAGATACAACCCAAATACTGTATTAAGGTTGGGCTGGACTGCAACAGCAAGTAGATTTTTTTCTAGCCCAATTGTTTCCCTATTAATGTCCGAATTTGCTGATCATGTAAGCAAGAAAGTTGTAGAAAATTGTGTTAGATATTCACTTACCAAATTTCATATATATTGGATATGTAATTTATGATATATGGTTAAAATACTGGAGTAAGGCCGGACAGAAAAACAAATAGCAAATAGATTTTCAACATTCGATGTTCCTTGAATCTTTATGTTTAAATTCTTTTGAAAATATGGTCATAAGTCAAGATTGAATTGACACATATAACCATTAGGATGCATCTCAGGAGTAAAAAAGATAATTCTCCTTACTCATCCATCCTTAATGAATTTATTTTATTTTCTTGATTTATAGACATCATTTCCAAAGAACCCTAATTTAGATTTAATTCTTCTAATTGAGTCCATTTTCTATTATTTTCTTCATCTGTAAAGGATGCATAGAACTAAAGATAAGTACAAAAAATAAGTGCTTAAATATGACAAATAACTAAGATGAAAGTATTTAATTTATAGTTATAAAACTCACTCATTAAATACCCACAAACTTAATCTTATGCTTTTCCTCAATCAAAACACACAAACTTCAAATTTCGAAGAATGAGTGATGAATTGTATTTGGCTTACTAAACATTCCTCAAGGACTTAAAATGTGCAACCAAAGAAAACATTAAGATCCCAAGGTTATGTAAAACTTCAATTCAAATGCAACGTATAGTTTACTCTTGAATCTTAAGTGTTTGTGTGTAGTAATCCTTGGACATTGGACTTTTTGCATTCAAATAAATTATGTAATTAAAAATTTAAAATAAATCTCTAGATAGATGTATTTAAGACTCCATAAGCTTATTTTTCATGTCATTCTCCACTAATGTAGACTAATCATAACATTTAAGATCATCGGGACTTTCATTAGGCTTGTAATGTATCGCATAGATTAAAGGTAGAAAAATATATTAATGGACGCTCAATTCAACATACATGATTATTTGGGTTCTTCCAAATACTTTTGATATTATCATGTAGATTCTATCTCCAACCTTCTTCTCATTATTTACTCATACTACTTTTTTTCCTCTTTTTTTAACATAAACCTCCAAACTTATTTATTTAGGAAGTTCTACATTTTTTTACTAACTCCTTCCACCCATCCATAAACCATAACTTTTCAAATGATCATTTCTGTGAGTGAAAGGTAAGAGTTAGAAACATTTTTGTTTAAACGCTAGATAATAATATAGGTGTACAAGAAATAATAAGTATAAGCTCAAAATGGGTTACTAGGGATGGCATAATGTATAGGTTGGTCTGAAAAGCTCAAACGATTCCAACAATGCCTAATTCATTTCTTAAATAGAGAGTAGTTTAGGATTGCGCCTCAAGTGATAATCAAATGAGTTCTAAAGTCTTATGAGATCACTTGTTATATTTGAATCACATAAATCTTTTCTGAATAAACAATAAGTTAAATGTAAAAGATTAAGTGCTTAAGATATTTGAGATTCTCAAGTAAAACATACGTTACAATAGAGTTTAAGTTCATACATAGCACTCAAAACTCATTTATTTTTCAAATGTTACAAGCATTTTAAATCATTTTTATCATTGGTGTTAGTTTTGCCTAATTCCAAAACATCACTTAGAATTTTTCTTTTGAAGATGAAAAAAAACACAAAACAAACAACAAAGATTGAAAGCGATATTACCTGAAAGGAGATTTAGGAAAAGATGAACCTGCAACAAACTCACATAGAAATAAAAATCTATGCAATCAAGTAAACGAGTTACAGATGGAGAGTCAAGTCCAATTTGCGTTTTAAGCAGTTGTCTGATGTCCAATCTATTTGAGCCATAGTTTGATCAGGTACATGAACAAATGCTTGTAATGCGTCAATCAACTCATCAGCATTTGAGGCTGAGATGAGAATCTGTCATGCTAAGTGTGAGATAAACCTTTGTTCCATAGTTTGATCAAGAAAAGACAATAAACCCTCAAAGAAATAGTTAACATTCAACAAACCTATTGGTTTATGATGGATATTCAATTGTGCCCAAGAGACGATTTAGAAAATTTTCTCAAGAGTACCAAAACCACCGGGTAAGGCAATGAAGGTGTTAGCGTTGCACATCATTCTAACAATGCATTCATGCATGGAGGAAACCTTAAATTCTTCCTTAACTGTTTTTCCTATGAGGTTTGATACAGCTATAGCAGTAGGAATAATACCTAGAACTTGGCTTCCTACTACATATGCAGCTGTAGACACACACCCAATTAACCCACTACTACCTCCACCATAGACTACATGAATTTTTCTACCTGTTAGTACCATGCCCAAAAGTTGTGCTGCTTTCACATTCTCTTCATTTTTTCCAAGACTAGAACCATAAAAAACACATATACTTTGAAACTAGCAAACTGCAGTTCCCTCCATTATTGTACTTACACTAATTTTGGGTATGAAGGTAAAGATAATAAAGTGTGCATTTATAGAAGTCAAACAAGGACATACTTACAGTAGCTAGGTGAGTAGGTCGGTGAATGTCAGCTAAAGTAAAGTTAGAAATTTCAAAAATGATAGCACATATGCATATGTACAGTAGTTGTGATTGTGGCTCATATCTTCCTCTGGTTTTACGTCTAGTAACAGCTTAAACGCCCTCTATGGGTTCAGGATATGCTTCCCATCCAATTTTCTTATAAATTGGCAAACAGGGTCTTTTAACGTCAGATTCCCAAGACTGTATCGTTTATGTTTTTTTTTAAATGGGGCCATAAACCAACAATACCAATATGCACAAATCCACTAGGATGTGTCTTAAGAGACATTGGATGAAAGTCATCATCAAATGACTCCTTACTCAAGCCATCCTTAATGAATTTAATTTTGTCTTCTTGATTTACAGACATCTAACCCAAAGAACAACAATGTTTGTTTCAAGTTTCACGTCCATATTTGTAACAAACACCCATTCGTTTAGCTTTCTGTTGTTTAGCAAAATTGCTTTTTCCTAAACTAGGCATGTAAGAGATGAAACCATTTGCAGACTTACTTGATAACCATACCTTAGCTTCAATTAGCCAAAGAATATCAGCAGATCCTCATGTTCATCAACAACCTTAATCTTGCAACCCTTGCTCTATAAATTTTTGTTAATGTATTGGGTGGAAGAGAAGGAAAATTATTTTTCAATTTTGTGAGAATGTCCTCCATTCTCGACTCAAATTTTTTTTTAATGAAAGAATAAAAGCAACAAATGTAAGAAAACAATAGAAATTCAAAAGAAGATAACACTGAGGGAACAAATTAATGCAAGTTAAATAAAGAAAGATCTTACCTAGATAGCGTGCGTGACAAACTTTAACAACAAAAACAAATTAATCCTGGTAGATAAGATCACGCAAAGGTGTCTCCTCTATCTCCGGGTTATGTAATTTCAAAAATGCTTTCAATCTTTAACCATTAACTTTAAACAAATCACCATTCTTGGGATTTTTGATCTCTACTGCACCATGTGGATAAACAGTACGAACAATGAATGGGCCTAACCACCGAGAACGTAACTTTCCTGAGAATAAGTGCAAACAAGAGTTATATAAAAAGACCTTCTGACCTATGTTAAATGATTTTCTTAAAATATGTTTGTCATAAAAAACTTTCATTAGATCCTTATACAATTTTTCACTTTCATATACATCATTCCTTATTTATTTCAATTCATTGAGTTGAAGCTTCCTGTGAGAACCTACTTTATCAAGAGAAAAGTTAAATTGTTTGATCACCCAATAAGCTTTATACTCTATTTCAACAGGTAAATGATAGGCTTTGCCATACACAAGTCGGTAAGGAGACATTCCAATAGGGGTTTTCAAAGTAGTATGATAAGCCCATAAAATATCAAAAAATTTCAAAGACTGATCTTTCCTATTTGGGTTAATCATTTTTTCCAAAATATTTTTAACTTCCCTATTTGAAATCTTAACTTGACCACTATTCTGTGGGTGGTATGGGGTTGCAACTTTGTTCATGATGCCATATTTCTTCATTAAATGCTCAAAATGCCTATTACAAAAATGTTTTCCCCCATCATTAATGATAGCCTGTGGTATGCCAAACCTTGAAAACATGTTTTCTTTCAAGAATTTCACCACAATCTTGTGATCATTTGTTTTACATGGAAGAGCCTTTACCCATTTTGACATATAATCCACAGGAACAAGGATGTATAAATTTCCAAAGAAATTAGGAAAATGACACATAAAATCAACTCCCTAAACATCAAATATCTCAACAATAAGAATAGGAGTCAAAGGCATCATATGTCTGCGTGAAATACTGGCCAGTTTTTGACAACACTCACAAGAACTACAGTACAAATAGGTATCTTTAAACAGTGATGACCAATAAAAGCCACATTACAAAGCCTTTGCAGTAATTTTTTTAGCATTAAAATGACCTCCACAAGCATGATCTTGAAAAAAATAAATAACACTATGTTGCTCACTCTCAAGAACACATCTCCGAATGATTTGATCAGGGTAATACTTAAACAAGTATAGATCTTCCCAAAAGAATTTCTTTACTTTAGTTAAAAAATTTACCCGATCTTACTTACTCCAATGTGTAGGCATTTGACCTGTGGCACGATAATTAGCAATGTCAGCAAACCAAGGTAACTGAGAAATAGACATGAGTTGCTCATCTAGGAAGGAGTCTTTGATAGTCAAGTTATTTTCACCCAATTCAACTACCATCCTAGACAAGTAATCAGCTACAACAATTTTAGATCCTTTCTTATCTCAAATTTCTAAATCAAATTCTTGCAACAACAATATCCATCTTATCAAACATGCTTTAGCATCTATTTTAGAAAAAAGATACTTAAGTGCAGCATGATCTGTAAAGACTACAACCTTAGATCCTAACAAATAAGATCTAAACTTGTCTAAAGTAAATACCACAGCTAGTAACTCTTTTTCTATTGTAGAATAATTCAATTGAGCATCATTAAGAGTTTTACTGGCATAGTATATCACATAAGGAAACTTATCAAGACGCTGACCCAAACAGCTCCAATTGCATAATCAGAAGCATCACATATGATTTCAAATGGAAGATTCCAATCGGGTGGTCTAATGATGGGTGCAGAGGTGAGTAAGAATTTGAGCTTTTCAAAAGCTTGATAGCATTCTTCATCAAAGATAAAAGATGCATCTTTGGTATATAAACTATACAAAGGTCTGGAGAATTTACTAAAATCTTTAATGAATCTGCGATAAAATCGCATAACTTAAAAAGGAACATACCTTTTTCACTGTCTGAGGAGGTGAAAGACTGGAAATCAATTTAATTTTGGCTCTATCTACCTTAATACCTTGATGTGACACAACATGCACCAAAATAATTCCTTTTTTAACAATAAAATGGCATTTTTCCCAATTCAAAACAAGGTTCTTTTCTTTACACCCAATTAAGACTAATCTTAAATGGTGTAGACATTCCTTAAAACTATACCCAAGTACAAAAAAATCATCCATGAATACTTCCAAAAATTACTCTACCATGTCAAAAAATATGCTTGTCATGTAACACTGAAATGTGACAGGTGTATTGCACAATCCAAATGGCATTCTACGATAGGCAAAGGTTCCAAAAGGACAAGTGTAGATAGTTTTCTCTTAATCTTCAGGTGCAATGAGAATTTGATTGTAACCAGAGTATCCATCAAGGAAGTAGTAATACACATGTCCAACTAACCTCTCTAGCATTTCATATATAAAGGGAAGTAAAAAATAGTCTTTCCTTGTAACAACATTCAACTTATGGTAGTCAATACAAACATGCCACTTAGTTTGTGATAACTTCAATTTACTGCAATTTTTATATGCTTTCCGAGTGTGTTTATTGTGCTGTTTTGATTATTAAGCACCCTTATTCCCAGATCTAACTGAATGTGATGACTCCCTTAGATGCAATATCATCCACCCTGTGTGCTGTAGCAATGTAGTGTGCATATGTGGCAATCTTGGCAGCAAACCAAGTGATATTGAGTAAAGCTGGTCCCTTTTTTCTGCAAGGCACTGATTTTGTTTGATATGGCGCAGGTGGCAAGGGAGAAGAGCTACGTAGCAGGTGCAGCCACCACCTAGCAGGAGAAAGCAGCAAGCTGACACTACAGGCTACTGGTTGGGTTGGTACAGAACTGCCTCCACTACTGAAAGTGGAGAGGAAAAAGCTGAAAGCAGAGATGCTGGCTGCAGAGCAGGGAGAATGTTAGCAAACCAGGATACTTTACTGGGACCACAAGGCCTGATTATAAAAAGGGCAGAAAGCAGAGCCACGATATATAGATTGGAGGGGAGGAAGAAGAACAGCGACAGAGTGCATAGAAGCATTAAAGCACGGGATAGTTTGCAATTCCAGATTTTCATTGATCCCTATTGTGTTTTTCTTTTCTTCTTTTTTTTATATCAAGAAACTGCACTTGTATTTTTGTATCACTTGGGATGCATACAAGTGATTTTGGGATATTTGTAACCAGTGTAACCATGAAGCTTGGCTAGTTTCCAGCTAGGGTTGCATAAGGGTTGTAATGAACTTGAGCACATTTTTAGTAACAACACATTTTGCTGCAGCATTGTTTTAACATTCAACTGTGTTTATATTATAATTCCCCTGATAACGGAAGTTTAGTGGAGGAAGGCTTAGGCCAAAATTCACCTGGGAGGGGAATAGAGGTTGGAAAAATAGTTGAATATATGGGATTAAGCCATTATAGGAATATATGGTTCCCCATTACCCCAATAGTGGAGCTTCATGCACAATTCGGGGGTGAGGATTAATGCAGGAATGTGTGTCTGAACCTCAAAATTGCAAGGAATGGAAGTCTGGGAAGACTCCTTTCAAGACTGAACTTGGCACTTAGAGCAATTGTTGCAGCAATCTCTAGAGCAAATCCGAGTGTTGTAGTTCATGGCAACCCTGAGCAACCCTAGATCACCTATTATCATTTTCTTTTACACCTTAGTACCCCTCATCTTAGCTATAGTTGCATTTAATTGATCCACCTCTATTTTATCTTGTGAGCCATCTTATTCTTGTTACAGCATTTCACACGGCAAAAGTCTCTATAATAGTTTTAGTTCACTCCTCGTGGGACGATACTCACTCATCACTTTATTACTTGGCACGACACGTGCACTTGCGTTCAGAAACTGCATTCATATTTGCATGCAAACCAACAGTTTGCATTCTAGTGGGAATTAATTCATTATTCTCATTTTTTACTACATTAATGCTAAACTTCTTAGGGACTACCTGAACAGGACTAACCCATGCACTATCAGAAATTGGGTAAATGACATCCACATCAAGAATTTTAATTACTTTAGCCCTCATAACCTCCTTCATATTTGAATTCAAACGTCTTTGTGTTTTTCTTGAAGTTTTGGCATTGTCCTCCAAATGTATTTGGTGCATGCAAATTGATGGACTAATACCTTTAATGTCTGCTATTGTCCACCCTATGGCTTCACTGTGCTCACTGAGGACTTTTATCAGTTCAACTTTCTGTTTACTATCCAAGTCAGATGCTATGATAACAGGCAAGGTCTTAGAAGGTCCTAAGAAAACATACTTCAGATAATTAGGTAGAGGTTTTAATTCTAATTAGGGGGGTTTCTCTATGGATGGCAATAGGACAGACTCAGAGAGTGTAAATGTCTTTATTTCGATTTTTCACTTATTGGTATTCATCAAGGGAATGGTCTTTAACAGGGAATTTACTTCACTGATTAAGCAGTCATCATTTATGTCCATGTTAAAGTGGGCCAAACATTTTTTCAAAGGGTCATCACCAAAAGAACTCAAAAATGAGTCATAGAATATACTCTCAATCATGTTGACCTCACATACATCACCAGTGTCCACAGGTTTATGGGAGACATTAAAGACATTCAGTTCAACTGTCATATTTTCAAAAGATAGATTTAAGACACAATTACGATAGTCGATGATTGCATTGGATATTGTCAAAAATGGTCTACCTAGAATGACAGGTATTTATGTATTTACATTCCCAACAGGTTCATTGTCAAGAACAATAAAATCTACTAGAAAGTAGAATTTATCAAGCTTTATGAGAACATCCTCTATGACACCTCTAGGAATTTTTGTAGACCTATCTGCTAATTGAAGAGTCACTGATATAGGCTTTAACTTTTCTAGCCCAAGTTTTGCATATACAGAGTATGGCAACAAATTCACACTTGCTCCTAGATCAAGTAAGGTTCAGTTAATCACATGGTCACCTATCACACAAGAAATTATAGGACAACCAGGATCTTTGTACTTGATAAGAGTTTTTTGTTAAATTATAAAGCTCACTTGTTCAGTCAAAAATGCCTTTTTTGGAACATTAGTTTTCCTTTTCATAGTACAAAGATTTTCAAAATTTTTGAGTAAACAGGTACTTGTTTGATAGCGTCCAGAAAATGGATGCTAATGCTTACTTACTTAAACACCTCTAAAATGTCACTATACTTAGTACCTTTCTTGATTCTACAAGTCTTTGTGGGAATGGAGCTTTAGGGGCAGAAGGAATATATTCACTTTTCTTTTCACTTGTGTCATTATTTTGGGATTCATGTTGACTCTATTCCTCATTTTCTGGCATGTGAACATAATTATCAATGATTTTTCTAGATCTAAGGGTTGGTATAGACTTTACTTCTTCCTTAGGATTTGTTGATGATCCTACTTCAAATTGACCCTTAGGATTAGGAATAGGTTGACTGGGGAATTTCTCTTTTTCTCTCTCTCTCCTACAACATTAGCTATTTGACCCAATTGTGTTTCAAGCTTTGAAATAGTTTGAGTGTAAGATTGTAAAGCTTGTTGGGTTGACTGCATAAACTGTTCTAAGGTATCCTCCAAAGAAGGTTTTCTTTGTTATGGTACCCCGAAAGGAGGAGCATGTTGAGGTACTTGAGGGTATGAATTGGGAGGGGTAAATTGTTGTCCACCTTGATTCATTGAAGGTTGATTTTGTCTCCACAAAAAATTTAGATAATTTCTCCAATTTGGGTTATATGTTGGTGCAAATGGACTATTTGATGACTTTCCATAAGACTTGAGGGAATTAACTTGCTCAAAGAATGCTTCTTAGTAAGCTGATATGGATGGACAAGATTGTGCAATGTGAGATGTAGTAGAACATAAAGCACATGCTTTATTCCTAGTATTGCTAGAAGAGTTCAGAGTATGACTTACATTCAAAATTTCTACCTTTCTAGTAAGATTGGCCAAGGCAGCTCTCACATTTATATTATTACTCACTTCATAAATTCCTCCTTTTTTGTGGTTTGAAACTTTTTATCCTTTAGATCAATGCAGTTCCAATGTGAGAGTTTTCAGATAGAAACCTTAAGGATCCCCAAGCCTCATTTAACTATAAAAACTTTCCACCATGCATACTTTGGATCATTTGACGATTTGATGGAGTCAAACCGTCATAAAAATCTTTCATGAATCTCCAAGTTTCAAAACTATGATGAGGACACTTCAAAAGAAGGTCATTAAATCTTTCCCAACACTCAAAAATTTGTTCACCTTCTTTTTGAAAAAAAATTAGAGATTTCTCTCCTAAGGGCATCAATTTTAGACGAGGGAAAAAATTTGGCTAGAAACATATTTACTAATTGATTCCAACCAATAATAGTTCTTGTAGGAAGGAAAATCAACCATGCTTTAGCTTTATCTTTTAATAAAAATGGAAACATTCTAATCCTGATTGACTTATCATTGAAATTTTGAAAGTAAAATGTCAAGTAGATTTTCAGAAACTCTTTAATATATATGTATGGGTCTTCTCTCTCTAATACATAAAATGATGGAAACAGTTGGATTATGGTTGTTTAAGCTCAAAGTGTGTTGTATTAGTTTGTGGTAATACTATACAAGATGAAGTACTAGCTATGACAGGTGAGAAATATTCCATAAGGATTTTCTCGTATACAACTTATTTTTTCATTTTTGATGGGGTCCCAACAAAGTCTAATGTTTCAATTTTAAAATCAATGAGTGATCCTAAATTTTCTTAACCAAACGCTGATATTTATCACATTTCCAAGCACATATAAACTAAAAGAAAAACTATAAACAAATATTTCTAACACAATTACAATTACAACTTAATAACATATATATACAACTACAAGTAACAAAGTGCAAATAAAAACAATATCACAAAATTATGTAACAAAGAAATTTTTTAGTGTTAGTAATAATGGGTGGTATTCAATTAGTGGATCCCCAAGAAAGTGTGGAGGAGTCACAATAGTCACACTTAAAATCCATACTCCTTAGGAATTTTTATCCCTGTTGTCAGAATTAACTAATTTTTCACACCTAAATTACCACAAAAATGTTTAATAAATATTTTTTTCACAAAGAAAATTTTCTATACAAAAAATAAATAAATATTCTAAATAATAACTAGTGGAAGAATTATACTTACCTGGATCTGGTTAACTTTCCCGTCACAATCCCCGGCAACAGCACCAAAAACTTATTATTTTAATTAAACTCACAAGACACGAATCTGTTGGTGTACAAATTTAACGATATGCAAGGTTGATCCCACGAGGATTTTCAATTGAAAGGAAACTCTAATTTGAATCCAAATAGATAACTCTAACCTAGTTATCGAAATATTTGTCTTGTGAAGAGAATATTAAATCAAGTGTGTAGGGAATTGATGTACTCAAATTAAATTGAAATGTTTTCAAGGCAAAAATAAATGCTAAGATTAAAAGATCCACTCTTGGTATGAGTAATGATAAATTTAACTCTTTTATCACTCAATTGGAATCCTCACATGAATAAGGTTCCAATCAAAAAAATTTTTAATTCGAGCTCACTTTTGTTTATACATGAATTATATTTACCTCCTTTTACACCATTAATACATACTTGTAAAATAAATTCAAGCATACATTGTGTCAATTATTATATTGTCTACAATAAATCAAGATTGATTTAAGAATTTATTGTGCCAAAAATTGTCTACAATGTATCAAGGTTCACACTTTACAATATTAGAATGAAAAGAGGTATGAAGAAGAAAAATAACAAAAGATAGGTGGCGAGGTCAACCATAAACAATAACAACACAAAATAGGCAGCAAATCCAGCCTTAAAAAATAAGAGATAGGCGGTTTGGTAAAATCAACCATTAAGACAACAAGAGATAAGAGGCAAGAAAGTAAATACACTACCATCATATAATAAGAAATAGGCAGTTTGATAAAACCAGCCAATAAAATAACAAGAAATAGGCGGTTTGGTAAAACCAGCCATTAAGAAATAACATGAGAAAAGAAATAAGAAGGTAAATACAATATCAAAGATAAACATTAAGATTAAAAGTTAGATAAATTATTATTCTCATACCAAGAGTTTTACCCTTTACCTTAGCATAAGGAGATTAGTTTTTCATATTCAAAGTAATAAAACAAAATTGAAGATGAACAAGCATAATGATATTGTGAAAGGATAACAAAGTGTCTAAAGAAATAAGAATATTACAATACTAAAAACCCAAATTTATGCTCTCAAAATTACACTCTCTTCAGCTATTTTTTGACCTCCTCTTAGCTCACAAGTTCTTTTATTAATAGATACAACTAGTGAGGTAAGTGACAAAGCAAGTTGCACTAAAGTTGACAGGTTGTATTGCACTATGCCCACTGAAAGTAATTATGATATTCCTCTTTGATAGCCACCAAATTTGCTACCCATATGAAAAGAAAAGTTGTATCAAATTGTTTCCCTATCTACTTTCCAAATTTTGTATATATTGACTGCGTATTTTATGAGATACATCCTAAATATTGTAGCAAGGTTGGGCTAAACTGCAACAGTAAGTAGATTTTCTTCTAGCCCAATTTTTACCCTTTTAATATTCGAATGTGTGATCATGTAAACATAAAATTTATAGAAAATTGTGTCAGCTATTCACTTACCAAATTTTATATGTATTAGAGATGTAATTTATGATTTATGATTAAAATACTGGAGTAAAGTCAGGTAGAAAAAGAAATAGCAAATAGATTTTCAACATTGGATGTTCCTTGAATCTTTATGTTTAAGTTCTTTTGAAAATATGGTCATAAATCAAGATAGAATTGACACATATAACCATTAGGATGCATCTTAAGAGTAAAAAAATATAATGCTCCTTACTCAGTCATCCCTAATGAATTTATTTTATCTGCTTGATTTATAGACATCATTCCTAAAAAACCACAAATTAACTTTAATTCTTCCAATTGAGTTCATTTTCTATTTTTTTTCTCCATCTGTAAAGGATGCACATAACTAAAGATAAGTACCAAAATAAGTGCTTAAATATGACAAACAACTAAGATGAAAGTATTTAATTCATGTTTATAAAACTTACTCATCAGTTTGCTACTAGTCTTAGGATTGTTTGGCAATATAAGGGTTATTTATGTTCATGTAATTTAGAGATTATGATGAATGATAATTGAGTTTTCTCCTAAAGTGAAAGTTTTCCTTAGTTCTTGGGTAAAGAACTAAATCTGATCTTATCGAGGTAACTTGTGGCGATCAAAACATTAGTTGAATTTTCAAGAAGATCTTTGCTTTCGCCAAAGAATCCATTTTTTGGCTTAAGGAAACACATCATTTGGTATAAGAGCTTTAGCTCCTTGAAATTTGGTTGGTGTGTATCTTTTCTTCTTTAATTTGTATTCTAGAGTTATTCTTCTTCTTCTTCTACCTTTCTTTGGGTCATATTAGAATCCTAGTTCTAGTCAATTTTTTTTCTTACTTATAGTCTAATTCCTTCAACCAAAAAAGAGAGTCCCTGTTTTAGTCAACTTCCTTTTTCTTCTTATATTCTAATTCCTTAAAAAAAATAGAGTCCTAGTTCTATTTCAATTTGGTTTCTTCTTCCAAAAAGAAAGAGCAGAAATTCACTTGAAAAAGTAAGTAAAAGTTCATTAAAAAAAAAAGAAGTTAAAAAATAGCATACTTATTTTATTATCCCTCTTTTTTTAAAAAAAATCAGTTCCTAGGATTGTCATCGTTTGAAATTTTATTCTTATCATTCTTAATTCACTTGTTTCCTTTGATAAGTTTGTTAATTAGGTTCTTGTTTAAGAGCATTAAGGGAAAGATAGTAAAATTAAGTGCAAACACGTGATTTTTGTGAGACAAACATGAGTAATGAAATAGATCAACCTAAAATTGATCTCAAATTCTACATGAAGGCGATTCAGAAGCAGCTTAAGTTGATGCATATAAAGCTAGATAATCTTGAGTCACTATATATGCCTAAGCCTACCAAACAATTTGGCTTTGGTGAGGAAGAAAGGGGACGTATGGAGAGTGGGCATTCTAATGATAATGAGATGCCACCATTAGAGGAGTGTAGTAATATGGAGATTAGTGATCGAGTAAATAGATAAGTCTTGGTTACTCGATGTGCTCTTAATATGCAACCTAATAATGATGTTAATGATGAACAACGTGAGCACATCTTCTAGACCAGGTGCCACATGAATAACAAGGTATGTAGCTTGATTATTAATAGTGGAAGTTGCACTAATGTAGCTAGTACCTTGATGGTTGATAAATTAGGTCTACCAACATTGAAACATCCTAAGCCATATAGGCTAAGATGGTTGAATGATAGGGGAGATATATGAGTGACAAATCAGGTTCAAATATCTTTCTATATTGGTAACTACAAAGATGAAGTGCTTTATGATATAGTACCAATGCATGCTAGACACTTGTTGTTGGGATGTCCATGGCAATTTGATAGAAGGCTAAATTATGATGGCTATAAGAATTGATATACATTGACCATGCATAATCAAACTTTTATTCTGATACCCGTAAAGCCAGTTGAGGCTTTTGCTGATCAAGTGAGGATTACAAAATAGTGTAAGTTAAGAGAAACAAAAGAAAAAGAGAAGAAAGAAAGTAATGCCAAAATTGAGAGTGAGAGAAAAGAGAGAGGTTGAGATATGTGACAGAAAAAGAGAGTTATGAGCCAAAGAAAGAAAAATAAAAGAGTGAGTGCTTTTACACTAAAATGTGTGGTGAAGAGTGATTTGGTATGCAAGCCAAATCTCCTTGTGTTTATATACAAGGATATTTATTTTGCTAACACTCATAACCTTCCTTTGCCTAGTATGGTTGTGTCTATGATACAGCAATTCACTGATATTTTTCCTAAGGAGATTCCACATGGACTATTACCTTTAAGAGGCATTGAGCACCAGATAGACTTTATCCCTAGATCATCCATCTCTAACCAACCTGCCTACTGAGCTAATCCTAAGGAGACGAAAGAAATTCAAAGGCAAGTAGACGAGCTAGTTCATAAGGGATTCGTGAGGGAGAGTCTTAGTCCATGTTTAGTACTTGTTATTCTTGTGCCTAAGAATGATAGATCTTGGTGCATGTGCGTGGATTGTAGAGCCATCAACAAAATCACTGTAAAGTATAAGCATCCAATTGCTAGATTAGATGACATGCTTGATGAGTTGTATGGTTCTAATGTTTTTTCTAAAATTGATGTAAATAATGGCTACTATCAAATTTGCATGAAAGAGGGAGACAAGTTGAAAACCACTTTCAAGACTAAGTATAGTTTATATGAGTGGTTAGTGATGCCCTTTAGATTGACCAATACACCTAGTACATTTATGAGATTAATGAACCATGTGTTATGTGCTTTCATTTGAAAATTTATGGTAGTTTACTTTGATGATATTTTGGTACATAGTCGAAATCTTGATGAACATGTATTGCATTTGCGTGCTATTTTTAATGTGCTTAGGGAGCATAAATTGTATTCTAACATGAAAAAGTTCACATTCTGTTCTGATTATGTGGTGTTCCTTAGTTTTATTGCTAATTCTAATGGAATTAATGTTGATGAGGACAAGGTTAAGGCAATCTGAGATTGTCCTACACCTAGGAATACTACACCCCTAAATGAACTTGTTAAAAAGAATGTTGTCTTAAATAGGATGACATGTATGAAAAGTCTTTTAAAACTTTGAAGGATCTTTTGACTAATGCAACCTTACTGTCATTACCTAACTTTGATAAAAAATTTGAAATTGAATGTGATGCTTCTGGAGTTAGTATAGGTGTTGTTTTGATGTAGGACTCTAAACCAATTGCATACTTCAGTGAGAAGCTAAAGGCTACTTATGATAAAGAGTTATATGCATTGATGAGAACTTTGCAAACTTGGCAGCATTATCTTTGGCCGAGAGAATTCATTATCTATTCAGATCATGAGAGTTTGAAATGCTTGAAGTCCTAAGGTAAGTTGCATCACAGGCATGCTAAGTGGTTAGAATTCATTGAGACATTTCCTTATATGATTAATTAAGTATAAAACTGGAAACGAAAATGTGTTATCTGATGCATTTATCTAGAAGATATGCGTTATTGACATCCTTGCATGCTAAGTTGCTTGGTTTTGAATATATTAAAGAATTGTATGCTAATGATATTGATTTTGGATCTACTAGGAATTCTTGTAATAAGCATGCTATTGATGGTTTCTATAGACATAAAGGTTACTTATTTAAAAAGAATAAACTTTGTGTGCCTAAGTGTTCTATGCGTGACTTGTTAATTAAGGAGAGTCATGGTGTAAGTTTAATAGGACATTTTGGAGTGACTAAAACCTTAGAAATTATGTATGAATGTTTTTATTGGCCTTACATGAAATATGATGTCATTTTGTTTTGTGCTAAGTGTGTGGCATGTAAACAAGCTAAGTCTAAGGTTATGCCACATCCTCTCCCACTCTAAGTAAATTTTAGGGTCACTTTTACCTTAGAATGTAAGAATAGTAATTTTTATGCTTCCTAAGTCACTATCACGTCTATGAGCTATCCTCGTTTCTTTTCTTGACCTGAATCCTTCACCATATGAATCTTTCACTTCTTCCTCATTAAAACCAAACTGTTTGGTAAGTTCAGGCTTGGATGGTGACTCGAGGTTATCCAGCCTTATATTCAACAACTTAAACTACTCTTGAACCACCTTCATGAAGAGTTTAAGGTCAAATTTAGGATGATCTCTTTCACTGCTCATGTTTGTCTCACAAACCTCACGTGTTTGCTCTTAAGAACAAAATTTGGTGCGGGCATAGAGACAACCTTAGGAACTGAATTTGAAAAAATGAGGGATAATAAAATCAATATGCTATTTTTTCAGCTTCCTTTTTTTTATTAAACTAATATTTGGCTAGCATAAAGAATGGGCCCAAATTACATTAAATACTAATAATATCCTAAAAGAAAGCATATAATATAAAGCCTATAATACATCTTTAGTCTATGAAAATTTGAGCTAGTTATCTTTAAGATCTAACAAGCTTTATTTAGCCTCCAAGAATGCCCATTTATTCGGTCTCAAGCTTATGCTCCCAGCTACCTTCTTTAATAACATCCTCAATGCTGCAAAGTGTGATCCACTTAGAGTCTTGACTTGAACCAATAACTTCCTCTTTAGCTTGCACATCCAAGATCAAGCTCAATAAAGCTTCTTTGGCCCACTTTTCTTTGCTCTTAGTCACTGGACCACTTATCCCTTACAAAGGATTTTGGAAACAGTTTAGAAGAGGTTTGACAGCACCTTGATCTCCATCATTCTCTCCCTCCTTGAAATGATTCATCCTCGAATAAAAGGCATCACCTACATCAAATAAAGACAACTCAGCAACATTGAATGTAGCACTAATATTTTCATACTCACTAGGAAAATCAATCGTACAGGCATTGTCATTGATTCACTCCAAGACTTGAAAAGGTCCATCTCCCCTAGGATGTAACTTAAACTTTTTCTGAGCCGGGAACCTCTTGTTGCGCATATGTATCCAAAACCAATTACCAGGTTTAAATACAATTCTAGTTCGGCTCTTGTTGGTTGGTTGATTAAGAGTGGATGCTCTAGGGCCAAACTCTATCTGGTACTCAATGGTTCTCAAAGGTGGTAGTCTATGTGGAATCTCCTCAGAAAAAATATTAGTGTATTCCTGTATCAAAGACACAATCATACTAGGTAAAGAAAGGTTAAGAGTGTTAGTAAAATAAATATCCTTGTTCATAAGCACAATGAGGTTTAGTTTGTATACCAGAGCACTCTTCACCTTACTTTTTAGTGCAAAAGCACTCACTCTTTATATCTTAATAATATTCTTTATGTACCCTCCATAGCCAAGAACCTATTTAGTGTCTCCAAATTTTGCAAGGATAATGCTGTCTTTTTTGAATTTTGTGATGATCATTGTCTTGTTAAATCTCAGGTTACAAAGAAAGTAGTTTTCCTAGGCAAAGTCACTAATAGCCCATACACCTTTTATGCTCATGAACTCTCTCATTTGGTCTAACCCTCTAATAGTTCAGTATCTTGTTCAAAACCACCAATAAAGCTTAACTTTGCATCAACCCTTTAGTCAAGCACTCGGCCTACTCAATCTTTGAATTCTATTACTAGTAATTTTGATTTGTGGCACAAGATACTTTGCCACAATCTTGTAATATTGTTAATACAGTCATGAAATCCTGTAATCTATAGTCCTTTTCGAATAAAAATGAGTTTGACTTCTATAAATCATGTTGTCAAAGAAAATTGCGTAGATTTCCTTTCCCTGTGTTTCAAACTATATACACACAGCCCCTACTACTTATCCACTCAAATTTATGGGGACCATCTCTCATTTCATCTACCAAAGGACATAGGTATTTTGTCTATTTTATAGATACAGCAACACACTACTTGGTTTTATCTCCTTAAACAATGAAGTTTTTAAAGCTTTTCTATAGTTTAAAAGCATGGATGAACTTGAATTTAATAACAAAATAAAATATGTTCAATTAGATTGGGGGGTGAGTACAACCATTGTCTAAATTTCTTTCTTCTTAAGGAATCCTTCATAGACTTAGCTACCCTTATACACCCTAACAAAATGGGAAGGCAAAGAGAAAAAATAGACATATTACCAAAATTGGCTTAACACTTCTTGCAAATGCCTACCTTCCTTTAAAATTTTGGGTAGAGGCATTTCATACTATAGTGTTTCTCATCAACAGGTTAACAACTCCAAATCTTCAATATAAATCTCCCTTTGAAAGCCTTTTTCAAAACATCCCTGACTATTCTTACCTCAAAATATTTGGCTGTGAATGCTATTTTTATATTAGCTCCTATAATAATCATAAATTGAATTTTAAATCAACTTCTTGCATATTCATTGGCTATAGTGATCACTAGAAAGGTTATTAGTGTATAAACCCCATAGGAAAATTTTACATATCTAGACATGTTATCTTTCCTGAAAACTCTTTTCCATATTTTACATTATTCTTGTCATCTACTCAAAAACCTAATCTCACTTTTCCTTTAGCCACTCCCATTGTCTTACCTATACCTAGCTCTAATTTACCATGTCCTACTATGCCTTATAATGTGCATGCTACTACTAATATGCATAATCACTCACATATTCATGCCTTTGCTAGTATTCCTATATGTACAAGTACAAGTGGTTCTTTGCCCAAGAGGTTCAGCCTAGGTGCCATTGACAATGATGAGCATGCTATTAATCCAGCTCTAGAATATGAAGTTTCTCTAGCAAAAACTAATCCTACTCAGTCATCTACCATAAACATCACTAATACCATTTCAGAATGCCCAAAATCTCACAATTTGTCAATATCTACTCATTTTATTATAACTAAAGCAAAGGTTGGCATCTTTAAACCTAAGGCACTAACTATTTCTACAATTGCAATAGAACCTAAGAGTGTTAAAGCAGCTTTACAGCATCCTCATTGGGAATTTGCTATGGATGCAGAATACAATGCTCTCCTCAAGAACCAAACCTGCTAGTTAGTTTCTCTCCCACTCGATAGACAACCCATAGGTTGTAAGTTGTAACATCCCTAATTTTGTTTCATGTATTAATAAAAGTACAAAAGTATTCAAAGCAACATTCCTAATTTCGTTTCTTTTATTGATAAACGTACATAAATAATTAACTAAGGAAATAAAATTTATTAGACAATTTTTAGATATCTAAGGAAATATAATCCTTAGAAATTCTTCACCTTACGTGTATGCATAGAAATGTTCTAACATTAATGGAATAGGTAAAGAGAAAAAACCTAAGAGGAAATATTAGAAATAAATATACTAAAGAAAGGTGAAATTCTTGGGTAAGGTAGATAAATTTTTGTGAAGTAAGTAAAGGTATTAAAATTTCAAGAAGATTGGATTAGGGTAATTTTTCCTATTTTAAGAGTTAAAGTTACTAAGTTTAATATCTCCACCTATAAATTGGGCTTTCACCTATGGACAATTCATATAGAGTTTTTTCACTTCACATAAGTTTCTAGCAAGCCCATTGGATAACCTAGGCAAGAAATAAAACATAGACTTGGACTAGGATATAGAAATTGGATCAGTAGCCTAAAAATCATGAAAATGTGACTAAGCCCATTAGGAAAGGTAGAATTTTAACCAAAGTAAAGAGAATGGGCAAGAATGAGCCCAAACCCAAGAGGAAAAATGAAAATAAAAATAAAAGTAAAGTAATGAGATAATGGTGTAATCCAGATTAAGTGACATGGCATTAAGGCAAAAATTTAGCAAGTGGTATGATAATACAAGGCTTTAGGACAAAACATCAATATCCTACACTCATAATTTTAGCAAGTGGTATGATAATACATGGCATTAGAACAAAACATTCCTATCTCACACAAATAATTTCAACCAAATAATGGAGATTCAAGGGCTAGAAATTTGCCACTTAAAAAGGAAAACCTATCATACTTGATTAAGACAAAAGAAAAAGGAAATGAATCCCTCAATCAAAGGGACCTTGTCCCATATCTTAAGAACATATTATCATAATTTTCAAAATACAAATCTCCTTTTCCTATGCATATCTTGACTAAGAAAGAGGAAGACAAGAACATAAGTTGTTTGTTTTCCAAAAATTCAACCAAGTGTAACCTAATTGTGATAAGGTAGATCCATGATCATGAAAGGTGAATTATTTGATAGTCTATATAAGCAAAACCCACGCTTATAGCATGAGAATTTCGTCCAAGTGAGGGAGAGAAAAATAGCAGCAAGGTAGAGTGAGGAAAGGAGAGGAGGAGAGGAAAAAGGAAGAAAGAGAAAGGAGAAGTCTAAAGGACTAAGTGCTCCAGGTAAGTTTAACAATATTTCTTTTTGACGAAATGTTTTGAAACTTGTAATATTTATATGGGATTTTGATCTTAAAACTTTAATAATTGGTCATGGATGTTGCTATATCATGTTACATATTATGTATGTTTGAATACTTAGGTTGGTGTAGATAGTTATGCATGGGTATGGCTATAGGTGGTAGAATTTTAAGCTATTATTTTTAATATTATGGGAAGAATCAGTAAAAAATTGAAACAAATGGTTAACATAACAAATGTAGATCTATGTCTAACGGATTTTTAGCCACTGGAATCATTCAATTTAGAATTCATATGAGGTAGATATGGTCTGATTAGTAAGCAAAGGTCAGAAACTGGTTAATCAAGGAAGAATATATTAGGGTAGCTTCTGTGTTTTAATTTCTAGGAACATTATATAGGAAATCTAAACAAATGGTTAACATAACAAATGTAGATCTATGTCTAACGGATTTTAAGCCACTAGAATCATTCAATTTAGAATTCATATGTGGTAGATATGGTCTGATTTGTAAGCCATGGTCGGAAAATGGTTAATCAGGGAAGAATATGTTAGGATAGCTTCGGTATTTTAATTTCTGGGAACATTCTGTAGGGAATTAAAATGAATGGTTAACATACGAATTATAGTTATATGTGTCACAAATTTTTAGCCACTGGAATCACTTAATTTAGAATTCTTATGAGGGAGATATGGATAGATTAATAGGCAGATGTCAAAATTTACCCGAGAAGAAATAACATGTACTTTGAGGGAGTAATATCACTATGATTTTTTAATATTTCGCTAAATTTTTCAACATAATAGTTTTAGATAATTGTGTTATATTTAAATTGACACCAAGATCACCTAAATTGGGGTTAAAGTGAGGGAGTTATGCTCTGTTTAGTAAGAGACGGTCAGATAGGATGAAAACCTGCATCAAAAAAATGAAGAAATAAAATTAATATTTAAAAAAGAAGAAGAATCTTATAAATGAAAATAATAAGTGACTAGTATATGCCATAGTCATTTCCATTGCATAAAATTCTTACCATCTTAAGTGTAAAATTTTGACATGGAAATATTTTGATGAAACATTATGTTATGAACATACTTGTTAGTGAAATCATATTTTTGGCTATTAACCTGAAAAGAAAAGAAATAAGCATGGTCACATGGCGATCCGTGTGGTGCACTAGTAGGGGACGCTTTACCAACGGTTATGATTATAATTATGAGAAAAGAAAGAGAAAGTGTGCCATGTCAGACGGAGCGAGAAAAGCCCGTACCGAAGAGTAGAAAATACTCACCCTGACCGGGGTATCTTGATATGAAAATAAATTGATAGTCATTATATGATATTCTGAAAATAGTTAATCGTGCCATACATGTCATTACTATACGATTCTTATGTACATAGATAAAGTACATTCATGGGACAAAAGATATTTGCTGTAGTTTATATAGATGAATATGACGTGATGAGCTTTATTGATAATGATTTATTGTTGAACTTACTGGAATTTAATTCTCACCATATTTCCATGTCATGTTCAGAAGAATAATTATGCATATTTTCTCTATGGCACTGAATTTTAGCGTATGTTGGATCGAGTTACTCTATTTTGAGCTGATCCCAGTAATATATATGGTGACTATGGTCGAGTTGACTAAGATCCCGGTGAAGGTGCAACCACCCGCACCCGTATCTCCAAAACTGGTCAACAGGGATGAATAAGATGTAATTATATATGTGTTAGACTTTTCTATGGAGGTTATTGATTAATAATATGTATGTAAACTCTGTATTGTATAAATTAAGTAAAAGTTATTTTGAGTTAAGTTGTAACGAGATAATAACATCATGGTATTTTAAAAAAAATTGTTAAATTGAGTTGTTACATAAGTGGGTTTTTTGCATAAAGAGACATATTGATGATAGTATACAAAAATAAAAAACTCAATTAGTGGCAAAGGGCTTCAACCAAAGAGAATGCTTGGATTACAATGAAACTTTCAGTCTAGTGGTAAAGCTAGCTACTATTCCCATTGTTCTCTCACTTGCTTTGCAAAAAGGATGGAGTTTAAAACATATTGATATTAATCATGTTTTTCTCAATGGAAAATTTGATGAAGAAGACTTTATGGTACAACCTTTGGATTAGGTACATCCATCTCATCCTCATTTAGTTTGCAAACTCCAAAGATCACTTTATGGTCTCAAGTAAGCGTATCAAGTTTGGTTTGAGAAGCTTACAACCACTCTCTTGCATATTGGGTTTACTGCAAGCAGGTGTGATCACTACTTTCTCATTAGAATAACTCCACAACACACCACCTATTTACTTATCTATGTTGATGACATTATCATCACTGGTTCTTCATCAGAAGCCATTTCTCACCTCATCTCTCAACTTCATCAATTCTTATCTCTTAAAGATCTAGGATACTTACATTTTTTCTTAGGAATTGAAGTTCACATGCTTTTGATGGTTTACCACATCTCTCTCAAACTAAGTATGCTAAAGAGCTCATAGAAAAAGGCTAATATGAAAAATTGCAAAGGTTACAAAACTCCAATGGTTTCCGGTTTAAAACTATTAGCCTATCAAGGAACTTCAATTGCTAATCCTTGTTTATATCGCTCCATAGTAGGTGATTGTAGTGTCCTACCATCACTAGACAAGAATTAGCATTCTCTGTTAACAAAGTGTGCCAATTCATGTCTAAGCCTTTAGACACACATTGGCAAGTAGTCAAACACATATGATGTTATATGTAAGCAATTGTTTCATATGGTTTAGTATTCAGTAAACCAACTACCTTGACTCTTCTTGGCTTCTTGGATGTTAATTGGGGTAGTGACCTGGATGACCGCAGGTCCACTTCAGGATTTGCTATCTTTTTGGTAGGCAACCTAGTCTCTTGGTGCTCCAAAATGCAACCAGTTGTTTCTAGGTTTAGCATAGAGGCCAAATACCAAAGTGTTGCCTTAACTGTGGCAGAAATTATGTGGCGTAAGTCTCTCTTTTTTGAACTTCAAGTCCTTCTCCCTACTCCACGCTTTGGTCTAATGTGACAATATTTGCACAGGATTGCTGACCTCTAATCCCATTCTCTATGCCTGCTCCAAACATATAGAATTGGACATCCACTTTGTCAGGAAAAAGGTCTAGTCTAAAAAAATTTTGGTCAGTCATATTCCATCAACAAAGCAAGTGGCAGATATTATGATTAAATCTATCTCTAGCTCTCTCTTTGCTAATTTTTGACACAAGCTCAGAGTGGCAGCCACTTCGAATCTTGTTCTTCCATTACTGCTTTGAATTCCTTCAACATGCACTCATTTTTTTCTTTCTAATCCCACCACCTTTATAATAATTGCTTCGACAAATTTGGCAAACCTAACAATCAAAAACCATTATATATATATATATATATATATATATATATATATATATATATATATATATATATATTTATATAAAATTAAAAATGTTACTTTCTCATTTGTCACTTTATTAGGATTCGTAGATTGTTTTTTTTGCTTGAAACAATTAAACATCTGATAGCTTAGATATACCTTTTTATTCTTTTTATTTTGCTATTATATGTTTTATCAGTAAATTAATTCTAATATAGCTCAATGCATCTACAAATGTAATTGTTGAAATCTGAATCTCCTTTTCCGCATAGAATAGCGTGGAATTTTGAAGCAAATGGGAAAGTGATGAATGTCACTTTTACCATGCATGTATAATGATTTAAAAGACAAAACAAGAATAAGAAATCATTGAAGCATTTTTTATTTTCCTTTTTTTGTTTGTTTGAATAAAAGACAAGGAAGCACGTGATTGCATGCAAATTGGGACGAAGTTCACTCGTGTTTACTCTTATCATTTGGCTTTTGACTAATTATAGTTTCATAAATTAATAATAAGCAACAAAAAGCAGTAGAGAACCATCTCTTGCATCGGTAAAATAACATAGTTAAAAGTTAAAACAGAAATGATGCAATCAAATCCGAGGCAGAGTTGCTGCGTGTTAGAAGCATGATGTTAGGTTGGCTTTAGTTGAGGGTTTCATAATGTCTTCATGTAGCCATAACCATTACAGATGTAAAGCCTTGACAAGTATATAAAAATACGAAACCCTAAGGTATTGGTCTAACTTTGCTGCAATAATAAATAGACTTAAATAATAAAGGACCAAACATATAGATTACTTTGATAGTTTGATATCTTTAAATAATGTAGTTTGATTCCTATCTAATCCGATTCTAATGAATATGACAGTGTCATCACTTGGACTTGTCTTGTGGATCTTTTGGTTTCATGCATGTGTCGCATTCACGGGCATATTGAGGAGAATGTGACAGATTATATAACACACAGTATCGAATAAGTGTTTGATTAATTTACACGTATAAGTACAAAACATGACCTGTAAAGTCACAATTATTCAAGAAAATAATGGAAATTCTATGATAGTTCGAATTTTAAAAAAGATAAAATATATATTATGCTGTCTGCTGTCTTTCCATTTTTGTATATGGCCCATGAATGAATGATACTTACATTTTCGGTTATATCTATATATAATTGATGAACAGACAAAATGCCATACTTTTTATTCTTAAACATCGATCATAGATTATTGATTTTATATCCAGATCTGAATCTAGCTATAAATTTGTTATTTAAATTTTTAAAAAATATTCTTTGAACAGTATCATACAAATATAGTTAAAAAGTATTTCCCTTTTATGTGATTTTCAGTAATCTCAACTTGAATATTTTAAAAATAAACAAATTTTTATGATCTCACCCACGATCAGATTCATTCAAGGCTGGTCATTTGACCAATGCTCCAAAAATTGTGATATATTTGGGATCAATGGCATAACGATCTTATATTAAAATAAATCATGGATGGTTTTTTCCCCAAAATAAAATATTATTATATATACTTTATTTTTAGGGTGACTGAAAAACATTGTTTAATACTGAGATAAGATCGGGACTCGGGTGTTACCTACTCAACCCGCTTCGATTGACTTTTCTTTATTGTGAACATTTAATTTGAATTAAGAGACGAAGATACAAATTGCAAGTGGGAAAGAGGGGTCGCTTTAGTGGGGGGACCTGGTCCTAACTCAGAAGCTAGTTAGCTAGGTGCACGTGCTTTCCCACCATTTATGAGACCGCGTGGTCGTGTCAAAATTAGTTCTTCATCTATTCATTAGTGGTGACCTAAAAATGGAAAAGGAATAACCTTCCTCCATATGGCATTTTGATGACTACTACTTGTCCACCCCAATAATTCGTGGCCTTACCCGTTCATGGATGATTCCCAAACCCTTCTGTTCACGTCTTTTGTAATGCATGCATTAGTTTAATTATATATTTAGTTCTTATAGTTTATTTTAAATGGATCGCATATTCTTTTTAATTGAGCCCTTATACTTTATAATAATATGTAACTATAGGTCATTGTTTTCAAGTTATGACTCTGCTCAAATTTGTAAAACGTGGCAAACAAGATGTAAATATGTCAGCAAACCATACTTAATTACGTGTATTTTAACTCTATAAATTAGTCATTTTAACTAATTTTTAAATCAGTCCCTATATTAACTTTTCTTTAAAATTGGATCCTAATACTATTATCAACTTGGCGCATTACGATTTAGTTAAAAATTATTTGACGTGGTAAACAAAATAAACACATAATAATTCTCTCATTAACTTTATGAACTATAAATGAAAATCTTGATCTTGGTAGCTAACATTTTATGAGTTTAAAAATGTTGAGAAGTATAAATAAATTAGCAAAGGCAGCCAAAAGGCCTCTTCAGCTCATATTTACTGAATAGGGTGTTATTTCTCAACACATGTTCAATTTCTAACTAAATTTCAATTAGTAGGAAATTGAAAATCTACAACTATAATAATTGCACGTTAACAATTAGCTAGTTTCACAAAATAGTTCGAAGTCAAGAATTCAAATATAAATCTAAGTTAAAAAATTAAAAAAAAAATGATGCATTAATTGCTGATGGCTGAGTAAGATTTGAATTGGTCGTTTGGGCTCAAAATGATGGGAGATATATATACCTTAGGTCTAACAGTCTTGGGCGGATCAGCTTTCAAAAAATGTATAAATGCACTCTTCCAATAGCTGAAATAGTGAAGAATGTAGCAAATGAGTTTTGTTTTATACTCGAATGTTTCCAAGAAACTAAGCAAAGAGAGAATGCTGCTAGAAAAAGAGGTTAGGATTGCTAGTGAAATCTTCGAGGAATTAAGCAACCAATTAGAAAAATGACGCGATACCCTTGAGCATAGTGGCAATTGAGGAAGAGATAAAGAATGAAAACAAATTATAAACATTAAGAACATAAATCCAAAGAAAAAAATTGTTGGGACTGATGATTTGAGAAGTGCGTGAAAATTTAAGGACTAAGGTATAATTAATTTATATATAAATATGATTTAATAAGTTTTAAATACATCTAAGTGTAGAGATTGGTTTAAAAGTTTGGTAAAAGTATATAAGGAAAAATATTTAGTACACCGACATCTAGATTGCGACACATGGCAAAAATAATATATTTTAAAATTATTTTTACCACGTGTCATGATTTGAACATTGCTGGTGGATAAAAAATTGTTCACCACGGGTGTACCAAATACCAACTCAAAGTATAAAGACAATATATAATAAAACTGAAGTTTTCTTTAAAATATACTTGAAAAGGTTAACAATTATTATTCCCAAAAAAGTTCTCTCTTTTACACGTAATATGTTTATTAAAAAACTTAAAAGTATTAATTAAGTATGATGTGCAATTAA
Organism: Gleditsia sinensis; assembly: GCA_037074535.1. NCBI lineage: Eukaryota > Viridiplantae > Streptophyta > Magnoliopsida > Fabales > Fabaceae > Gleditsia > Gleditsia sinensis. Next base: position 52,146,593 of record CM073472.1, read on the forward strand.
TTCTCCGTAAGATTTACAACTCAGCAGTGACTCGTACTAGCTGCCAGATTTCATATATTTATCTTTGATTATTGTTAATAATAGTGAATAAGGAAACTTTATGCTAAAGGATTTGCATGTTATATGTGAATACTTGCATATCGCATTGAATGAAATGTCATTACTTTTACATACAAATGTCCACTTTACCACTCTTCCTTTCCGCGTGGATCTCGTTATATGTTGAATAAGAATCCAAGTGTCGATCAGTTTTGTTAAGGATGATACCCATTAGGTATCAGTTATGTTTTGAACATTAAAGATGAACTCGCCAAAGTTTATAGTAACTCTTCAGTTGATTTTGTTTTCATCTGTTTTACTATTTCTTTTTATATATAACATTTTTTCTTTTCTTAATATACTTTTTAGTTTTTACATAAAGAGAATAATGTAATTTCCATTTAATTTTTTTTCATACAAATTATCATTGTGTTTTTTTACTATTGCTATAGCAGCCACGTGATTCCAAGAATGTGGCCCCAACGGCCAATGGCTATTTCATGAAGGAAGGGTAGGTCCCAAACCCTGCAGAGTCCCTCCATTTCTGCGCCATCTGATGCCACCGGTCCTCTTGTTCCCACCCTCTTTTTCAAAGCCGCTACACTCCGTCCCAAAGCAAATTAAAAAACAAAGTCCAACATCCGAGTAGAGCCAAAGCAAATTTTTCATAATTTACACTGCACCCGATTTATTATATTAGAACCATTCCCTTATATATAATTATATATATAGTAGTAGTTGGTAGTAGATAGGAGAAACCCAGATCAGCTGTGTGTGTCTCCCATCGCAAACCCACAGATACAACACTCTGTGTATACATGGCTGCTGAGCAAGTTGATAGGTCTTTAGTCACCATACCACTTCTGGCTGATGAAAAGCCTCACGATGTGAATGGCACAAAATGGCTGACCAAAAATGCTGATCTACACAGCCTTCATGTGGGCAACACGTCCTTTTTCAAGACTTGTTTCCATGGGGTTAATGCTATCTCAGGTTTCTCTACTTTTTTCTTGTCTCGTCAATTATTAAGTTTTGTCGTTTCCTATTTTCCTCCGATTTTTTCTTTAAATTGTCTTAATCTTTCTCTTTTAGTCTTTTTATTTCTTTCTGGTTTTATATAATTTGTTTATGCAACTCCCACTCTTGATGAGCTTCAGATCTGGGAGTTGGTGGTTGAAGATCTGGTTCCAAGACAAACTTAGCAAAGAATAAAAGTTCTGAAATTTTAGTAAGGATTAATTTCAAAGATGGCACAATTCGATCAATTAATTTTAAAAGTTATTATTGGATCCTTGTTTTAGTAACTTAAGTCTTACCATTTTTAGGTGTAGAGAGAACTAGAATCTTCTAAGATGTTAGAAAATAGAAAGAAGTACAATTATTGAATGCCAAAAGAAACGAGAAAAACCAAAAACTGTTCTAGAAAAGTTGACAAGAAAAGAAAGGAAAGGCAATTTGGCCTCCCTAGCTTTGTCTTAAAATTCAGTATCGCTCACAGTTTTGTTTTGCTTTGTTTTTTTGTTTTTGTTTTTGTAAAAGTACCCATACTTCATATAAGGTTCAAATAATTTCATACTGGCATCATACAAAATTTGTTTTTCCATGTTTTAACATTATAGATTGATACTGCTGAGAAAAAATCATCACGGGGTAGCCACTTGAATTCGATTTGTGCTGTTCCCTTGCTACATATAAATAAAACATTGACAGTCTATATCTATAAAAGTATTAGGGAGCTTCTTTGAGTAAGCTAGAGTCAAGCGGTGCGGTGACTCTCTGACGAGCTCCAACAAACAAGTTAATTCATAATTTTATTTTTTTTAAAAAAAGAGTAAAGTTTTCATCTAAGCTATTCTATTTATGGGCAACCCTATAGGTAAAATAGTAATTAGTCATTTTCTTTTCTCTTCTTTTTCTTTTCATCTTTTTTTCTTTTGCTAAGGAAGGGAGAGTGGAAATACTACAATCCATGAGGATCAAATCTTTGATCGTTTAAATACAAAGGCTCTACTACCAAGTAAGCTATCAAGTGATATTAAAAGTTTAAACTGTTAAGTCACAATTCATTAAATGATATCAACTTTTTATATCTTTACTAGTGCCAAACTTTTTTTCCTTTTCTTTTCTTTTAAACAAAAAATCTATTTATGAAAAAAAAATATTCTTTCATGAGAAAATCTATTTAAAGAAATCAACCAATCAAATAAATTTTTTGGAAGAAAGAGATTCTATTAAAATATGGAAAGTTATTCATAAAACATTCAGTTAATGAGATTTTTTTTGGGTGCAAACTTGAGAGTCGAACACGACTCAGTTAATGAACTGAATTATATTGTCTTGCTATCCAAATGCGCTGGTAGCCACGTATAATTTGTCTTTTTCTTTTTTCTTTATTTAAGTGTAAGCTTCTTCATGGATTTAATAATTCAGCAAAATGGATTTAATAATAAAATATTTTATCTTCAAAGAATTAACGGTGAAAAAAGAGAGCAAGGTTAATGACAAGGTGGATAATTTTCCAATTTTTTTTTAATTTTGAATGAGGGTTTGCTTTTTCAAAAGAATATTGATTTTATGCTTCTACTTCTACTTCAAAGAAAAAAAATTTCTCCTTCTTCCTCACGGGAGAAAAATAGGTTCTAACATCGAAAAGCAGCTTTTGTGTTGGCCAAACAATCATAAAAAAGTAAGAGAAGCACTTTTAAATAAGAATTTTTTTTTCAAAATAACTTTGGCCAAACAAACTCTTAATTTTTCATTCAACATCCTATGTTTATTCTTATCACTTAACAACCATGTGGTATTTTATATTCATTTACTTTCCAAAATAATTACATGAATATTAAAACAATAAACAATTTCATTGTTATTAAAAGTTTATTTTATTTTACTTATATCCTGAATAGTTTTACACTTTAAACCAGTAATATCTTAAGAGATAACGAAACTCTTCAAGATACGCGTGAAACACATACTTTTAACGATAAAACATTTTGTTGTATTAATATTCGCATAATTAATTATCTATGTTAAAGATTGAACAAAAATAACGTAGCGTAGTTAAGTGGTAATTGAACAAACTTCATGGGCTTGAATGACAGAATTTACTTAGATCTAGATGTCTCTAATGATTCATTAATTATTAAAAATGTGTCCACTAACAGTTAAAAACTTGAGTTCTAGGACTGTCGAATACCACATATATAATAGAACAATAGGAGAGGATTTGTATAATTGACTCCATCTGAACTGGTTAGAACATAAAAGGATTAAGGAGATTATTTGCATTTTTGTTTCTTGATGCATTAAGTTGGAAAGAAAAATTGAGAGCTATTATTTAAACTTATATGATGCAAAAACTTCTCTAGTTTTTTGTTTTCAGGAATTGGCATTGTGTCTATACCGTATGCATTAGCATCAGGAGGGTGGTTAAGCATATCCCTTCTATTTTTGATAGCCATTTCTTGCTATTACACTGGCATTTTGGTTCAAAGATGCATGGATATGGACCCTGATATCAGGACCTTTCCTGACATAGGACAATGTGCATTTGGAGATAAGGGAAGACTACTGGTTTCAATCGCCATGAATTCTGAGCTCTACCTGGTTGTAACAGGCTACTTGATTTTAGAAGGCGACAATCTAAACAAACTAATACCCAACGTGCATCTTGACATAAGAGGGTTAACAATTGGTGGAACAACACTTTTTGTAATAATTGCAGCCCTTGTTATTTTGCCTACAGTTTGGTTGGAAGACCTGAGCCTTCTCTCTTATGTCTCCGCAATTGGGGCTCTAGCTTCTTCCATCTTCCTCATCTCTCTGCTATGGAATGGCACCATTGATGGAACACGATTTCACGGGAAGGGAACTCTTTTCAAATGGAGTGGAATACCTGCATCAGTCAGTTTATATGCTTTCTGTTATAGTGCTCATCCAGTCTTGCCCACCCTTTACACTTCAATGAGAAACAAAAGTCAGTTTTCAAGTGTAAGTACAAATGAGCTTTCATAATACATAACCAAGTAAAAATAAGTTTTCATAATACATAGCTAAGATGGATGAGGATTTGGCTTGTAAATGTTCAATTCTGCTTAGAATTTCATTGTTTTGGCAGGTCTTGCTTGTTTGCTTTTCAACATGCACTCTTGGTTATGCGGCAGCAGCTGTTTTGGGCTACTTAATGTTTGGACAAGAGGTTCAGTCACAGGTAACTTTGAACCTTCCCTCAGGAAAATTCAGCTCACAGGTGGCAATATACACTACCTTGGTAAACCCCATAGCCAAATACGCATTGATGCTTACGCCAGTCGTGAATACTACAAAGAAAATGCTTCCATGTCATTACAACAAAAGGCTCACACATCTATTTGTCAGTGCCTCCTTGCTTATCAGTACTGTTATAGTAGCCGTGGCTGTTCCTTTGTTTGGGTACCTAATGTCTCTGGTTGGAGCATTGCTTAGTGTTTCAGCTTCAATTCTAGTGCCATCGGTGTGCTACTTGAAGCTTTCAGGATCTTACAGGAGATTTGGGTCAGAAATGATCATCAACTATGCAATAGTAGTAATGGGGTTGGCAATTGCTGCGGTAGGTACTTATACATCTCTTGTAGATATAGTTGGGCATTTGTAGACGTCAGTGGTCAGCAATGATTTGCACCTGTATTTGCATGCTGCTTAGTTGCAACAATTGTGTCCTGCATTTCTATTTTGTAGACTCTGTATAGAGCTGTTGTTCTCTTTCTCTATGTACCTTGAAAGCTTTCATGAATTCTTTGAGATTTCAATTTTTATTTGTTATCTTGTTCCTGTTTAAACATGTTTAAGGGATTACTCTTGATCCAGACAAGTGTTTTCCGATAATGTGGTTTGATGTTTTACCGTAAGAAGAAAGATACCCAAGAATGAAGATGAAAGGCTTAGTTACAAGTGTGTTTAGCATACTTTTGCAAATGTTAGATTTTGGTCTCTTGAAATCTGTTTGCTACATGGTTACCGTGTTATTTTTCAAATTGTTTGAACACAAACAATGTGTAAGGCTACAGTTTAATCTATGAAGATCGACAAATTTCAAGATAGGCCCAATTTATAAAATATAGATAGAGAAAGCTGATAAATAAACACCTAGCATTTCATACACGTTTTAAGTTAGATTAATCTTTGACATGTTTACATGTTTATTCAGATTAACTTTGCTTACATATCTTTATGCATTGATTCTACCTGATAATCTCTCAAATGGGAGTTAGTTTTTGGAGCTGCAATATGGGTAGATCAAGCCCATCATGCATAAACATTTAAGCATTTTAGACACTTATCTCTAATATATTCACGTGTCTATTCATAATTGATTTGATCTACTTATCTTTTATGAATTGAGTTTACTTAAAAACCACTCATATGGGAGTTAGTCCTTGAAACCTCTTTCTTTATGGCTTTCCAGTCATTTAGTAAATCAATATTTTGTTATAAATATATATGATAATAGTAATAATTTAATCTTCAATCTGACCTTTGTTATACTGTGGATCTTCAGTATCTTGCGTGCCCTTAAATGGGACATCATTTCCATCTAGCCAAAATTTCATCTCTTTTAGGGATTTTATTTTGCGTTTTGTTTTATATGATTTAACTAATTTCCAGCTATATATGGGAGTTTCACATCCAAGTTAATTTTTCACATTAAGGATTTGTACGTTCCACTGAGCTCCTTTTTGGTTGAGCTTCTAAATTATGGTTTCCTTGCGACTACGATGATTACAAAGATGTGCATCCACTATGAACTACAACAATATTTTGATCTATGATTACAAAATTTGCTGCAGTTTGGTCTTGTGATACAATTTTATCCTTAATCTTTTGTAGAACGATTAACAGAACTCTAAATTTTGTTCATTTATTTTTGGGCGAGCTTGTCTAGTCTGCTAAAATATTTTAATGAGTGGGTTTTATATTCATAATTTAGATATTTTTGGCTTAAATTTTTATTGATGTTTAAGTATTTTATTTTTAAATTTATGTGTGATTGTGCGTTTATTTTATTGGTAGAAGGAAGACGAAGAATTGAGGGGAAAATGAGCAAAAATTGCAAAAAATTATAGATAATTTGGATGTTTTTTCACTAATTTAAACATAAGTTTTTCATCTAAAGTACTCCGATTAAGATGATTCAAATAGTTACAGAAAGTTAACTTGAGTTTTGAGAGATTTGACGTCAAGATGTTAGATATTGGCATTGCACTCCAAAGACAATAATGCAGTTTTTAAAAAATAAAATAATAATAATAATAAAGTAAAATATAGCTTAAGTTGTATTAAAAGATCTTTTAAAAAGAGAGTTTAAGAATGATCTATTTCATATTTAAAAGGGACCATTGAGCTATGAATTTAAAGGGGAGGAGCTTGGGCTCTCTTTAGACAACAGATTGATCTCTATCTTCATCTAATATTTCTTCTTCTTCTTTAATGTTCTAGTTTCTTTTTTTATGTAGTCTAATTATGAACCTTAAAGAATAGTTCTTCCTCCACAATCTATGCCCCTTTGCTTTTTTTGCCTTTCTTCGAGCATATCGGTTTGAGTCTTTAGGAGTTTGAACTTTTAAATCTCACTCTTACTCTCACTTTCTCTTTAAGAAATAGAGGGATAAGGGATATAATCACTTACTTGAAAGAAATGAGATAGATATGATAATTGTAATAACCGTAAAATTTAACGAAAAATTCCAATTAAAGGAAATGTAGAATAAAAAAAGAGAATTTTGACAATAGAGATAAGAACCGGTGAAAATATGTATATTTATTACATGGATTAAAGAATTACAAAAAAAATATGAGAATTTATATTTTGGCGCGCTATTAGCAAAAATATTATTATTTATATAGAAATAATTATAATTTGTTAAAAGTAAGTGGACTTTTAAGTAAAAGAAGTATTGTGTTGCTTAAAATAATTATACCGGCCTCTATTGAATTTTTATGGTATTTTTAGAAATATTCTTTCTTTTATTATAAATAAAGATATTTGTTTTGGAGTTTGTTTTATTATGATTTTTATTAAGAAAAATTATAATTTAAGAGTTTAACTAAAGATTTATGAGAAAGGAAATTTTTAGAAATTTTTGGGATATTTTATGATGAAAAATAGAATTTATATGAATTTTTATAAAAGAAAATCTTATTATTAATTATTTAATAATTATTATTATATTAAAAAAAACCAAAGTTGATAAATGAAAACCAGGGGCGGACGATTTCAGAAGAAAAAGAAAGAAAAAAAAAAGGAATAGTGCATGCATAGTGAGTGAATAATAATCTCAAATTTTATCTTTCGATTTGGAGTGTTTAAGAACTTCCAATCTCAAAACTGAAAGTGTTATTGGATTCACGACAAAGAGTACTTCAGTTTTGACCGATCAGTTTTTCAAATCAACCGTTGAATCGCCGTAGATCTGAAGTAGAAAATCTCGGTAAAAGGTAAGTTCTGAAAAACCTTACTTAGAGACCTCAAATTAGAAATCTGACACCGTAGATGGGTTCAGAAGCTCGATAAACATTAGAATATGTAATTTTTTTCGGTCATTTGGTAACTTTTTATGTGGCGGTGAATAGTAATTTCCGGCATGAATAGTGCGGATGAATAGTAATTCCGGCGATAAATAGTGACGGTGAATAGTATTCCTGCGGTGAACAGTACCCGAGCTCATTTAAGATTTTTGGACTCTCCGGACACGTTTTTGAAGCTTATTTGGTCAAATTCAGACTAGAAACGAGGATTTTAGGGCTGTCCAATCTGGAGCCCTTACCTGTGAGTAGATAATTCTTCCTATAGCTTACTTTTACTCTTCTTGAACTTTTCATTGATAAATGAGTATGATTACATGTTATTTATATGTTCATATGTTTCTGAAATGGTTTGAAATATTTGAAATGATTGAGAAATGATATCTAGTTCAAGAAGAGTATGAGTTTTGAAATAGATTTTGAAATGCTTTGAATACGATAATTCTAAATGCATTTCGCATTACATAGCAAAGAAAATATGATATGCATGTGGCATTAATTTTACATTGTTATATTTGCCTCGAATATGGGCATGATTATATGATTTCTCTGATTGAAAAATTTATAATAAAAGATTTTGTACTGAGACTGAAAGCTTTGTTTTAAATGATATGTAAAGTGGTAAATTGCCGAATATGATTGTATGGCGAATTGTTTGATAATAATTCATTGCATATGATGGATATGCACTTTTTTTACATGTTTATATATTTATATATATATATATATATATATATATATATATATATATATATATATATATTGATGAGAAATGATGAGATTATATGGCTTGAGACGATATTGTGAAGGTGGTATTAGTGGTAATGTGAGGAGGCAGTAGGGTGATGAACTCACATTCCCTGATTACCTATTGTGATTGTGACTATGGTAATGTGAGGAGGCAGAAGGGTGATGAACTCACATTCCATATTTATCTATTGAGTTTATTGAAAGTTGTGACATACTTGAGTATTATATAAAAGAATTGATTTTTATTACATAACAAATTCGATTTAAGATCAATTTGTATCATATGTGGTTACAGATATTTGTATGTGATTCGAACTGAGATGTTTTGAAATGCGGGTCCCATATGAATGTACTCCTGAATGTAACTTTTCAATATGAGAAACTTTGAAATGAAAAGTACATCCATATGTTGACCTAAGAGGTTATAAGGGGTGTTATCTGCTCACTGAGTTGTAAAACTCACTACACGATGTGGATCTATTTTTCAGATAAAGACACAGAGTTTGGTCTAGCAATCAAGTGATCGACTAGAGGTTGTACTCCAGTGGTGAGCCTACATTGTTTCTAGGCTCTTAATGTTTTATAGTTGTAAAATATTTGTACTCTAGAGTTGCTCTGAACGTCATAGGCAAGATCCTTGCTTCTACTGTTACTCTGGTGTTTATAGACGTAAACTGTATATTGTATATGTGTATGGGAACTTATATGTATTGGTTTATATGATAAAGAATGGCATTATGTACATTTATGAAAAATATATGTATATGGTATATGGATTTCACGTGCCCTAAAATTAGGGTCGTGACAATAATATAAGCTTTTATTGATAAAAAGTCCTGAGGACTAACTTCTAGGCTCATGAAAGAGAAGGATTCTTATGTCTCAGAGAATTCTGAGTTTATTAATTTCATGTGATGAAGTATATATAAAATTTTCTTGACTGTGGATCTTTCTTCTATTTTCTATTTCATCTTCATCTGAAATAATTTCTTCAGGTATTAATTCTTCTAGATTTGTTATCAAAATTTCTTTTTCAATAATTCCTTCTTTTATTATATTTTTATCTTCTTCCTTTTTTATATTAAAAACCGTATTAATCATATCCAACTATTCTACTATGTGCTTTATGATTTCAAATTTTCTTTCTCTATTCATTGTATTGGTGGTTGTATATTGTTAAGATATCTTAAAAATCTTCTAAAAGCATTACTAGATTCATTAGTATATGCATCTCTTAGGAAAAATAATAATTTGATTCTTCTTTTTATTCTTTCTCTTACTAATGGTACTAGTATTGTATTTTGATCCAAATTTTCTCCTACTTTTCTGTACTCTTGATTTTGATCATTGATTTTTATGTTTAATATATTTATTATGAAATCGTTATATAGTGCTTCTTCTCTCACATATGTTTCTGTTTCTAATATTAGATCTATAATTTCTCTTATGTTATTATATATCAATAAATATATAAGAGTATAGAAAAGTAGGAGAAAATTTGGATCAAAATACAATACTGGGCACTGTTCTTAATACTTCTAATTGCTGGATCGCTAGTTAGATTATCTATTAATCATAATGAGACTAGAAGGAAATTTATGTGCCTAGTTCATTGTATAATTAACTATGGATTACATGTAAGATAGAGATATAATTATATGGTATGTGTAGTCTTAATTGAGAACTATATAATTTAATGAATTTTTGCTTGTTATAATTCACATGGAGACATAGTATGTTAGTATTCAAAAGATGTTTCTGTTCAACCTCAGGAGAGGTTAGTGGATAATTTAAGGTATCTTAATAGGTAACTAGCAAGATAATAAATTCTAGGTTAAAGAAATAGATAAATGCAAAGTGGATTAATTATGGTGAAATCGGAAGCCTTAGAATCTCAATTCATTAACAGTATATGATCTATTTTTGGTTTTAGTTCTATTTTCTTTTTTTTTTCACATTCTTAATCAACTTTTATTTGAACTATTTAATTGAGATAAGGATTGATAATAATGTAGTAATTAGTAACATCAATTATCGTGAGATCAATTCTCTATACTTGCTTATAAAGATTTTATCAATATTACTTGACAATGATAGTGTATGCTTGCGCTTAAATGAATATCTAATTTTTACTTATTATATTTCATTGCAGATTGCATCTTCTAATTACATAAGTATGGAAGTATTTCTATTGAAGAAATCAATGTGAGGCAGGATGTAACAGAAGTGCTTTAACTAATAATAACTTGAAACTTTATTAGTACTAAATTGTGTTTAAAACACTCCAAGGGGTTAGATATTTATGTAGGGTCCAACACTAAAGTCTACAAGACACATGCCATGGGAACTTTATTTATATAGATACTCCGCCACTACAATAACTATTGCTAAAACTAATAAAGTAAGACTTCATAATTAAAATAAGTAAAATAAACAGTTAATTGTAGTACTTTTTATTAGATTGTGCTTGATTAATTTAGCTAGTCTATAAACATCTCGACTTTAAGGTCTTCATGGTCCCTTCGACTTGAGAAAAACTAGTTGTCAAGTTGATCTTTGGATACATACATTTTTTAGAAGGATAATATTTATACAAGACATTAGTTTTGAAAGTATTTTAAACTAACACAATTATCTGGTGTTAGAAGATAAGTTGTATCCTAGGTCAGTGTCACACCCCCAATCTAAGAGAATGTGAGTAACAAAATCTTTATTCATACCATATTCCATATAACCATCCAAAATATGACATAACACATTTAACATAATAATGAGTGAGTTTTATACTCATAAATTAAATATTTTCATCTTATTTTTTTGCCTTAATCAAGCATTTATCTCCATTATTTGTCTTTAGTTTTGTGCCTTTTTTACAAATGGAGAGAAGAATATAAAATGGACTCAATTGGAGGAATCAAAGCTAAATTATGATTTTCTGAAAATGATATCTATAAATCAAGCAGACAAAATAAATTCATTAAAGATGGCTGAGTAAGGAGCATTATCTTTTTTACTCCTGATAGGCATCTTAATGGATAATTCAATCTTGATTTATGACCACATTTTTAAAAGAATTAAAACATAAAGATTCAATGCAGAACACTCAATGTTAAAAATATGTTTGCTACTTACTTTTCAATTTGATTTTACTGCAGTTTTTTGGCCGTATCGCATAAAATACACATATATTATGTACGATATTTGGTAGATGAATAGCTAACACAATTTCATACAACTTTCATTTTTATGCAATCAGCAAATTCAAACATCCATAAGGCCAAAATTGGATTAGAAAAGAACATATTTACTATTGCAGGCCAGCCCAACCTTACTGTAGTATTTGAGCCATATTTCTGAAACTACATATTCAATGCATACAAAATTTGGTATGTAAATAGTAGATACAATTTTGCTACAACTTTTATGTTTAAGTGGTCGGCCAATTGAGACATTAAAAGGGCTAAAATTGGGTTAGAAAATATCATATTTATTGTTACAGTCCAGTCTGACCTTTCTCCAGTATTTTGGCTATAAATCATAAAATAAGTGGCCAATGTTTCTCCACCTTATATGACTGGAAAGATAATGAAAATATATACAACTTTTATGTTGACGGGATTAGCATATTTGGTGGATATCATGGAGATATCTCACAATGAATTTTGGTGAAAATTATGCAACACAACTTATCAACTTTAGTTCAATTTGCTACCCACCATCTTTTTCACCTACTCCCCTTGTTGTATCTATAAATAGAGACATCGTGTGAGCTATAGAGGAGGAGAAAGATTGGAGAGTGAATTTGGGAAAGTTTTTTTGGAGTTCTAAGTGTTTGTAATGTTTTTCTCTCTTTAGACATTTTATATCTTTACTTTCTTTCATAAATTTTATCATGCTTCTTCATCTTTCATTTTTCTTTCTAACCTTGATTATGGAGAACTAATCTCATAATGCTAAGGTGAAAGGGTGAAACTCTTGGTATGAAAGTAATAATTTATCTAACTCTTAATTTCAATGTTTATATTTGATGTTGTATTTATCTTCTTATTGATTTTCTTGTTATGTTCTTTCTTATAGGATGGCTTTGTCACCCCTATGTTATTTATTTTCTGCCTCTGTGCTATTATTTTCTTGTTATTTTCTTTCCTATAGGATGGATTTGTTGCCCCTCTGTTGTTATTTTCTCTGTTATTATTTTCCTTTTGATGGGACGGCTATACTACCTCTCTGTTATTTATTTTCTTATTATTTACTTTCTTAAAATATGGCTTTGTTGTCCCTATATTATTTATTTTCTTGTTATTTACTTTCTTAGAGGATGACTTTGTTGCTCCTCTGTTATTTATTTTCTTGTTATTTACTTTCTTGGAGGATGATTTTATTACCCCTCTGTTATTTTTTTTATTTCTTAATGACTGGTTTTACCACCTACTTTATATTATTATTATCGAGTCTACCACCTATCTATTGTTATAATTTTCTTCCTTTTACATCTTTTCATTTTTAATTTTGTGAAGTGTAAATTTTGATACATTGTAAATAATCTTTGACACAATAAATGCTTGAATCATTTTTACTTTATTGTAGACAATATAATGATTGGTACGGTGTATACTTGAATTCATTTTACAAGAGTTATTTTATTATTAGTAATACAATAAAAAGAAGACAAATACACTCATATGTAAACTAAAGTTAGTTTAAGGTAACATATCTTTCAAATGGAACGTCATTTATATGAGGATTTAATTTGAGTAATAAAAGAGTTAAAATTTATTTTTATTTGATATACAAAGAGTGGATCCCCTAACCTTAGTATTTTTTTTTTACTTTGAATACATTCCTATTTAATTTCAGTATTTTATTACTTACATATTTTGTTCAAAATTCTTCTCACAAAAGAAAATCTTGGCAACTATGTTAGAAATATTTATTTTGAATCTAAATTACTATTTTTTCAATTGACAATCCTTGTGGAATCGACTTCGCATACCACTAAATCTATACTCCATTAGATTCGTACGCTTGCGAGTTTTAATTAAAACAACAATAGATTTTTGGCACTGTTGCCAGGGATTCCGACAGAAAAGCTAATTAGATCCAGGTAAGTATAATTCTTCCACTAGTTATTATTTAGAATATTTATTTATTCTTTGTATAGAAAATTTTATTTGTGAACAAATTATTTATTAAAAATTTCTGTGGTAATTTGGATATGTAAAATTAGTTGATTTTGACAATAAGGATAAAAATTCCTAAGGAGTATGGATTTTAAGTGAGACTATTGTGACTCCTCCACACTTTCCTAGAGATCCACTAATTGAATACCACCTACTATTACTAACACTCAAAATAAAAAGATTAAAAAAAAAAGTCTTTGTTGCATAATTTTGTGATTTTTTTTTTCTTTTTGTTGTATTTGCATTTTGTTACTTGTAGTTAACATTGTATATATATGTTATTAAGTTGTAAAATTATCCTCTTTTTGTAATTGTGTTGTATGCTATTAGAAATATTTGTTTATATATTTTTTTTAATTTATGCGTGCTTGGAAAAGTGATAAAGATCAGTGTTTGGTTAGAAAAAGTTTAGGATCACCCATTGATTTTAAAATTAGAACATTAGACTTTGTTGGGACACCATAAAAAATGGAAGAACAAGTTACACACAAGAAAACCCTTATGAAATATTTATCACCTATCATAGCTAGTACTCTATCTTGTATAGTATTACCATAAACTAATGCAACTCCCTTTGAGTTTAAACCAGCCATAATCAAACTGTTGCCATCATTTTATGTATTAGAAAGAGAAGACCCATACATGCATTTAAATAGTTTCTTAAAATAAGCTCGACATTTTGCTTCCAAAATTTTAATGATGAGTCAATTAGGCTTAGAATGTTTCCATTTTCATTGAAATATAAAGCTAAAGCTTCGTTGAATTCTCTTCCTATAGGAACTATTACTAGTTGGAATCAATTAGAAAATAAGTTTCTAGCAAAAAAAATTTCCGTGTCTAAAACTGATGCCCTTATGAGAGAAATCTCTAATTTTTTCTAAAAAAAGGGTGACTTTTTGAGTGTTGGGAAAGATTTAATAACCTTCTTTTGAAGTATCCTCATCATGGTTTTGAAACTTGGAGACTTATGAAATATTTTTATGATTGTTTGACTCCATCAAATTGTCAAATTATCCAAAGTATGCATGGTGGAAGGCTTTTATAGTGAAATGAGGCTGAAGCTTGGGGATCCTTAGAGTCTTTATCTGAAAACTCTCAACATTGGAATTGCATTGATCCAAAGGATAGAAAGTCTCAAACCCTAAAAAAAGGAGGAATTTATAAGGTGAAAGCTTCCTTGGCCAATCTTACTAGAAAGGTAAAAACTTTGAATTTAAACCATACTTTGAACTCTTCTACCAATATTAGGAATGAAGCATGTGTTTTATGTTCTAGTACATCTTACACTACACAATCTTGTCCATCCATACCAGTTTACCAAGAAGCATTTTCTGAGCAAGTTAATTCTCTTCAATCTTATAGAAAGTCATCAAACAACCCGTTGCACCTACATATAATTCAAATTGGAGGAATCATCCAAACTTTTCATCAAGGAAAAATTAGTGTGAAGTAGGAGAGAAAGAGAAAGGGAAATTCTCCAGTCAACCTATTTCTAATCCTAAGGTTCAATTTGAAGTAGGATTATCAAGAAATCCTAATGAGCAAGTAAAGTCTATAACGACCCTTAGATGTATAAAAGTAATTGATAATCAAGTTCACATGCCTGAAACTGAAGAACAGAGTCAGCAGGAACCACAAATTAATTACTCAAGTGAGAATAAAATTGAACCTATTCCTTGTGCCCCTAAAGCTCCATTCCTACAAAGACTTGAGACAAATAAGAAATGTACTCGATATAGTGACATTTTAGAGGTGTTTAAGTAAATAAACATTAACATTCCTTTTATTGTCGCTATCAAACAAGTACCTGCTTACTAAAAAATTTTGAAAGATCTTTGCACGGTGAAAAGGAAAACCAATGTTCCAAAAAATACATTTTTGACTAAACAAGTGAGCTCCATAATTCAGTAAAAAACTTCTCTCAAGCACAAAGATCCCGATTGTTCTACAATTTCTTATGTTATAGGTGACTATGTGAATAACCGAGCCTTACTTAATCTAAGAGCAAGTGTGAATCTACTATCGTACTCTGTGTATGTAAAACTTGGGTTAAGAAAGTTGAAACCTACACCAATAACCCTTCAATTAGCTGATAGGTCCACAAATATTCCTAAAGGTGTCATAGAGGATATGGTCATTAAGGTTGATAAATTCTATTTTCCAATAAATTTCATTGTTCTTAACACTAAACCTGTTGAGAATATAGAGACAAAAATTTCAGTCATTTTGGGTATACCATTTCTTGCAACATCCAATGCAATCATTAATTGTCAAAATAGAATTTGAATCTATCTTTTGAAAAAATGACTGTGAAGCTAAATATTTTTAATATCTCTCATCAACCTGTGGACACTGGTGATTTATGTACGACCAACATAACTAAGAGAATAGTTGATGACTCATTTTTAAGTTCTTTTGATGATAACCCTTTAGAAAAATGTTTGGTTCACTTCCTCATGGATATAGATGAGGACTATTTGATCAATGAAATAAATTCCCTATTAAAGACTACTCCATTAATTGATATCAATGAATGGAAAGTCAAAATAGAGACGCTTACATCTTCTGAATCTGTCATATTACCATCCATAGAGAAACCTCCCTAAGTAGAGTTAAAACCTTTACCAGATTCTCTGAAATATGTGTTTCTAAGACCTTCTGAGATTTTTTTATCATAGCATATAACCTAGATAGTGAATAGAAAGCTGAACTCATAAAAGTCCTCAATGAGTATAGTGAAGCCATAGGGTGGACAATAGCATACATTAAAGGTATTAGTCCATCAATTTGCATGTACATGATACATTTGGAGGATAATGCCAAAATCTTAAGAGAGCCACAAAGACGTCTGAATCCAAACATGAAAGAAGTTGTGAGAACTGAAGTGATTAAACTTCTTGATGTTGGTGTCATTTACCTAATTTCTGATAGTGCATAGGTCAGTCCTGTTCAGGTAGTCCCTAAGAAGTCTGGCATTACTGTAGTAAAAAATGAGGATAAAGAATTAATTCCCACTAGAGTACTGTCACGGCCCCAAATGATGGAACACATGACCGGCACGACATAAGGGTTTCCCCCTAGCCGCAAGCCTAACACATAGCATGCACAAACATCCAGCACACAATCCAGAGTACATAATAAATATAACTGGCCACATATGCCACATCCAATATCAGAAAATACTGTATATATGTATATATATATACCTCATGATATCTCATGAATCCAACATTCTGATTCAACTTGGCCCATGGCCTCATAATATTCATGTGATTCAACTTGGCCCAAGGCCTCATAATACCAACATTATTGTAAAATATAAAACCATTTTTCAAACAACACATCAAAATACGCAAGAAGCGAGGATCCTGCCTGTATGTTCATGGAGATACTCTAGACATAACTAAACTAAATAAACAATACAAAAGAGCCTTGTCCAAACTGGGGCTCACCAACACTATCTTCAGCCTCCTACGAAGCTGTAGCTGGATCAAAGTCTCTTTGACTATCTGTGGGGAGGAAACAAAAGAGGGGTGAGATTACCACATCTCAGTGAATGAGTAAATCATACTATAACTGAAACAGGGCAAACCAAGCACGAGTGTTTCGCAATGGGTTTAATAATTGAAATCCAAATGTAAAGATAACAATAGAAACATTAAGCATTTAACCATAATTTATTGAAAGAATGCTAAACAGTTCAAATGTGTGTTCAAAAGATAAAACATGATTAAATCAATAACCGTAAGCAAATCAATTATGCATGGTAAGTAATACATGAAGATATTTATGCAATAACAATGATGAATGAGCTTGTTTAGAAATATTTAATCTTTAAGAAAAATGCATCAGTTTATTGGAGGTCTTTCCTAACAGATCTATCATCTCCCCCAAGCACATAGCAAGGGTAGGGTAATCACTGTAGGCGTAGACATAAGTCCACCCTAAATTTCCCCAAGCACATAGCAATGGGTATGGCAATCACTGTAGGCGAAGACATAAGTCAACCCTAAATTTCCCCAAGCACATAGCAATGGGTATGGCAATCACTGTAGGCGAAGACATAAGTCAACCCTAAATCCCTGTGTCTTAGGCAGTCATATGCCCGTCACAGTATCCTAGGCCGAAGCCTTAACATGATCATGGTGCACCAGGGCTAGCACTACCTGCAACTAGCTAACAGTGATCTAAAAGGGTCCCTCCAATAGAAAACATTTGAAATATGCTATTCAAAGAGTTTAAAGTAAAACATTTCAATAACATTACAATAAAGCTATAATTCTCCATCTAGCTCTTTTCATGCATAAAACTCCGTTCAAAAATATGTTTCATACATGTATTCCCATGGAGACCTTAATCATCATAAACTTTCCCTTTAAACAAAGATCGTCCGTAGACGTCGTATATATGCTCATCATGCATCAAATCATTTTAAACATAGATCGTCCGTAGACGTCGCATAAATGCTCATCATGCATCAAATCATTTCATGGCCAACTTAGTTCATTTCTATGACTAAGTTCGCATTTCTATAAATCTAGCTCAAATGGAGAATTATCAGTCTAGATGTTTGCCTTGCATACCTAGGGTTCAACTAGGATTGAAATTTATAATTTCTAACATAGTTGGAACATATTGGTTTTCAAAGCGGTAAAACAACTTAGCATACATTCCAACTAGTTAAAATCATACGAGAGAATTATAAACAGAATTCATAAAACATGCGCTATAGTATGAAAAATCCACTCACAGGTAAGGGCTCCAGATTGGACAGCCCTAAAATCCTAGTTCCTGGTCTGAATTCGGTAAAATAGACCCCAAAATCGAGTCCGGAAGGTCCAAAAACCTTAAATGAGCTTGGGTACTGTTCACCGCGGAAAACACTATTCACGCCAGAAAACACTATTCACCGACACTATTCACTGCCGGAAAACACTATTCACTGTCACAAAAATTTTACCGAATCAACAAAAAAAATTTCATATCCTAATATTTATCTAATTTCTGAATCCATCTACGGAGTCATATTTCTAATTAGAAGTCCCTAAATAAGGTTTTTCAGAACTTACCTTTTACCGAGATTTTCTACTTCAGATCTACGGCGATTCAACGGTTGATTTGAAAAACTGATCGGTCAAAACTGAAGTACTCTTCGTCCTGAATCCAATAACATCTTCAGTTTTGATATCGGAAACCCTTAAGCACTTCAAATCGAAAGATAAAATTTGTGATTACTATTTATTCACTATGCATCTATTACTATGCATCTTTTCGTTACGCAGTCGCCCCCGGTTTTCGTTTTATGGTTTTCTGCGTTTGTTGTTTTTTTTAATATAATAATAATTATTATATAATTAATAATAAGATTTTCTTTTATAAAAATTCATATAAATTCCATTTTTCATCATAAAATATCCTAAAAATTTCTAAAAATTTCCTTTCTCATAAATCTTTAGTTAAACTCTTAAATCATAATTTTTCTTGATAAAAATCATAATAAAACAAATTTCAAAACAAATATCTTTATTCATATTAAAAGAAAGAATATTTCTAAAAATACCATAAAAATTCAATAGAGGCTGATATAATTATTTTAAGCAACACAATACTTCTTTTACTTAAAAGTCCACTTACTTTTAACAAATCATAATTATTTCTACATAAATAATAATATTTTTGCTAATAGCGCGCCAAAATATAAATTCTCATATTTCTTTTGTAATTCTTTAATCCATGTAATAAATATACATATTTTCACTGGTTCTTATCTCTATTGTCAAAATTCTCTTTTTTATTCTACATTCCCTTTAATTGGAATTTTTCGTTAAATTTTACGGTTATTACAAGTACAAACTGGGTGGAGCATTTGTATTGACTATCGTAATTTGAATGATGTTACAAGGAAAGAAAATTTTCAACTTTCTTTTATAGACCAAATGCTAGAGAGGTTAGCTGGACATGCATATTATTGTTTTCTTGATAGATATTCTGGTTACAACAAAATTTCCATTGCACTTGAGGATCAAGAGAAAACTAGATTCACTTGTCTTTTTGAAACCTTTGCCTATCGTCGAATGCCATTTAGATTGTCCAATGCACTTGCTACATTTCAGCATTGCATGATAAGTACATTTTCTGACATGGTAAAGCGATTTCTGGAAGTATTCATAGACGATTTTTCTGTGCATGGGTCTAATTTTGAGGAATGTCTACACCACTTAAGATTGATCTCAATTAGGTGTAAAGAAAAAAAACCTAGTTTTGAATTGGGAAAAATGTCATTTCATGGTTAAAAAAAAAGAATTTTTTTTGACATATTGTGTCAAATTAGGGTATTGAGGTAGATAAAGTCAAAATTGAATTGATTTACAGTCTTCCACCTTCTCGGACAGTGAAAGAGGTGCATTCTTTTTTAGGCCAAGCATATTTTTATCACAGATTCATCAAAGATTTTAACAAAATCTCCAAACCTTTGTGTAATTTGCTTACCAAAGATGCACCTTTTATCTTTGATAAAGAATGCTTTCAAGCTTTTGAGAAGCTCAAATTTTTACTCACATCTGCACCCATAATTAGACCACCCAATTAGAATCTTCCATTTGAAATAATGTGTGATGCCTTTGTTATGCAATTGGAGCTGTTTTTGGTCAATATCTAGAAAAGTTTCTTTATGTGATATACTATGCTAGTAAAACTCTTAATGACGCTCAATTGAATTATTCTACAACAGAAAAAGAGTTACTAGCTGTGGTATTTGCTTTAGACAATTTTAGATCTTATTTATTAGGATTTAAGGTTGTAGTATTTACAGATCATGCTACATTTAAGTATCTTCTTTCTAAGAAAGATGCTAAAGCATGTTTGATAAGATGGATTATGCTATTGCAAGAATTTGATTTAGAAATTCGACACAAAAAAGAATTTGAAAATGTTGTAGCTGATCACTTGCCTAGGCTGATAGTTGAATCGAGTGACAATAACTTGCCTATTGGAGACACATTTCCAAATAAGCAAATTATGTCTATTTCTCAGTTACCTTGGTTTGCTGACATTGCTAATTATCTTTCCACATATCAAATTCCTACACATTGGAGTAAGCAAGATTGCATAAAATTTTTAGCTAAAGTAAAGAAATTCTTTTAGGAAGATCCATACTTATTTAAGCATTTCCTTGGTCAAATCATTCGGAGATGTGTTCTTGAGAGTGAGTAATATAGTGCTATTTCTTTTTGTCATGATCATGCTTGTGGAGCTCATTTTAGTACTAAAAAAACTACTACAAAGGTTTTGTAATGTGGCTTCTATTGGCCATCACTGCTCAAAGATGTCCATTTGTATTGTAGTTCTTGTGATCGTTGTCAAAATTTAGGCAGTATCTCACATAGAAATATGATGCCTTTGACTCATATTCTTATTGTTGAGATATTTAATGTTTAGGGAGTTGATTTCATGGGTTATTTTCCTAATTCTTTTGGGAATTTATACATCTTTGTTACTGTGGATTATGTGTTAAAATGGGTAGAGGATATTGCATGTAAAACAAATTATCACAAAATTGTGGTAAAATTCTTTAAAGAAAATATTTTTTTCGAGGTTTGGCATACCACAGGCTATCATTAGTGATGGGGGGAAACATTTTTGTAATAGGCATTTTGAGCAGTTAATGAGAAAATATGGCATCACACACAAAGTTGCTACCCCATACCACCTTCAGACTAGTGGTTAAGTTGAGATTTCAAATAGGAAAATAAAAAATAATTTGAAAAAAAAATGATTAACCCAAGTAGGAAAGATTGGTCTTTGAAACTTTTTGATACTTTATGGGCTTATCGTGCTTTTAAAATCCCTATTGGAATGTCTCCTTACCGACTTGTGTATGGCAAGGCCTATCATTTACCTGTTGAATTAGAATATAAAGCTTATTAGGCCATCAAAAAATTTAACTTTGTTCTTGACAAAGCAGGTTTCCACATAAAGCTTCAACACAATGAACTGAAAAAAATAAGAAATTATGCATATGAAAATGAAAAATTGTATAAGGTTCGAATGAAAGTTTTCCATGACAAAAATATTTTAAGAAAATCATTTAATGCAGGTCAAAAAGTCCTTTTATATAACTCTCGTTTGCATTTATTTTAAGGAAAACTACGTTCTCGGTGGCCATGACCATTCATTATTCGTACTGTTTATCCTCATAGTGTAGTAGAGATTGAAATTTTCAAAATTGGTGATGTGTTTAAAGTCAATGACCAAATATTGAAATCATTTTTAGAATTATGTAACCCAGAGGTAGAGGAGACACTTTTGTGTGATCCTGTCTACCAGAATTGATTTTATTCATTTGTTAAAAGTTGTTATGCATGTTATATAGGTGAAATCTTTCTTTATTTATTTTGCATTATTTTGTTCCCTCATTGCTATCTTTTTTTAAATTGCTATTGTTTTCTTATTTTTGTTTCTTTTGATCTTTCTTCAAAAAAAAAAATTGAATTGAAAATGGAAGACATACTTTCAAACTTGAAAAATCATTTTCCTTCTCTTCTATCCAATGCATTGATAAAAATTTATAAAGTACGGGTTGAAAGATTAAGGTTAATGATGAACATGGGAATACCTATTGATGTCTGTTAGCTAATTGAAGCTAAGGTACGATTAGCAAATGAGTCTGTAAATGGTTTCATTTCTTACATGCTTAGTCTAGAAAAAAACAATTTTGCTAAAAAGCGTAGAGCTAAAAGAATAGGTGTTTGCTACAAATATGAACGTGAAACTTGCAAGATATGTTTTCGTTCTTTGGGATAGGTTCATGTAAATCGAGAAGATAAAATAAAATTCATTAAGTATGGCTTGAGTAAGGAGTCCTTGGACGATGACTTTCGTCCAACATCATTGAGATGCATCCTAGTGGATTTGTGCATATCGGGATTGTTGGTTTGTGGCTCCATTTTAAAAAAGAACAGAAATGATATAGTCTTGAGAATCTAACATTAGAAAACCTTTTTTACTAAGAAAATTGGATGCGAAGCATATCATCGACCCATAGAGGGCGTTGAAGCCGTTACTAGATGTAAAACTAGAAGAAAATGTGAATGACAATCACAAATACTGTACATATACATGAATACTGTCATTTTTGAAATTTTTACCTTTAATTTAGCTGTCATCCACCGGCCTACTCACATGGCTATTGTAATTATGCCACCATCTTATTCACATAGCTACTATAAGTATGCCCTTATCTGAGTTCTATAAATGAACACATTATTATCTTTACCTTCATACTCAAAGTTAAGGTGAGTGCAGATATAGAGGGAATCACATTTCGTCAATTTTGAAATATTTGTATCTTTTGTGGTTCCAGTCCTAGAAAAAATGGAGAATATGTGAAAGCAGCACAAAATTTTGGTATTGTATTGGCTATGAGAAAAATTTATTTAGTCTATGGTAGAGGTAGTTGTGGGTTAATGCGGTATGTGTTTGTAGTTGCAGATGTAGGAGGATGCCAAGTTCTTGGTATTATTCCTACAGCTTTAGATGTATCAAACATCATCATAAAAACAATTGGGGAAGAATTTAGGGTAGTCTCTATGCTTGAGCGCATTACTAAAATGATGAGCAAATATGATGCTTTCATTTTTTTACTAAGTGGTTTTGGTACTCTAGAGAACAATTTTCAAATAGTCTCCTGGGCAGAACTGAATATTCACCATAAGTCCATAGGCCTATTGAATGTTAACCATTTTTTTGATAGTTTCTTGTCTTTTCTTGATTAAGCTGTAGAACAAAGATTTATCTCAGACTTAGTACGACGGATTCTCATCTCGGCTTCAAATGCTGATGAGTTGATTGATGCATTACAAGCATATGTTCCTATTCTTAATGTAGCTACAGCTCAAATAGATTAGATGGAAAACAACCACAAAAAACGCAAATTGGACTTGGATCTTCATCTGTAACACCTTTTATTTGATTGAATAAATTTTTATTTTCTGTTTAATTTACTGTAGGTTCATCTTTTTCTAGATCTCCTTCTAGATAATATCTCAATTTTTGTTGTTTGTTTTGTGTTTGTTCTTCATTAAAAGAAAAAAATAAAAAAGGTGTGGGTACCTAACCTCCTATCTCTGTATAGGTTCCAACACCTAGATTTAAAAAAAATTTGAGTGATGTTTTGGGAATAGGAAAAACTAGCATCAATGATGAAAATGATTTAAAGTGCTTATAACCTTCGGAAAATAGATGAGTTCTAAGTGTTATGTGTGAACCTGAACTCTATTGTAACCTATATTTTACTTGAGAATCCTAATATCCTGAGCACTTAATCTTTTATATTTGATTGCTTGTTTATTCAGAAAAGATTTATGTGATTTAGATATGTTAAGTGATTTCATAAGACTCTAAAACTTATTTGATTGTCACTTGAGGAAAAATCCTAAACTACTCTCTATTTAAGAAATGAATCAGATATTGTTGGAATCGTTTAAGCATTTCAAACCAACCTATACATTATGCCATCTTTAGTAACCCATTTTGAGCATATATTTATCCTTTCTTGTACACCTATATTATTATCTAGCCTTTTAACTTTTACCTTTCACTCACAGAAATGATCATTTGAAAACCTATGGTTCATGGATGAATGGAAGAAGTTTAAAAAGAAAAAAAATAGAACCTCCCAAATAAATAAGTTTAGGACTGTTTACATAAAAAAAAGTAGTATAAGCAAATAACGAAAGGATGAGGATAAGGTTGAAGATAGAATTCACATGATAATATCAAAAACATTTGGGAGGACTTAAATGATCATGTATGTTGTAGAGTGAATTGAGGTTTCATTAATATCTTTTTATCCACCTTTATTCTATGCCATACATTACAAGTCTAATGAAAGTCTTAATTATCTTAAATATTATAATTAGTCTATATTAGTGGAGAGTGACATGAAAAATAAGCTTATGGAATCTCAAATGCATAAATCTGGAGATCTGTTTTAATATTTGATTACGTAAATTTATTTGAATGCAAAAAGTCCAATTTTATAAGATTATCACACACACACTAAGGATTCAATAGTAAACTATGCATTGCATTTGAATTAAAGTTCTACATAACCTTAGGAATGCTTGATTAAGTTTTGGGGTATTTGATGAGTGAGTTTTATACTCAAAAATCAAATATTTTCATCTTATCTTTTTGCCTTAATTAAGCATTTATCTCCTTTATTTGTCTTTAGTTTTGTGTATTTTTTATAGATAGAGAGAATAATAGAAAGTTGACTAAATTGGAATAATCAAAGCTAAATTGTGGTTCTTTATGAATGATGTCTATACATCAAGCAGAAAAAATAAATTCATTAAGGATGGTTGAATAAAGAGCATTATCTTTTTGACTCTTGAAATGCATCCTAATGGATATATGCATCAATTTAATCTTGATTTATGACCACATTGCTAAAAGAATTGAAACTTAAAGATTCAAGGCAGAACACTCAATGTTAAAAATCTATTTACTGTTTGCTGCTTGCTTTTCAACTTGATCTTTTTGGCCGTATCTCAAAAAATACATATATATTATGTACAAAATTTGGTATATGAATAACTAACACAATTTTATACAACATTTATGTTTATAAATTCAGACATCCAAAGGGCCAAAATTGGGCTAAAAGAAAACATGTTTACTGTTGTAGTCAAGCCCAACCTTACTTTAGTATTTGGGCCCTATTTCAGAAATTAAATATTCAATGTATACAAAATGTGGTAGGTGAATAGAAGATACAATTTTCTACAACTTTCATATTCAAGTGGTCAACAAATTTGTAGAAGGGTCAAAATTACGCTATAAGAGATCATGTTTGTTGTTGCATTCCACCCTGACCTTGCTCTAGTATTGTAGCCATAAATCACAAAATACGTGAAAAATATTTCTCCACCTTATATGGCTAGAAAGATAATGAAAATATCAACAACTTTTATGTTGATGGGATCAGCAGATTTGATAGATATCAAGGAGATATATCACGATAATTTTTTGTGCACATAATGCAATATAACTTGTCAACTTTAGTGCAATTTGCTACCCTTCATCTTTGTCACCTACTCTCCTTGTTGTGTCTATAAATAGAGACATCTTGTGAGATAGAAAGGAGTAGAAAGGCTAGTGAGTGAGTTTGGAAAAATTTTGTTAGAGTTCTAAATGTTTGTAATGTTTTTCTTTCTTTAGACATTTTTTGTCTTTAATTTCTTTCATAAATTTTATCATACTTCTTCATCTTTCATTTTACTTTCTTATCTTGATTATGGAGAACTAATCTCTTAATGCTAAGGTGAAAGGGTGAAACTAATTTATCTAACTCTTAATTTCAATGTTTATATTTGATGTTGTATTTATCTTCTTATTTATTTTCTTGTTATTTTCATTCTTAGAGAATGGCTTTGTCGCCCCTCTGTTATTTATTTTCTTGTTATTTTCTTTCTTAGATGATAGCTTGGTCTTCCATCTGTTGTTATTTTCTTTCTTAGAGGATGGCTTTATCGTCCCTCTGTTGTTATTTTCTTTGTTATTATTTTTTTGTTATTTTCCTTCTAAGGGGACGGCTATGCCGCTTCTCTATTATTTATTTTCTTAGAGGATGGCTTTGTTGCCACTCTATTATTTATTTTCTTGTTATTTACTTTTGTTATTTATTTTCTTGTTATTTACTTTCTTACATGATGATTTTATTACCCCTCAGAAGATGACTTTATTGCCCCTCTGTTATTTATTTTATTATTATTTTAATTCTTAAAGGCTAGTTTTACCGCCTACTTTATATTATTATTATTGACTCTACCACTTATTTATTGTTATGTTTTTTTCCTTTTACATCTTTTTATTTTTATTTTTGTGAAGTGTGAATCTTGATACATTGTAGACAATCTTTAGCACAATAAATGCTTGAATCATTCCTGATTTATTATAGACAATATAATGATTGGCACGGTGTATACTTGAATCCATTTTACAAGAGTTATTTTATTATTAGTAATACAATAAAAAGAAGGCAAATACACTTCATATGTAAACTAAAGTGAGTTTAAGGTAACATATCTTCCAAATAGAACCTCAGTTATGTAAGGATTTCATTTGAGTAATAAAAAAGTGAAAATTTATTTTTATTTGATATACCAAGAGTGGATCCCCTAACCTTAGCATTTTTCTTTATTTTGAATATATTCCTAATTAATTTCAATGTTTTATTTCTTGCATACTTTGCTCAAAATTCTTCTCACAAAAGAAAATTTTGGCAACTAAGTTAGAAATATTTATTTTGGATCTGAATTAAATTTTTTCACAATTAGCTATCATTGTGGAATCTACTTCGCATACCACTAAATTTATACTCCAATAGGTTTGTACACTTGCGAGCTTTGATTAAAACAACAACACATAACCAAAAGCATATATTTATAAGTTTCTAAGTAACACTGCATATACATGCCAAGTCTATACATTCATATTACAGTAGAAGTAAGGATCTTGTCTGTAGCGTTTATAGCACCCTCTAGATTACAAAATACATTATAAACCAAAAGTTGTGAGCCTTGGAAGCAAAGTAGGCTCGCCCAGAGAATAAGTTGCCTAGATGATCACCTATCTGAAAGGGAAGGGTCAGACTCCATATTTTTATCTAAAAAACATAGAGATATGGTACAATGAGTTTGACAACTCAATGAGCAGATAAAATCTACTATGATCTTCTTGGTCAATATATGGATGCACATATATGATAAATTGTCACTTTTCTTCAAAGTAAAACATAGATCAGAAGTACATTTATAGATGAGCCATATTTACAAATATTCCCAATAAAGAGGTAATATGAAACTTAAAAATAAATACAATACAACATGCTCATGAAAATTTTCACAATAAAAGGTTTCACATGTTCTTCAATGTACAAACTTTGAAATTTAGAATGACTCCTAATCAAAACTATTATTTAATCCCAAGAAAACAGCAAGGGAGGGCAATCACAAATTAGATGGTCGGCATTTCGATCAATAATAAAAGGTATTCCGTTCTCCTTCATATAATAGATTCTGTGTGTTTGCCATCACATGAGCCTAGCAACAACCCTAATAGCTAAGGTTTCAAGGTTCACTAGGGCTAGCATCTCTTACTACTAGCAAACAATGTTTTCGAATAGGATTCTTCCACAAAAAATAATTGCCTAAAAATACGTTGTCATTCAGAATCATAAGTACTATTCAAAGTTAATTTTGTTGTCAGAGATTTCCAATCAAAGTGTAACATGTGTTCATTTTCAAATATATATATATATATATATATATATATATATATATATATATATATATATATATATATATATATATCTGTGTGTGTGTGTGTGTGTGTGTGCAATCACATGTTTAAAGAATTTTCAAATCAATATTTAAGCGATACTATTCTTGAACTTGTACCAGCTAGTAATCAATTATGGCAATATAAACTATTCTCACTGTCAAATGATTAAAAATAACTCATATGCTGGATTCGGTTCACATTTATAGTTCAAAAATAGTATATGGTAAGTCATAGCAAACATTATCTACTCATAGGGTAAGGGTTCCAAGTTGGAAAGCACCAAAATGCATTTTTTCAAGTCAAATTTAACTAAATAGACTTTAAAAATGAGTCCAAAGGGTAAACAAAACCTAGGAAATGACTCTAAAATTACAAAATTTATCCTCTAAGAGCTCGTTCAATGCAACAAGACTACTGGTACATGCACTACATGCGCCACTTGTGGGGCTGTGCGTGAGATTCACACGCCCGATGGGAAGAAGTGTGTGGCGACGCATGAGGATTCTATAGGTGTGATCTAAATCCAAAACTTGGGTTCCCAAGGTTTTCCTACCTCCTGAATCTAGCTATCATGTTAGTATATGGTAAGTCATAGCAAACATTATCTACTCATAGGGTAAGGGTTCCAAGTTGGAAAGCACCAAAATGCATTTTTTCAAGTCAAATTTAACTAAATAGACTTTAAAAATGAGTCCGAAGGGTAAACAAAACCTAGGAAATGACTCTAAAATTACAAAATTTATCCTCTAGGAGCTCGTTCAATGCAACAAGACTACTGGTACATGCACTACATGCGCCACTTGTGGGGGCTGTGCGTGAGATTCACACGCCCGATGGGAAGAAGTGTGTGGCGACGCATGAGGATTCTATAGGTGTGATCTAAATCCAAAACTTGGGTTCCCAAGGTTTTCCTACCTCCTGAATCTAGCTATCATGTTAGTATATGGTAAGTCATAGCAAACATTATCTACTCATAGGGTAAGGGTTCCAAGTTGGAAAGCACCAAAATGCATTTTTTCAAGTCAAATTTAACTAAATAGACTTTAAAAATGAGTCCGAAGGGTAAACAAAACCTAGGAAATGACTCTAAAATTACAAAATTTATCCTCTAGGAGCTCGTTCAATGCAACAAGACTACTGGTACATGCACTACATGCGCCACTTGTGGGGGCTGTGCGTGAGATTCACACGCCCGATGGGAAGAAGTGTGTGGTGACGCATGAGGATTCTATAGGTGTGATCTAAATCCAAAACTTGGGTTCCCAAGGTTTTCCTACCTCCTGAATCTAGCGATCATGTTAGTATATGGTAAGTCATAGCAAACATTATCTACTCATAGGGTAAGGGTTCCAAGTTGGAAAGCACCAAAATGCATTTTTTCAAGTCAAATTTAATTAAATAGACTTTAAAAATGAGTCCGAAGGGTAAACAAAACCTAGGAAATGACTCTAAAATTACAAAATTTATCCTCTAGGAGCTCGTTCAATGCAACAAGACTACTGGTACATGCACTACATGCGCCACTTGTGGGGGCTGTGCGTGAGATTCACACGCCCGATGGGAAGAAGTGTGTGGTGACGCATGAGGATTCTATAGGTGTGATCTAAATCCAAAACTTGGGTTCCCAAGGTTTTCCTACCTCCTGATTCTAGCTATCATGTTAGTTTTCTATTTTGAGAACTCTAAATACAAGTTTTAGACTCAACTTTTTAGGGGGTTTTCTCCTCTATTTTCTAGCAGGTTTTTCAGTCAATTTTCTAAAATCCAATCTAATGGGTTTGTAGAGCTCTTCATTCTGAGTCTGATAATTGTGGTGGTGTTGATATCTAAATTTTGAAAGTGGCAAGATCTTATAGAGAAATTTTGGAGTTTTTTAGTGAAAGAAAGTGAATTTTGGAGAGGGTATACAATTTTTTCCATGCTTCCCTTCTCAAGATTGCATAATAATGTTAGGGGGACCATTTTGCAAAAAATTTAATTTTTTGGGGAGGTCTTTGCTAATTTTTTATTTATATTTTGACCCATAAACTTTTAAGAAATTACATTTTGGTCCCAAAACTTAAATTCTCATATTATCTTTATAATTATTCAATCAATATAATAAATAAACAGATTTCCAATGATACTTATCTCTATTTATCATAATCCTCTCTTACATTCATAACTTTTCTTTAATTCAAGATTTTTTATTTATTTAGAGTTTTTCTTTAATTTAGGGATATTACATTCTTCCCCTCTTTAAGAAATTTGGTTCCTGAATTTTATTACCATAATTGCAAATAAATACTAACCACGTCGTTCAAATAGATATGGGTATTGGGCACGCATATCATCCTCTTTTTTTCAAGTAGTCTCCTCTGAAGAATGATTCTGTCAGATCACTTTCACTATAGGTATTTTTTTTTAATACAATTTCTTCACTTCTCTGTCAACTATTGCCACTGGTTGTTCCTCATAGGTTAAATTTTTATCTAACTGAATTTGTGGGCACTAAATAACATGCGTAGGATCTAGTAAATACTTTCGTAGCATAGACACATGAAAGACAGGATGGATATTACTTAATTCAGGTGGTAAAGTCAAACGATAAGCTACTGGGCTGATCCTATCAAGAATTTCAAATAGACATATATATCGTGGACTTAATTTTCCTCTTTTCCCAAATCTCACTACCCTTTTGATAGAAGAAAATTTCAATAAGACATGTTCACCCATGGAAAATTCCAATGATCGGCGTCTGTTATCAATATAAGTTTTATGTCTACTCTGAGCTGCCAATAATTTTTCCTTAATCAACTTTACCTTATCAAGTGCATGTTGTACTAGATCAACCCCTAAAATATTAGTTTCTCCTAGTTCAAACCATTCCATCAGAGAATGACAATGTCTTCCATTAAATGCCTCAAAAGGAGCCATTTGTATATTGGCTTGATAGCTATTTTTATAAGCAAATTTAGCTAGGGGTAAGAATCTTTCCCAACTTCCTTTAAAATCAAGCACACACACCTAAATCATATATTCTAATATTTGAATGGTTCGCTCAGATTGTCCATCTGTTTGAGGATGGAAAGCAGTACTGAGATTTAGCTTCATGCCCAATGCTTCTTGGAAGGCTCTCCAAAAATGAGTTGTGTACTGTGGTCCTCAATAAGAAATAATCGATATCAGTATCTCATGAAGTCTCACTATTTCATTTAAATACAAATTTGCATACTGAGCTACGTTGTAGGTAGTTTTCATTAGTAGAAAATGTGCTAATTTAATTAGCTTATCAATAACCACCCATATAGAATCAAACCCTTTTGGTGTTCACGGTAACCCTATAACAAAGTCTATGATTATTCTCTACCATTTCCATTCAGGTTTTTCTATTTGTTGACATATTAAACACCGAGAAACATAATCAGTTATCTCCTTTTTCATATTGTCCCACCAATAGATTTCCTTCATATCTTGACATATTTTTGTTGTCCTAGGATGAATGGTATATATGGATCTATGAGCTTCTTCTAAAATTTTCTTTTTGAGTTCTTCTATGTTAAGCACGCATAGCAGCTTACCCAATCTCAAGACTCCTTTAGATCTACAGTAAATTCAGTATCATTTCCATTTTTCATATCTTCAATTCTCTTGCAAAAATAGGAATCTTCTTTTTGTGCCATCTTAATTTGTTCCACCAAGGATAATTGTAGTTGAATAAGGGCTAATAGTATTCTAGGCTCCCTTACCTCCAGCACTACTCCATGATTTACCAACTTATGTGTTTCTTTAAACAACGACCTCCTTAACTATGTTATATGTGCCAAACTACTCATAAACTTTCTACTTAATGCATTTGCCACTACATTAGCATTACCTAGATGATACAATATCGTATAATCATAATCTTTAAGAAGTTACATCCATCACTTTTTCCTCAAGTTAAGATATTTTTACTGAAAAATAGACTTGAGGGATTTGTGGTCTGTATAAATCTCACATGTCTCACCATACAAATAATTCCTCTAAATTTTGAGAGCAAAAATCACTATTTCCATTTCTAAATCATTAGTTGGATAATTTTGCTCATGTGGCTTAAGCTGTATAGATGCATATACAATGACTTGATCATGTTGCATCAACACACACCCTAAGCAAACTTTAGATGCATCACAACATGCCATATAACCTCTGGTATCTGAAGGAATAGTTAAGATTGGTGCTATAGTCAAGCATTATTTAGTTTATGGAAACTTTTCTCATATTCATCTTACTAGTCAAACTTTATTCCCTTCCTTATTAACCTCATCAAAGGAGCATTAATTTTTGAAAAATCTTTAACAAATCTACGGTAATAACCTGCTAGACCAAGAAAACTATGAATCTCTATAATTGTGGTAGAGCGTGGCCATTGCTGCACCACTTTCACCTTTTTAAGGTCAATTTAGATGCCTTTTTTGGTAACTACATGCTTAAGGAAAGTAACACTGGTAAGTCAAAATTCACTGATATTCCCTTAGAGTCTGTAAAACAATTCTCAAATGTTGCTCATACTCGTTTGAACTCTTTGAATATATCAAGATATCATTTATGAAAACAATAACAAGCTGGTTTAAGAAGGGTTTAAATATTTTATGTATCAAATCCATGAATATTGTCAGGGCATTTGTCAAATTAAATGACATCACTAAGAACTCATAATGCCCATACCGAGTTCTGGAAGCAGTTTTCACAATATCCTCTTCTCTTATCCTCAATTGATGATACACAGATTTTAAATCAATTTTTGAAAAACATTGAGCACCATGTAATTGGTCAAACAGATAATCTATACAAGGTAATGAGTATTTGTTACGCACTGTCACCTTATTCAACTATCTGTAATCTATGCACAACCGCAGCAACCTATCCTTCTTTTCCTCAAATAGGACTAGAGCATCCCAAGGAGAAGTACTAGGACATATGAATTCATTATCTAACAAGTCTTGCAACTGATTCTTGAATTCCTTAAGTTTATTCGGTCATTGGTTGCGTTCCAAGAAGTAATTCAATACTGAACTCATTTTTTCGCTCTGGAGGTAATCCTGACAATTCCTTAGGGAATATATCAAGGAATTCTTTAACCACTGGAACTTGCTTTACACTGGTGTACTTTATATCAACATCTTTGACTACTGCCAAATATCTTTGGAATCCTTTTTGTAATAGCTTATGAGCTACTAAAGCAAAAATTAGATTACTGAGTACCTCACTACGATTTCCTTGTATCAACAAAAGAGCCAGGAATATTGAATTTAATCACCTTAAGGTAACAGTCCAAAATAGCATGGCATGATGGCAACCAATTTATTTTCATTATCACATCAAAGTCTATTATATCTAGCATTATCAAATCCACAAGAGTTTCTTTGTCCTCTATCAAAAGCTTAAACGATTTATACACATCATTCACTGGCAAAAATTTTCCTAATGGGGTAGCAACCATAAAAAAACAATGTAAACTAGTAGGATCTTTACTCAATTGCTTAACAAAACATGCTAATACATAATAGTGAGTAGAACCAAGGTCAAACAATACATATACTTTATGGGAACATACTAATAATATACTTGTTATCATTGCATTGGAGGCGTGAGCATCTTGTCATGTTAGGGCAAAGACTTGGGCTTGTTCTCAGCCTCGACCTCCTGATCCTCTACTAAAACCACCATTACTTGCTTATTATGAAGCTGCTCTAACTGGTTGTGCTGGTACAGATGCAGGGAACAAAATTAATTGTATTAATGCTTGACTTAAACTTTATAATTATGGGCAATTATTTACCATATGTCTTACTTTTTCACACCTAAAACATGCACTAGTTTCTCTGTGACTCTATTCAGTATGGGGCCTACCAAAAATGGAACATAGTGCAATCATTATTAAGTCTTGTTAATTGGTGGGTCTCATATCTCTTTGAATCATTCTTTATTTACTAATATTAACTGATGCTTGGCTGGAACTACCGGATTCTGATTGAGTCATACATTGTAGGTTCTAAAATCCTGGTCCGTTTTACATTAGGATTATAATTAGTCTGGACATTATTATCTTGATCTCTCTTCCTCTTTTTCAGACTCTATCATTGTTAACTCTCATTTTTTCATCATTTTAGTACAATTCACAACTGCTGCATAAGTTAGGAAATGATTAACATGGGGACCCACCAACTTGAATAATGCACGTTTTAACCCCAAAAAAAATATCTTAATTCTATCTCTTTTAGTCGAAACCAAATAGGATTCATATCTTAACAATCAAGTAAAATGAATATCATATTAAAAAACTATCATGTTTGGCGTTTGTTTCAATTCTTCAAATTTTCTAGCATGCATATCCCTTTCACTTTCAAGCAAAAATTGACCTATAAATACTTCCTTAAATTCTCTCCACTCCATCAGTGGGGAGGTAACCGGTCTTCCTTGCACTGTAGTTTTAAACCAAACTTGAGCCCCATCCAAAAGTTAAAAAGACATAAACTCCATAGATCTTCTAGTAGAACAACCCAAAGCTTTAAGAATTTTCTTCACAACATCAATAAATATCTGTCGGTCCTCATGAATATCTGATCCAGTAAAAGTAGGTGGTTTTAACTTTATGAATTATGGCAGTGTCACCTCAATCCCTGCAGATCTATCCTCATATTCAATTGGTCTTACCTGTTCTTAAAGTACAGGAGCACTTGTTGGCTCTAGGTGATCTCTTCTACCCTATTCTACTATCAACGTAGCTAGTGTCTCTAAACTTCTATGTATACCAGATATCATCTCAGTCGTTCTATCACATGGCTCTTAGGGAAGTTATACTCTCTCCTCAATAACTCGATCAGGTACATAGCCGTATTCATCTTGTATTGGGGTTCTTATCGTCCGTGAATGTCCTCTGCCTCTTCTTCTAGAATAGCCTCTACCACCGCCTCTTTGTACTGGAATTGCAGATTGTGCCGACACTTCTGCAGAGGGTGCACAATCTGTAGCTCCACTAGCAACCATTCTAGTTCTTGGCGACATTATATACTATTCAAAACAAAACACCTTTTAAGATATCACAATATTCAATCAACCTTATACTAGAAAATTTAGTAAACTTGGAATAAAAAAGAAATTGACACCCTATAGAATCCTTTAGCAGCACCTAGAGTATAAATATGTTTGGCTCATATTCATACTCAAGGTCCTACTAATGAATCTTTTGCTTGGATAGCTACAAAGAAACCTAAGGCTTTGATATCAACTTGTTATGCCTCCAATCTAAGAGAATGTGAGTAACAAAATCTTTATTCAGAACATATTCCATCCAAAATATAACACAACAGATTAACAGAACCAAAAGCATATATTCATGAGTTTCCAAGTAACACCACATATACATGCCAAGTCTATACATCCATATTATAGCAAAAGTAAGGATCCTACATGTGGCATTTAAAGCACCTTATAGATTACAAAATACATTATAAACCAAAAACTGTGAACTTTGGAAGTAAAGTAGGCTCACACAGAGAATAAGTCGCCTAAATGATCACCTATCTGAAGGGGAAGGGCCAGACTCTGTATTTTATCTGAAAAACATAGAGATATCGTGTAGTGAGTTTGACAACTCAATGAATAGATAAAATCTACTATGATTTTCTAGGTCAATATATAGATACACCTTTATGATAAAATTGTCATTTCCTTCAAAGTAAAATATAGATTAAAAGTACATACATAGATGACCTATATTTTCAATATTCTCAATAAAAAGGTAATATGAAACTTAAAAATAAATACAATGTAGCATGCTCATAAAAGGTTTCACATGTTCTTCAATATACAAAATTTGAAGTTTAGGGGGACTTCTAATCAAAACAATTATTTAATCCCAAGAACACGATAAGGGAGGGTAATCACAAATTAGATGGTTGGCATTTTTTCCAATAATAGGAGGCATCTTGCTCTCCTTCACATAACAAATCATGTGTGTTGGTCGTCATACGAGGCTAACAACACCCCTCACTATAAGAAAACTGGCATTTAGTGGCAACTTTAGTCATCACTAAATGTTTTCAGTGATGACTTTTAGTTGTCACTCAGTGGTCAAGGTTAACTGCATTGCTGAAGCTTTCAGTGACGACCCACTAAGGTTGCCACTAAAAGTCAAGATTTAGTGGCGACTAAAGCGGAAGTTTAGTGACGATCAAGAAAGTCGTCACTAAAGATCACTTTTAGTGGCGACCAAAGAAAGTCGCCACTAAAATGTGAGTTAAAATATATAAAAGTATGGAACCTTTCAGTGGTGACTTGGTTCATTTTTAGGCGCCACTGAATCCTCTGATTTCTTTTTTGTATTTTCATTTTTCATTTAAATAAAACATTGATTTATGCTTAAAAACCAGAACCAAATAAATTAATAAAAGTATATATATTACCATAATTTTAAACAAAATACATTATTGTTGAGGGAAATATACAATGTTAGTTAACAAAAAATAATATACAAAATAAAATGTCAATAAATTAAAAAAAAATCAACTTGGTGATTCTCTTGGAGATGTTGGTGTTGCATTAAACGTAGAACTTGGTGCAACACTACCCATAAGACCCAACATAATTTGTCCCTTTTTATATCATAGTAATAAATTAATATATAACTAGACAAGTATAATGTGAAAGAATAAATATATACCTGTAGCATGAAGAAAATACTAAAACTATTAAATATTACAAAATTTAACGAAGTTAATATCACATATGACACTTAACAAAAAAAATTTCTAATATTATGCCCATAATAATGACTAATTTACTCATTACTTCACTCTCACTAACTATTAAACATGAAAAATCTCCACTATATATAAATTATTATATAACCCCCATGTCTAAAAAGAATAAGACTTTTATCCAGAAGACATTAACATGATTTTTTTCCTTTCAAAAGACCTCGATCCATTTTCCAGCTTATCTTTTGATGGCATGGTGAAAGAGGATTCTCCAATTGTGGAATCCATCCCTACAGCAGCATAACCATTCTTTTTCTCCTGTACTACAGCTATAGAAGGACAATAAACAACAATAAAAGGGCTAGTCAGTTGTAAGTGAATAAAATCATAAAAAAATAGGATGTGATGGATCACTCAGAATACAGCCCATGTAAGGAGAGCCAGGGGGTGATTGTTCAACCCTGGCTCCTCTGCCTTGACCTACTCATAACTAGAGAGGTATCCTAAACTTGGAATAAAATATTGAGTTTTTAGTGTAGAATGTTCAACACTCAACTCCACCCCAAAAGACAAATAAAACAGAAGGAAGGAAGTAGAACAAGACGCAGGTTTCTACTTTCTGAAGTGCAGCTACATCGGGGCCTGCACTATGGTTATTACTTCACACTAATGATTTAGTAACAAGGTAAACCAAAATCCTACCCATCATACCTATTTTTTGCTCAACAATAACACAAGATAAACTCCAAATGAAATTGAAAATCTGGTTTAAGGATTCTGAATGACCACAAATCCAATTAAGAAAAATGCACTTTTCACACTAGAAAAAAAATAAAGACCAATATTACCATCAGTAGGAGGTGACATCTAAGAAGTCTATGGCCATATATCAAACCTCAATAACAACTCTACATCCAGCAATGGAGGAAGCTCACTTACAGCACACTATACTTTTGAGCAAGCTATATTAGACAAAGGAGGAATATATATATATATATAGGAGGTGACATCTAAAAAGTCCAGGGCCATATATCAAACCTTGATAACAACTCTACATCTAGAAGTGGAGGAAGCTCACTTATAGCACAATGCACTTTTGAGCAAGCTTTACTAGATAAATGAGGAACAAGATATATACAATCCCCGCACCCCACACCTCCATCCCTCCCAATACACAAAAACCTTCCTTGCTTCCTCCCCAAATTCTTTTACCCAGATACTTCATAATACTCAAACTTCTTCACAGCATGACAAGCTTTAACTTTTCTTCCACAGTTTTGATATGATGGTTGACTTAGTTGGAAAAGGCTAAGATTTAGATTATAAACTTGATTTCATCATAGAATTAAACTTGATTTACTTATAATAAAAATATAAATAAATCATAAGCTAAAAACTGAGAACTTAAGAAATCATAATAGTAGAAATCTCTCTTAGGAATTTTATCAAACACCTCATGTGCATTCATATGTACAATCTTAAATTTAAATGGAGAATCTCCCAAATCATCTCTATACAAAAGCCTAAGATATCATGTATATTCCAGAAGCCAAAAATTTATAGCTTTCTCAAACCAAAGTCAACTACAAAATTCATATGCATTTTGATAAATTTCTCAAGATTTAATTTGAATTGCAAAATGAAAACTAAGAGAATTAAAAGAAGACATGCTAACCCACGTGTGTCAAATCCAAAAGCTTTGGTTCACAATGTCACTCGCAGTGGTTTTTGTAGTAGTTCCACAGCATTTCACGATGACTTTGCGATGGGTGGTAGTGTGGGGTGGTTGTTTGACAATGCTACGCGATGGTGGTAGTTGAACAATGGCGGAGCTGGTTGTGCGCATAGATGCTTGATGGAGGGGATGGCTTCACGATGAAAGCTTTACAAAGAGTAAGTTTCGTGATTGCTCTATTTCTTCTCCCCTTTTTTCTTTCACACAATGGGTTTCTTTTTTAGTTTTTTGTTTTGTTTTGTCTTTTTGTTTTTGTGTTTTGTTTTTTTTTTTAAACTATTCTCTCCTGAAGCTTCTTTTTTCTTCACCAACTTCATTTTTTATTTTTGGGTTGACACACATTATAAGCGGGAGACAAAACTTGAGTGGGAAAGAAATGATAAAAAAATTAAATTTTTTTTCTTTCATCTTTCAGTGACGACCCACCAAAATGTCACTGAAAGGTTGCTCTCAATCTTTTAGTGATGACTACATGATGGTCATCACTGAAAGAGTGAGTTTCTGTGACAACTCTTAAAATTTGTCACTGAAAATACACTTTTTAGTGACAACTTGTATGAGTCATCACAGAAAGAGTTTTTTTAGCGACAACTTTTCACGTCGTCACAAAAAAGTCGTCATTAAATCTTTATTTTCTTGTAGTGCCTGCTAGCTGAGGTTTCAAGGTGCACCAGGGTTAGCATCTCTTGCTGTTAGCAAACAATGTTTTCAAATAGGGTTTCTCCATAGAAAAAAATTGCATAAAAATATGTTGTCATTTAGAATCAGAAATACTATTCAAAGTCAATTTCCTTGTCAGAGATTTTCTAATCGTAGTGTAACACATGTTCATTTTTAAATAACAATATAGATATGTATCAATGTCACTTGTACGAAGTTGTATTCTTCCCAAAGTCGTGTATGCAATCACATGTTCAAAGAATTTTGAAATCAATATTTAAGCAATACTATTATTGAACTTATACTAGATAGTAATCAATTATGGCAATATAAGCCATTCTCACTGTCAAATGATAAAAATAACTCATGCCGGATTAGGTTCACATTTATAGTTTAAGAATAGTATATGGTAAGTCATGGCAAGCATTATCTACTCACGGGGTAAGGGTTCCAAATTGGAAAACTCCAAAATGCATTTTTTTCAAGTCAAATTTGACCAAATAAACCTCAAAAACGAGTTTGAAGGGTTAAAAAACATAAAATATAACTCTAGAATTGCGAATTTTGGACTTCAGGAGCTTGGTCAACGCACCTAGACTGCTAGTACACGTGCTGCACGCACCACCTGCAAGGGTTGCACGTCGGATTCTTGTCCTCGGAAGGAGGAAGCGTGTGGCGGCACATGATACTTCTACAACTATGATCTGAATTCGGAACTTGGGTTCCCAAGGTTTCCCTACCTCCTGAATCTAGCTATGGTATTAGTTTTTCATTTTGAGAACTCTAAATATGAGTTTCGTAACTCACCTTTTAAGAGGGTTTTCTCTTCCATTTTCTAGCAGGTTTTTGGCAAATTTTCCAAAATCCAATTAGATGGATTTATAGAACTCTTCATTCTAAGTCCAATAGTGGTGGTGATGTCAAAATCCAAGTTCCTAAAGTGGCAAGATCTTAGAGAGAAGTTTTGGGATTTTTTTAGTGAGAGAAAGTGAATTTTAGAGAGAGTCTGCAATTTTTTCCATGCCTCCCTTCTGAAGATTGCATAATAATGTTAGGGGAACCATTTTACAAAAAAATTAACTTTTGGGGGAGGTCCTTGCTAATTTTTGTTATTTACATTTTGGTCTTTAAAACTTTTAGGAAATTATATTTTGGCCGAAAAACTTAAATCCTCATAATATCTTTATAATTCTTCAACTAATGTGATAAATAAATGGATTTCTAACAGTACTTATTTCCATTTATCATAATCCTTTCTTATATTCATACTTTTTTTAATTCAGAGTTTTTCATTTATTTAGGATTTTCTTTAATTTAGGGCTATTATAGTTAGCTTATTGTATCTCACATACATTATATACATTCAGTCTCTATTTTATTCTTAGTTTTGCAGATGAGCTATAAGGTTATTGCCATTTTGTTTTAGTTCTAAGTTAGTTAGCTTAGGACAAGTGTCATAAGTTCATTGGCATTAAGTCCTTACCTAAAGTGTATATAAAGCCTTGTACACATCTTCAAATGATCAATGAGAATTATGGAAGTAAGCTTAGAGTCTGTTGGATCCTGTATTAATTTGCAGTCACTTAAGATTTGGTCTCGTAGTGGGTTTATGTATGCTAGATGTTATTTTTTTATGTTTTAATGATACTATGGAGTTGAACTCCTAGTGTATATTTTGGAGAGATGAACTCTCATGTATATATTCTGTTTATGTATATGTGGTCATGGCATCTGTTGGAGCAAAGCACCTTGTGGTCTTGTTTGTTGTTTGACTGTTTGTATGATTCGAGAGAGATCCATATTACGAAGAA
The DNA here is from genome assembly GCA_037074535.1 of Gleditsia sinensis. NCBI lineage: Eukaryota > Viridiplantae > Streptophyta > Magnoliopsida > Fabales > Fabaceae > Gleditsia > Gleditsia sinensis. The sequence continues at coordinate 52,187,397 of CM073472.1, forward strand.
ACTCTGTTGAATTTTTGTTTGAAGTAAATGTTGATGTATTGTTTAAATGCTTGAATGAATTTGTGGTTTAATTTTGAGTCATGTGGGTGTGTATGTTTGAGGCTTATGAGATCAAAGCACTTTGTCCTTGTGCTATGCACATGCCTGATAAGGATTGTGACAATAGTGGCAAGGAAAATAATTTTAATTGTGAAGAAATGTAAATTAAAGTATAAAAAAAATTAGTTATAGCATTCAGTGGTGATAAATGTTTTCACTCAAAGTACTTTCAGTGGAGACATTTTATCGTCATCACTAAAAGTGACATCTATGTTGGCAACATTTGTTGGCAATGAAAGTGATTTTCAGTGACAGCTAAAAAAATGTAGTAACCAAAACTACTTTTAGTGATGGCATATGTCATGACTAAAAGTAAGATTTAGTGAGGATATTTTTTGCCATATGATAATATTTTAGGTTAAGTTTTGTACCTTTGGTGACAAAAAAAATGTCTTCACCATAAATTCTTTTGGTGACGGCTTGAAATTGATATCACCTTAAACTGAAGTGATGGGATTAGCAGCAACAAGATGAGGTGATGAATTTTGAGTTTTGGTGATGACAAATATCATCACCTTAGACCTTTTTTTTTTGGTAATGCATGCTAATTTTTCTTTTTGACTTTGCTAGTACCTTCATATGTGACTTCAATTTTGTCTCACATTTTTTGGCCATATCATATCCGAATATTTTTCTCTTGACCACTTAATACAATATGTTTATGGCCTTTTCATTAGTTTTTTCTCATCCTAACATCTTCCTCAATCCTCACTTTTTGGTTTGTCAATTTCTTTGCCATCTACTGTTTCTTTGGGGACTTAGAACCATCATTTATCACTTCTCAAGTTGGACGTATAGTCAGTAGACTGAATAAATATTCTCATTCTCACCTTTCGATGGTATCTTCCATTGAAGAAGGGTGAACTAATTGTGGAAACTTTAGTTATATACCAATTGATAATATCACCTAAGAAAGAAGTGAATTGGGTGTCACACAAAAACTCTTTCGAAAGATAACACTACTATTCTGTAAAATGTGATTAAAAGGAATGTGTCTAGCACTTTGGATGAAGATTTAGCAAGTTATAGCTATTTCTCTAGATAACGAATAAGACTTTCAAACTGAAATAGAAATTTAGATAAATAAAAAAAATTGTATGACCGAAAACTCAAATAAGCAATAAAATGTTTGTGCAAGTTGAAATTCTAAAAATTAAGTGCGAAAGTTGAAAGATAAAAGACTAAGAAGATCAGACAAGATGTTTTTCCTAGTTCAGCGACGACAATGGTCTATGTCTTGTCCCTTTAATTTTCCTTCCAAGGGTCTTTAACTACTTCAATGCTTATTTTCACTCACAAGCAATAAATTATAAAAGGCTGGTTTATCATGATCGCCACCAACATTGAAAATTTTCAAACACACACACAAAAAGTTTACAGGTTAGTTTTCACTCACTTACCAACAATGAAACAAGTACATACACTTTCTCTCACTGGAAAACTAGGCTTTTAGAAAGAAAGAAATGAAAGAGTGGAGTATAACTTAAAACTAGGTATGATTTTCTTTGAATACAATCAAACATACTCCAGATACTGTAGGTAAGCTGGACACAAGCTCAAGAATGAATTCTGGAAAAGTAAACATGTTTAGCTATCTGAATCTATAAGAAAAAGACATAAAAGTGTGCAATAGCGCTTGGTGGTCTTGATTACTTGTCTAGCTAATATTGAGGTATTTATATAGGATTTGGCGACTATTTGACCTTTAGAGAGGATCTTTGATGCTTGCACTAGCTGTTGCTAATTTTTGACCAATTTTACTGCAGTGTGGTCGTGAGCTTGATATCTTTGGTTAAATCTCTACTGTCTCAATCCCCAGTTCTTCATTGGAAAAAAAAAATCTGTTGCAATCATGACTAAAATTCGCTGCAAAATTCTGTCACAAATATCGTTTTTTCTTGTAGTGACAGTGATACTTATCCGTTTCTAGGGTAAAAGACTGAAACAAACTAAAGAAAAACAAATAACTATGACTAAGTATTAGGCACATTGTTGGAGGAATTTAATTTCCATCAGCTGGCAACCAAATACTGCCACTTGTTTATTTAGATTAAAAAAAAATTATAAGATAAAAAAAATACAGGTGAAAACATTTTGATTCCCTACTAGTAGAAATTAAAGTCCACCAGCATTGTACTAAATACTAACTCAATAACTATATAGAGATGAATAAATTATTATGTTAAGCTCTAATATTAAATTACTACAATATTGCTGTAGTTTATAACAAGATATTGATAAGTAACATCAATTTGTTGGGTACATAATATTGACAATAATTCAAGATCATATCATCTAATAAAACCATGAGATATTACAATAGCTCAAAAACCAATTTATTGACACCGTAGGAGCTTTTTTTTTTTTTTTTTTTGGCACAGACATCTTAGGATCTTCAAGCTTATATATATAGATACTAGATTGTACTGCCAGCTTGCGTCAATTACATTTTAAAATGTTTGATTATTTCTTGTAGGGACGTGTAAGTTCCCACTGCTGCAATTGAAAGGCCCATAAAGATTATTGAACAATTGATGATCATATCCCATCCAAATATCCGATAAGAGCTAGAAATCTTCAAGTAGCACACGCATGGCACTAGAAATGAAGCTGAGACACTTAATAATGCTCCAACCAGCGACATCAAATATCCAAAAAAAGGAACAGCTAGGGCTACGATTACAGTGCTGGTTAGTATGGAGGTACTGAGCAGTAAATGGGAGACCCTTTTGCTGTAGCGAGATGGAACTGCAATTTTCATGGCATCGACAATTGGTGTAAGCATCAATGCATATTTGGTTATAGGATTCACCAAGGTTGTGTAAATTGCCACTTTTGAGCTTATTTTCCCTTTTGAAAGATTTAAAGTTATTTCCGATTGAACCTCTGATCCAAACATCAAGTAACCCAAAATTGCTATCGCTGCGTATACTAAGGTGCATAATGTAAAGCAAAATAGCAGGACCTGGAGGAAAAAATAAGTTAAAAAACATAGTTTTAGTTTAAAAATCCCATTGAAATTGAATAGGATGATTAATTTGGAAATATAATGCCAAAAACGTCTTTGGCTCTATATTTCATCTCACTGACCACTTGCAACTTGATTAAGGTAACAAAGTAAAAAAAAAAGATGTTTTACTTACATTGGAGAACTGATGTTTGTTCTTCATAGAATTATATAGAGTGGGGAAGACTGGATGGGAACTATAGCAGAAGGCATATAAGCTAACAGCAGCAGGGATTCCTTTCCAGTTAAAAAGAATCCCTTTGCCATGAAACCCAGTTCCATCAATTGCACCATTCCACAACAGCGCAAAAAGAAAGATAGTAGAAGCTAAAGCTCCAGTGGCAGACACATAAGAAAGAAGGCTTAGGTCTTGCAACCAAACAGTAGGCATAATAATAAGAGCAGTAACTAAGACAAAGCATTGTGCTCCACCAATTCGTAGACCCCCTATGTCCACGTGAACATGAGATATCAATTTGTTTAGGTTGTCTCCTTCAAGAATAAGGTACCCTGTAACAACCAAGTAAAGCTCACAATTCATGGCAATATTTACCATTAACCGTCCCTTTTCGCCAAATGCACGTTCGCCAATGTCAGGAAGGGATTCGATAGTGGAATCCTTATCCATGCATCTTTTTATCAATATGCCAGTATAATAGGCTGCGATGGCGATGATGAAGAGAAGTATCAAGCTTAGCCAACCTCCTGATGCTAGTGCATATGGTATAGACACTATCCCAATTCCTGAAACCCATGAAGAAAGAAAACACCGATCATTTAGGATATATATATAGTCATACTCATAATATAGGAGGCGATAGAAAAGTGTAAACAAACCTGAAATCCCATTGACTCCGTGGAAACAGGTCTTGAATAATGAAGTAGTGCGAGGAGTTCCACTGCTGTTAGAACTGGACATTGTGTTGTGTTGGAGAGTTTCCGAGTTATGTGGAGGTTTATAAGAAGCCTGATGGGGGCGGTGACAGTGCTGTGCATTGCTCGTTTCAAGGCACTAAATTATACACCGCACTTACATGCCCAGTGGTTTATTCTTTATTCTTTTTTTTTTTAAGTTACGACTTATCAGCATATATTCTAATAAAAACCCAGAAATGTTGTTAAATCACTTGTTTCAATCATTCTAACAACACTGAAATCAAATGCAGTCTTATTATCATAGTTAATTACCTTTTTTAATATTATATTTACTTAGTTAGTTAAATGTGCATAAAATTATTATCAATTATAAAAAAATGAATATAAAATCATATAATATTAAAATTATAATATAAACTAAAATGATACAAAAAAAATTTAGAAATATAAGAAACTAAAGTTTTAATCAGTTTTATACTTGTAATTCAGATTATTTAAACATTTTATATTATAATATAAACATGTCTTCCTGTTAGAAATGGAGTGGGTGTTATTAATTTTTGTCGATTTTCCCTTAATATCAATTTAAAATTTTGGAGAAATTGTACTTATTCAATTTAATCTTTACCTTCCATTACAATTTTTCTCATAAATGTTAGTATGACCTAAACAAACGAGATTAGTTATATACTAAAAGGGTGTAGAGATATTCATATCAAAAGAAAAAATTGTAATGTTCTCCCAATTTATATGATTCATTGCAATAAGTTAGCACCCTTTGGTCTAAATCAACATTAAGTATGATATTTCAAGAGTCACGAGCATTGTGCGTAATTTATGTATTATCTAGATAATTCAAAAAATTTGTTATATCTCTCACTGGACATGCTTAAATCCTTTCCTTAAATTATTTTTTTCAATTTATGTTGAAGTAGTTGGGTATAAACAAGTAATGGGAGGGGTATGATAGATGTTTTTTGCTAGCTAAATGATACAAGAGTAGCATACAATGAAACTTTATACTTAACGTTAATTTGTATAAAAAAGTGTTTATTATAATTAGACATCAATTAAAAGAAATATTATAATATTTTTTGGATTACCTAATTAATTATGAATTTCTCCTGAAATTTTCTGTAAGTCGTTTCTTTCTGTAAGTAATAGTACCGATCAGACCCATTTTGAATCTGAACAATTTCCAATACTACTTACATAATTCAATTTACGAAAGACGCGGAACTTGTTTTCCGTTGTTTGGTCAAAGCTGGCGTGCAAGATATCTTTATCCTTGATGTGAGAGAAAGGAATACAATTGTTAAAGTTGCTATTTAATTGGCTAGAGTGTTGAAGGCTCTTAAGACGGCATGAATTTTTCAAATTAATATAGAAAATGCAATACTGAAAGACTGATAGTATGATTGCCAAGCGGAAGCCATCATTCATATTAGCACTACCCTCTCTGCCATCCCTATCTGGCTCTCAGCTTAAATATATATAATATAATTAAACCAAAAAAGGAAAGTATGAGCAGACAGGCAGACAAGGTCAATCCTTTTATATATATTCCTCGACTTTATGACTTTATTAATATTTTTTTTACCTTGTGCGCGAAACGATGATTTGTGATAGATTAAAATATCCTGTGACACATTTTTATTTTTGAAAAGAAAAAAAAATTGCTCAGAGAATCGAGAGATTCGATTTCCTTTTTTAGGACAATGTCTGGTGGAATTAAGAACAGAAAAATATAAAGAGGGTAATATATGTTATTAATAGTTTATTGATTGAAGAGATCGTTTACTTGTTTTAATTTGATTTCTATCTTGTTAGCCTTTTTATTTTTACTCTGCATACGTTAGTTTTAGATAGTCTATACCTAGAGTATCAAGTTGCTTATTTGAAGGTTTGATTAAGTTTTGGAACAAGTTACTTTCTTTTGATCTTGTCAAATAAATTTATGCTCCCGTTTGGCAAACTGTAAAGAATAATACCTAATAAGTGATATAGGATAACATTATATAAATTATCTATTATATAAAATTTTATACTATCATGTATTTGTTGGATCAACATATAACATATAGGTTGAAATATATAACATAATGTTTATGTATTTATTAATATGATAAAATAAAATCTCACATATATAAATATAAATAATATTATAATAATCTCATAACATGACAGTATAGATAGGGGGTACATGCTTACAATAGGATATGTAGCTAGTAGGGGTAGCAATGTTGGCCATATAGTAATAGTGGTGGTAACAATGATGATAGTGGCAATCACTACTAGAAAAATTGAAATTAGAAAAAGCAGAATTTGAGACGGAATTATTTTATCTCTAAAAAGCTAAATTTCCATCTTGATTGTATTAAAGAGAATTTATTATCTCTCCAATGTCGTCATTGCTAACTATTTAGAAACAAAATAATTTTATCTCTAAAACTAAAATTTGTGTTTATGATATTTATACCATATCAAAATGGATTCAATCTTTACAAAGACACAATATTTCCATCTCAAATTAGGGATGGATTTTTTTTCCGTCTCTAAATTTAAAAAAAATGTATATCTCTTTTTTTGTCTCTAAATTTTTTTTTGATGTATTTGGTCTCTAAGTCTGTCTCTCAATTAACAAAAAAAAAATTGATTGTCCCAAACAAATGATTATCCTGTGATGATTATATGCCATTAAAAATATAAATCTCAAGGAAAATTCAACAATTTTGCACTCAAAATGTATCATTTTATATTAATATGTAACATAAAATAATCCATGAATACTGTAGAACATATAATGTAAACTTAATACAAAATATATGGACGGATCAAGGGTTGGAGTCAGTATTTTGATTAGCAGCATCACCGGTTTCTCCATTGTCATTATCCTCTTCTTCTTTAGGTGTAAGCAACGGCATTCTTATATCATTATCTATCAAGAGACACCTTAACATCTAATACCGTTCCTCAACCTTTTACATTCAACATCACATATTCATCTTTACGTTGTTGAAGCTAAGTAGATAGAGCCTTGATTATTGTATTCATTGTTGTAACTTATTTTTTTAGACTCTAGTAGGCTCAGGAGTAAAAGACGTAGAAGAGGAAGCTACTGCTAATATATTATGAACTTGAGATCCCAGGCTATATATCTGTCTTTTGTTATTCATGCCTTCAACCACATCCAAGTAAACGACATTGTCTGAATGTTGGGTGGAACCCTCGTCACTCTAGGATTGGGATTGGAATTGCCTCTCAGTTAATCTTGTTTGATATATTTCCTGAAAGGATACAGTTATTAGCCAAAGGTAATGTTCGTAAAGTAATGTAAATAAAAGAGTAGCGATTACATATAGCAATCCCTCCTTGCTCCTCGTTAAACCACTCTGGTAGCTTGCCTTTGGGCTAGTGAAAGCGCTCATACAACTCAAAACATATTGGTTCCTTATTCATTTGCACCATTTGAAAGAATAAAAAGTAAGTATTATGGGAGTAAAAACTCAATCACCATGATTTTGGCAGAAATTACTCACCATTCTCTTGGTGTGATCTTGTGTAGATATAGACCCTCCACTATATACATTGAGTCCTTCTTTGGAGAGCCTATTTTGTTTTTTTTGTTTTTTTGCTTTATTTTGCCAACCTTCCCTGTCCCATTCAGCCCTTAGCTCTTGTATCATCTCTGGGTGAATCTAGTCAACATAGTCCTCACCACTATGCACATTAAATAGTGCATTTTTATGGTTATTGATCCCTTAATGTAGAAGGACATTCTAATGTTATGCTCATCATCCTCCAACCACTTAAAGCTTGCCTAAAACAAGAAAGTATGAAAGTTAACATAACATTCACACATTTATAAAAACGTATCAACAAATATGGTAAGGGGTGTGACATATTACCCTGAATTCTTCAAACCACATTCTAGTGGTATTATCGTCCACCTTTCCTCAGCTGAGCCAAGCACCTTCAAACTTTTTTGTGAAAATTGTTGTGATAATAACTCTTGTTAGGAAGTCAAAAGCTAAAAGTATAATCATCAAATTAAATATAATGACAAATAAGAAAAAAAAATACATATCACTTACATGTTCCCAAGTACAGATCTAATCCAAATTTGGCCATTTGCTTCCCTTGTTCTCCACTAGATGTCTTGTGATGTGAAGGAAGTGACCTCAATGTTTGGACATGTGAATGAACTAAGGGATGGTGCATATGTTGTATGTGAAGGTGGGACAAGGGCAACCATACTCGAAAGATTAGGAGATGGTATAGTTGAAGGCCCTACTTATGAATAAGGAGATAGGGTACATGTATAACAAGTATGGGGATATAGGTGTATGTCCAGTGTGGGGGTAGGGAAGTTGAGCTGGTAGCTATGTGATATATGTCTAACTGTGTAGATGACTAAGAGATAGCCCATCCCTGTTCTCTACCTCAACTTGTCATCTACATACAAGAGATAATGATAAATTTTTATCAAGTTTGATTACAATTCCATAACAAAAAAAATGCACATAATTACAACAGATAATGATAAAGAAATTTACAACCATACTAGCATAGATTTATAACCTACTTCATAAATACATAATACACGATCTACCTAATGTACTTAGTAAAATAGAAAAAGCTAAAAATACCTAAAACTAGTCAGAATATATTTCATCATTATTATTTTCTTCCTCTTCTTCTTCTCATTCTCTTTCTTCCTCAACATCTTCATCCACATCTTTCTTTATTTTAACATCTACATCTATCTCCACTTCATGTAGGTATAAGGAAGGACCATATATTTCATACAGGGCTATCGATATCAACAAGACTCTACTCGAGATGTTTTGCAATTATTACAGGTGATTGCATTACTGATTCTTCTTGGTATGGAGCATCACTTTCAAGCCTTTCAGTTTCTAAAGTTTGTATTGTGGTTCATGCCTTAGTTTTGATCACTATCAACTAATCACATTGCCCTTCGAGATACTGTGTGTAGTATACTTGCATTGCTTGTTATGCAAACATGAAAGGATCATAATTCTTATATCTCTTAGACGTTCTAACATCAACAATTCCATAATTATTTATCTTTGTTCCATGATTAAGGGTGGGATCAAATTATTGAATATAACCAGCATCTTTATGAGCCATCCTATATAGTGTACTACAACAATATCTTTTAGGACCTCATAATAATCGTTCTCTATTGTTTAATTTATATCACCTTGACAACATACACCAAATTTGTTGTACATATACCTTAACCATGATCTTTTGTGTCAAATTTATAACTGTTTACATAATAAGTTAGCCATAAAAAATTTCTTATAAAAAAATTTGGGAGCACTTTTAGGAACCATCATAGTTCAAATATTGGCTAATTAAAAGATGCTTGTACATATTAATAAGACAAATTACCTAGTGTTATTTGTTCAACTATGAATGTTATCAATTACAGATATCCTAAAATTAATGAAGATAACTACATCCATGATTATTGATTACTATATTAATTTTTTGTCCCCCATTCACAATTTTGGAGCAAAAGGGAGTAAAAAAAAATCTATAAGTAGTTTTGCTTTGGCACTATTTTGCCAAGGTATCACATAACCAGTAGAAAAGGGGATTACCCAACCATAGTTTCTCATACTTTGCACAAAGAAATAAATTTTAGGAGGCACTAGAAGTCTTAAACTATTGAAGAAACACATATTTAAGATGTAGTTACAATGATAAACAATTGCATGTCTAAGACGTTTCTACACACCATTTCCCAGCTTCCCATATTTATATTCCTCTTCTCTCTTGAATTTGGTTATTTAGAAGTAGATTTATGCATTATTATTAGGGCTCCACTTTTGTTATGTTAACCAAAAACAAATATTTGGGGCACCACTTTTTCTTCTTAGTTGAACATCAGGGTTGGAGTCCCTCGTTTGGTTACAATTCTTAGAAGGTATGGATTCAATAATAGGTAATAGTAATGAAATGTAGAAAAGGAATATCAATATTGTGGGTTTCTAAGGACTCCAAGTTTGTGTTGGAGTGCTATTTTTTCAGGTAGGGACTTGGAAATGTGTCATTTTGAGCCAAGGAATAGGAATAAAATAGAGCATATGAAGAAACTTACAGTAAATACCCAATAGTTCCAAAAACTCACATAGCAAAATAGCAATTAAAGGATGGGGAAAAGAAAGCTAAAATGGTTTCAAAATAAAGAAAAAGATAACAAGATAGTAAATAAGGAATAGTTACCTCGGCTTAGGTCTTTGCCACGACATTCTTGATTGGGGTTGACGGTGATTTGCAATGCTCAAGGTGGCTAGGTAATGTTGATGATGGCTATGATGCAGTGGTGCACTGATGGTGTGGGTTACTACACGTTTGCAGTGCTGCTTGAAGGATTGCCTTGCCATGGGAGGGCTGTTATGCTTTCTTTGTGCCTAGATTTTTTTTTTCTTCCTGCAGAAATGCTTCTAGAGATGGTGAGAGGCAAATGAAGTAATTTTGGGTATAAGTGGAGGATAAAATTAAAGGGTAACTTCATCTTTTCCCATCCAACTAGATTTTTAAGAGGGTATTTTTTGGATTTTGGAGCAACAAGAGGGGGTAAAATATGAATTCAAGTAAATTAGATATTTAGGAAAATTTTTGGAAATCTCATGTGCCCAATTTCTATCTTTTTTCATAAAAATATTTTTTCAAAAGCTCAAGCATATATTCCTTAATAAAATCTCCTTTACATTTTTAAAACCATGAAATGCATTACCTATGATCAAATTAAAACACATTTGTATATTAAAACAAAGTACACTTGTATAAATAAAGCACATTTACTTTTAAAGAAGCTCATAAACATTTTGCATGCAATATAGCCATTAAAACAAAATATATTAGTTTAAAACCATGGGATATTACATACTTTAACTGAACTAATGTAGAATTCCTTCTAATTAATAAGTTGCTGGCTCGATACTGAAGCAATAATTTTCAATACCAACATCAATAACTTTTAAAATAGAACTAGCATAAAATTCCTCACAATACCAACATCAAAACAGAACAGTCACTCAAATTTAAGTCTAATAGTATTGAAGCAATAATTTTCAATCCACATTACTCTAATCACTCAAGTTTAGCAAGCAGAAAGGAAACTGAGGGGCATAGCATCATTTTCAATTCATATTGTTGAACGCAATCTAGCTTTTGAGCAACAATTTTCATTCAAATTAAATGCTAACAGTATTGAATCAATAAGGAATTGAACAAAATTGGAAGGAGATGAAGGAAGGATGGCTGTACGAATGAAGTTGGTCAATACAATCCATAGATGCACATTTAATGTTCAACGATGGTGATGGTTGAAAGGCCTTCGTCCTTGCATTGCCACCATTGAACAAGAGTTGAAAGCTGGTTGGAAGGACTACGAAGACGTTGAAGATGTAGGACAATGACCACTAAAAGAAGAAGGATAGAGGAATAACAGATGACTACTCACTGAAGTGAAGACAAATAGTAACACTAGAGACAGAAGAATTGGTCCGAGAGGATGAGGGAGACGTAATCATATGCCTGTAAATAATAAAAAAAAACTCTAATTTATCATTAAATTGTGAATAAAATAGCATTATAGATAGTAAATAATTAAGGATATATCGATAGAGTATTGACATTAATATTCATATAAAAAAATATTGTAGTTCCAATGCTAAAAGGTCACAATGATATCAAAAGTGTGGAAAATATAAATTCTCATTATTCCTAATTTTGATTTGCTTACAATTTTTTGTTTAAATGAGAATTGGAAATAATAAAACTCTCCTTTTAAATATTTTATTATCATATTTTGGAAGCAAATTTTTGCATGATGATCAAAATTTTAATCTCATTATCATATATACACCAAAAGGAATTTTATGCATTTGATAATAAAAAGTAATAAAATGAAAATATTTAGTTTTATCATATTAAAAATGAGCATATATTAAAAAAATACTCAAAAGAAGCAAAACAAATTTTTTTTGGCCAATAAAACAAAACATAGTTGTGTTGTGATTATAAATTTTTAATGCTCTGGAGCTCCTTAATAAATTTAGCATAAGTTTCACCCTTAGTCTATATACTTTTACAAATATTTAATTATCTTAATTTGAATATCATTTTGTAGTTAAAATCAATTTTAATTTTTATAAGTAATTAAGGTTAAAAAAATCATTGAACTAAGTATTGAATCTGGAAAAATTAATTATGAAAAATATTTAATTTTCTTAATTTGAATTGATTTGGGAATTAGGGTTTGTGAATGTTATCTGAAGTTAGAGATAAAAATATTTCGTCTCCGAGTTGCTTTGAGTAATTTTAAAACTCCACTAACTGATTAGAGACGGACTACTTCCTTCTCTAACAAATAGAGATGAAAGAATTTTTTTCTCTAAAGTACTATTTTCGTCTATAGTTTTGGTGGTGACAATAAGGCGACGGTGATAGTGGTAGCAGCCTTGCAAGTTGTGTTGGCGGCAAAAACGACGTTGATGATAACTACTAACTTGACAAATAAATATAAAAATAATTTTTCTTATTAAAAAGCTTATAGAAATTTTTTTGCAAAACTTATTCCTCCCCTCTTGAGTGTATAGTATTATACGATGATAATTGTATGAAAAATTCTAACTGTAGAAGCTAATACAATTCTTTATGTTGATCAGTCATTGAATAAGAATGAATTATATTAACTTATACTATCTAATCCAACTTTAGATAGCGCATCAAATAGATAGCTTGAGCCTTGTTGAATGACTACTCCAATATAATAGATGTCTTGTCGGTTTGGTTCATTTTGTTAGTAGTTCTTAGATACACATATGTGGTTTAATCAATGCGTATTTACTCTCCAACTTGATATTAACTTGCATGCATCATAATGAAGGTTTGAGCTTTTTTACTAAACCTAGACTTTCCACGATCATCTTTGTACCTTTTATCTAAATGTATATGTTAGAGTTTTGCTATGTTGGTTATCTCCATTCATATACTGTAAAAATCCCATATTATAAATAACTTAACTTTGTTATGAATAGATCTAAAACAAGTCTTCATCTATTAAAACTTTTCAAAATGTTATCTATTTCTTTTATTCTTTGCACGATATTAGTGTCGCCTTAATGACTTGTGTAACATGTAATTATAGTAGATTAAAGGTTGATATAATCAAATTGAGACTTCTGCAGTAGCCTAATACTTAGCTCAATTCTAACACCCCTTGGACCCTTGGGACTTTATTTAGGTATATTAGAAGTCTCACATCGATTTTACCATAAGTTAAATAATTTTATCTAGATGTTATATAAGTCTCCTTTCGTCAAAGTGTTTCAAAATGTTCTCTCTCTTCTTCCTCTTCTTTTTTTTGGCGACATATAAGAGGTCCATGAATAAGGTATGATAAATGAATCTTTAAATATTGAGGTTAGTGTTATGCGAGCTAAGTTATTAGCTCACTTTTTTATTTATTCTTAACAACGTAAAGCATATTCTTTTGTTGTACTTGTATATATTTATTGAACTAAAAGTTGTTTCTCCCATAATTTGGTGAAAATTTGAAAATATTAATTGGATCCTTTAGTTTGTTCTCTTATATTTATTTTTCATTGTATAAAAAGAAGAAAGTTTTTAGAGTTTTCACATAAGCTGCTTAGGAATGTTGAAAATTTTATATATTTAGATATTTGGCTATCACTAAATTCATATACAGATAAATTCATATGAAGGTAGGATGTTTAAATAAAATAAATAGGCGGAGGCATATGAGAAGAACATATTATAAGTTATGTAGAGTAAATACCTCGAGCAATATTATAAGTTATGTTGTTCTAAGTTACGGTGACCTAGAGCCCTATATATAGCCTTTATGAATCAACCCATCAAAGAGTCATGGCTCTTCACTTTCCTCTCACATCAATGAATCCAATTTTTTCATGTTATTACCAAAGAGACTATTCATGTATGAAGCCACAATTAAATATTAACATGAATTAAATTTGGTTAATTTACACCCCATAATTTAATATAGATACATAACTTTGGCCAGGTATCTGTCTCTAATAATTAGTGACTATAGGGTTTTTGCAACTCTTGTCATCTTATTACTTTTATATAGACTAAATCTTTTCACGTGGTCATGAAGGCCACATTAAGTCTATTATTAAAATCCAACTCCCACTTGGTCAAATGATCACATGAAATTAGTAAACCATACTGGATTCTTAGAAAATGCTGCCACTTTATAAACTTTAATGATCAATTACATTTTTTTTTAGATTTGTAACTAGTGGAGATCATAACGGTTTTATATCTATTGAAGATATAATTCCTTCCATGCATTACACTACATGCACTCTTCTAGAAAAATTTAATGGGGAAAGATATGAAAAGGTTCTATTCATTAGGAACCAATCTTTTATGTTCATATAAAGGTAGCTTCATACCTTTATATACACAAAATGTGCACATGGACATAGGAAAAACAAGAAAAATCGAATGTGTGCGGTACATAAAAGTACACACTATCATGCAGACCCACGATCCTTATGAACCTTAGGCACCAATACTTCAGTCATGGGATCTACCACCATCACGTGTTCAATGGACAATTTCTTATTCTGTACCATTTCACGAAAAACAAGATATTCTAATTCAATGTGTTTTGATTTACTTGAACATTTGTTGTTCTTAGAAAAGAAGATAGCAGCAAAAATATCACAAAATGGGCCTTGAAAATGAATCTAAATGCTGAGTCTAGACATAAACTTCTTTAACCAAACATTGAGACATAACATGTCTACAATTCAGTTTCCATACTAGAAGAAGCTCCCAGAGTTTGTTTGACACTTTTCCATGAAGTAGTTTCATTAGACAATAAAAGATGAACCCATATGTGGATTTCAATGTGTCAAAATAACCCATAAAATCAGAATCACAATGCCAACTACCTCAAGTGGATCACAATATTCATAAGTAAGCATGTAATTTTTAGTACCTTGAAGATAACACATAACCTTCTTTGCTGCTTTATAGTAATCCATTCCATAATTATTTTGATATCTTTTAAGCATTCCAATTACAAAACTAATATCAGGATGAGTACATGTTTGAGCATACATTAAACTTTCAATTACAGAGGCATGTGGAATGGATTTTTTTTTCTTTCACTTAAGTTCATTATTAGGTCATTGACTTTAACTTCATTATCACCTTTTATGATAGGAGATGGACTTGGTGAACAATTTTGCATATGAAATCTTTCAAGAATTTTGTCAATATAGGTCTTTGGAGATAAGTTAAGTAATCTCTTAGACCTATCCCAGTAAATTTCAATATGAAGAATCAAAGAGGCGTTTTTCATATCTTTTATATCAAAATTTTTCAAAACTAGAAGATTTAGTTTCATGTAATAGACCATGGTCTTTTCTAGCAAATTTTCTCCCATTTACCTTGAGATATATATAGTCATCTAGCTCATTTGCTTTAAATTCAAAGGTTGTAATGGTATGATGAAACTTAAGATACCAATTATTGGAATCTTGTTAAATCCATATATGGATTTCTTTAACTTACATACTAATTTCTCATTTCCCTTGTCCTTAAAGTCTTTAGGTTGTTTGTTAATAATTTCTTCTTCTAGATTCCCATTCAAGAAGGTTATTTTCACATCAACTTTATGTAATTGTAAATCAAAATGGGCTACTAATGTCATAAGAATTCTAAAGGAATCTTTGTTTTATACTAAAGAAAAGGTTTTATGATAATCAATTATTTCTTCTTGGATAAATTCAATAGTAACAAGTCTAACCTTATATTGATCAACATTGCATTTGGTTTCCCTTTTGGTTTCAAAAACACATTTTCATTGAATTGGAAAAACTCCATTAGGTAAATCAACCAATTTCTAAACTTTATTTTTCTTTATTGATGCCATTTCATCTTCCATGACATCAACCCACTTATTCTATTTTCACTTCTTATAGCACTACAAAAAATAAGGTCTAAGGTGATGATTTTTATCATCATTGAAGCCCAAAAAGTTGTCACCTATGCCTCCGACACCATAATCTAAGGTGATGACATTTTGAGGTTGTCACCTAAAGCCACTTTCGGTGAAGACTAAAGTTGTCCACTAAGTATAAAAAAATCGTGACTACAAGTCCATTATAGTCATAATAGTCGTCACTAAAAATGAGGACTATAGTGACGACTATTGTAATCGCCAAAAGTGACTAAAGTGACAACATTTATCTGTAGGTCTAAATTTAGTGACAACATTTGTCATTATTATAGGCCTTGCTTTCAATTATGACCAATGTTATCACTATACAATGGACCAATGATCCTGATTTAAAGAATGGCCACCATTAAGTGACTTTCAGTGACGAAATAATGTCATGACCATAGATAACTTTCAATAATGATTTTAAAAAGTCGTTATTGAAAGTTCTCTCAATGACGATATTTTGGTGACACTACAGAGGCACCTTTAATGACGACATTCTGGTGCCATCACTAATAGTAGTTTAGGTGATGGCATTTTCATTGATAATAGTTTAACGTGCTTTTTGGCCACTAATTACTCAATAAGCAATGAAAATGAAATGCTTTTCTTATATTTTAAATTAAATTAAATTCAAATTTTTATTCATGCCCTAATTACTCAACAAGCAGTAAAAATAACAATACAAATTTTTCATTCATTAAAATCTGAATGTTGATACAAAATTTATTCACAATATATAATTCTTATGTACAAAATATACTAGTGAAATTATAAATACAACATTATCAATACAAAATCTCCACATCCAGCCAACATGAGCAGAAAAATTAGCCTTGATTGGAACAACTGACCTTCTTGAACACAAAAACAATGAAATTAATCAATATTAGTAGAATTGTACTGTAGTTTAATAGAAAATCTTTTTCGGATTAACCAACCAAGAAAATAGTCAACCAAAAGAAATTCTAGATTCAATGTTATTTCTTGTAGAACAAAGAAAACTTTAATCAATCTTAGCAGAATTTTATGTCAAAGTTCACACTAATACACAACTAACCAACAACCAACCAATCGCCTAGAAATGATAAGATAAAAGATAAGATGTTATCCACTAGCTTTAAAATTGATAGTTCTTATTATATGATTAAAATTAAGTCAAGCAGTAATTCAAAATAAATAGCATTCATACATACCAAAACATGCGGTGTAAGTAATTAAATAATTGCTTCTTAATAAATGGAACAAATACATGTAGTTGATGAATTATCATATCTAGACAAACATTATTAAGTTAGTGATGTCAAGAACATATCAAATGCCAAAACATTAGCGAAACATGGGCGTAATATGTGGAAAAACGAGGCACTTAGAATGCCAAATTGGCTCTGTAATGGACTGACAGTGTACTACAAATTAGTAATCAAAAGAATATCAATATACATTGTACCAATGACTCCATTAAGCCAACTTAAGCTTAAAAGTCCCCTGACTTTGTTTCAAGCTGTATTTCATAGTTAAGGTCGCTCTCCTCATTCAGATATTTGATACAAGTTTGGTAATTGGTAGCTGTACTACTGCTATCCACTGAACTCTGGATGCTATATAGATAGGCTAAACAAGTCATAAAATAATTAAAGAACTAGAAATGTAATTAATTTGTTATTACAGAAATTCCAGGTTCATGTTGTTAATAATCATCAGCAAGAACTTGTATCAGCTTTTTCTGTCCACCCTTTTCTTTTTTTTAAATCTCGTACAACCATGCGTGAAAACAATGTTGTCCTTCATTCAGTTGACCCAATATAGAAACAAAGTAGTGATGGTATATATATATATATATATATATATATATATATATATATATAATAGCATGAACCTACTGGATGAAGAGAGAAAAAAAAAAGAGTCATTGCTTCTTAATATATAAATGGAACGAACACATATATGTCATGAATTTTCATATCTAGATAAACATTAGTAAGCTAGTGATGTCAAGATCATACCAAGTGCCAAAACATTAGAGAAACATGGGCATAATTTTCAGAAGATGTGAAGGGTACTTTCTTTCACTTCCTTTTTCTCTTCCATTTCAGAGAAGAGAATAAAACTTGCTTAATTCATGACATTTTGGAATAATAGAACTATGAAATATTACTATCCCCAACACTAATCCATTCCTCGAGACAAAATACTTTGGAAAAGGAGGAAAGCGAAAACAAAATGTATATGCCATCAAGAAAATTCAGAATCATGCTTATACATATGCCCATTATCTATATATCGCACATCAAGACAAACAAGCCCATCAAAGTTCCTTGTTTACTGATTCACCTATATCAACTTCAGCAATACAATTTGACACACAAGTAGTCAACAAGGTGTAGTCTCCTTAAAGTTAGCCACCATTTTAAATAAAACAAAAATGATATTTTGGAATATCACAGAAACATGCTGGCAATATCCAAGTAAGGATCTAGATGCCTATATAAACTTCGCCTTATAAAAATTGTGTGTTGAGGGCGTGAGGAGCACATATATTATTGGTACCTAATTAACTGAATAGAGGCCAGTAACATATATTATTGGTCAATTAAGACACATATTACCCCAATTTGCAAATAGAGAGAGACAACAATTACTATGATTCAAAAAACTCTTCCAAAGAGTCAAGGAGAGCTGCATGGCACAAACTATCTGCTAATTGATGCTTCAAACTGGGTTAAAAACTACCTCATAGAAGGCATAACCAAAACTTGTGCAATCACATGGAAAAGGACAAAAGTGAATTCCAACCTACAATTATTAAATATTAGGGGATCAGACCATTTGGAATATTTTACATGAATTCATTCAAAGATTCTAGTGTAGACATCATAAAGGCCTTGGAATCTTGGATAAAATCTCAGAGAAAATTCAATATGTAGATACGAATATTAAACATTTATGCCATTCAACCAAAACAATGAGAAGCAATGAAGAAAAAGAATAATCAAATTTAAAGGAGTTGAGGTGAGCTTTACTGATAATCTAGAACACATTAATTATAGGGGGACTAAATTGATATATTTTTAAAATAAAGGGATCAAAAGTGAAATTAATCCTTATTATTATGTGAAAATTGAAAAGGACTCCAAAGAATATCTATTCGTCGCCTTTTTATTTTTTTATGAACTTTTCTTAGAAACATGTAACTTTATTTAATATTATATACTAAATTTTTTCAACTTAGAAAAAAATTTAATTATATAAAGTCAGATATTTTTTGTATGAAAGAGGAAAAAATTATTTAAATACATGGTTGAATGAGACTTACAAAAATTGTAAAAATATCATATCTAATAATAAAATATGAGTTGAAACTCTAGTGATAATTTGAATTGCATGTACTGCAAATATTAACGTTAATTCACTTATTTTATTAGATCCAATAACTTTCACACGTCAAAAATTGCTAGATCAAATAAAAGAAATAATACTAATAGTTTAATTAAATGAAGATAGAAACTCTAATTCTAACTGGGATTAAACAATTTTTGGATTTTTCAAAAAAATTAAAAAAATTGTAAACTTTTCAAATAAAAAAAATCATATGGAAGAACCCAAATTTTTAAAATTTGTCTTGATCGAAATAAAAAAATCCAAAAATATTTCTCATATTTCTTATAAAGGATAAATACGAAAGATTTACTTGTAAAAAAAATAATAAAAGAGAAGGAGAGGAAGGAGCCTGAAAAGATATAATTAATTTATGAAGAGAAAAGCTAAATCTCTTGAGAGAAAGAGACATTGAAAGACTAAAATTGTCAATTAAATCAAAAGTAATATAATCTTGTCCAAATCAATAATAGCCGATATAGATGGTCTACTTTAATTATAAAAAAAATTATAAGTAAATAAACAAATTTATAATAGTATATTGAAATGGATCAAAAAGCATGCTTGTCTTTGAATCTCTTTGTTAACCTTTTTCTTTTTATTTATGTCTAATCCTGCATAATTTTGTTTCTTTCTCATTACACTTTAGATAATGCTTTTGCAACGCATTGTTGTCTCCCACCAATAAAAAAATTATTTAATATTATATTCAGCTACTTTTCTTGAAAAATAGGCTTAAGAGGGAAGAGAGAACCCATAAATTTTAAAGATATGTTTCTTTCTCATTACACTTTAGATAATGCTTTTGTAACGCATTGTTGTCTCCCACCAATAAAAAATTATTTAATATTATATTCAGCTACGTTTCTTGAAAAATAGTCTTAAGAGGGAAGAGAGAACCCATAAATTTTAAAGATATGTTGGGATAGAGAATGGACATGGTGAAATGCTTCAGTCAAACTCTTCTTTGTATTTGAGATAGTTTTTTTTAATGATAGGAAAATTAGAAAAATTAATTCATTCTTCGAAGTTCTCCAAATATACACAACATTCATATTCCTGACTCTCTTTTTTATCCTAAATTCTTTTTAAGAAAAAGTAACATATAACTTATTATCTTATCATAGTCTTAATTTTTCGAAATTCGTAATAACTTAGCTAGATTTATGACTAAGTTTTTTTTTATAAAAATATATATTGTTTTGTAAAAATTCGTTATATTATTTATTTTCCTTGATTGGATCCTATATTTCATTTTCTTTATTTATTTTAAAATATTTAAAAACAAAAATAAATTGTCATTTATAATTTATTTTGATCATTTTTTTCTTGAAATATCTTTTCAAATCTCAATTGTATATTCTAGAATAATATATTCTAATGGATATATCTTTAAATTAATAATTTTGTTTTCTTTAGTATTTTCCAGTATTCTAGAGAAATTTTTAAGTCTACTCTTTGTATTTCCATTAGTTGCCATGAACTGATAAAAGTTTATTAACAAAAATGTATCAGTAAATTTCAGCATTTAAAAAATTCAATTTAATAAATTTATAGAATTAAGAATTTCTTAAATATCCTAACATGTCACTTTCCATCCCGGGTTTCCACCACCCTCTGCTGCAGAAGTGCTGCTTCAACTTCTGCCAATAATTAACTCGTTGTTTTCCGACTCATTAAGCATTATACTACGCTATATATGCACTAAAGTTCTGTATGATATAGTGCTCTAACTCTAACGACCATTGCACAAATATCGGCAGCACAAAGATATATCTTAAAATATCATAGGATCAATCCATAATTTTTTAATTGATGCATAATTTTAGTTTACGTACGTATTATGCGTATTCAAGATAATTTTTTTTTTTTAAAAAAGAGAGTCTAAAATTATCTACGCTCATCGCTCTCTTGAAAACCTGAAGATATCCCTCTTCCTAACAAAAGGTTAGGTGAGATAAATAAATTAATTTTTTAGAAGATAATATTTATTAAATATTTTCTATTGTATTTTTTAAAACAAAACTATAATATGTGAAATAGTTTCTTAAAATAAAATTAATGATAGAATACTGAATTATAACAAATGTCTTACATATTGACTTCTTGAATAACATGACAATTAATATGTAATGAATTATACCAATTTTTTTTAAGAACAAGAGTAAATTACTCTTTTCTCCCCTGATTAATACTCTTATTACACTGTCATTTTATCTCTTATTACTCTTTTCTTTAAAATAAAAGTAAAATACTTTTTCTTTCATTAATTAATATTTTTATTATACTGTCCTCCTCTCTATTAAGAAAATATATACAAATCTCTTTTAAAAATAAAATTAAAATATTCTTCTCTTCTTTTATTAATATTTTAATTACACAGCCCTTCCTTTTATTTTAAAAATGTACATGAATCTCCCTTAAAAATTAAAAATTATACTATAATTTAAATTAAATATCTTAAATTCTTTTCATGAAAGAGAAATAGATAATAAATAAATAATAAAAAGACCACTCAAATTTTTTTTCATCTTCTCAATTTTCAATCCAAACTCTAAGTAATCGAAGTTGATATTTTGATAGTTCAAACTACTTCGCAATTATTTGAAAAAAAAAATTGGTATTAGAGAATAGTGAATTAGAAAGAAAATTTGTAAGTGCTATTTTATTTTATTTTATTATTTTTTCTCTTTTATAATTTTTTTTTTGAAATATTTGGATTAAGTTGTAGCTTATTTTTTATTTTTGAGAAAGATGTGTGCATATATTTTTCATAAAGAAGAGAGAGTAGTGTAATATGTCCATTAATTAAGGGAGCGGACAGTTTTTTATTTTTTATTTTTAATTTTAAAAGAGACTTGTGTATGTTTTTTAAATAGAAGATATGTTCATGTAATAAGTGCATTAATCTACTCTTAAAAAAATTATGCAAATAAAAGAGGGAGCAATAATGATGTGGCCGGGATTCTTTTTCTTTCTCATGTTCTTATCTTCAAATTTCTTTTCCTATTTTTTATGGTTTGCTGCAAATTTGATAATGGACAATGATGATGGTAAACTTTCTATGATTTCTCATCTCTTTCGCTAAAGTGGAACATGATAGTGGCAGAAATATACCTCAATCCTTTTTTCAAGAAAGATAGAAAAGGAGCTCACCGAAAAAGGAAGATAGAAAGAGGAAAGGTTGAACGCACACATGCATGATGTGGGAAGTCATCATCCCACCAGTGCCTTCATACAAAGTACAAACGAAACAAGTCATGGAGAGTATGAATTTGAGTATGGAGATTTATTAAGGTATTTACAAAGATTCGAACCTGAGTTAGATCCAATCCTGTAGTACACATTTTATACACACACATATACACTCCCCCCCCCCCCAAGAAGTGAAGAGAAAACTCTGAGACTATTAAGGGAGAAGAGAAGAAAGAAGTAAGGATCGTAGCTAGACTACACTATAAAGAATATGTGAATGAAATGCATATAATGTATGTAAATGCAAAATGTAAATACGAAAATATAAATTTGAAGCATAAATTTGAATTGAAGATATTTGATTAAATTTGAAACATAAAATTTGAATTATAGAAAGAGGTAAAGAAAGAAGAAGATTACAAAGAAATTGCAGATAATGTATGTAAATGCAAAAGTTTAAACTTGAAGAATAAATTTGAATTGAATATATTTAATTAAATTTGAAAAATAAAATATGAATTACAGAAAGAGAAAAGAAAGAGGAAGCTAACAAAGATTACAATGCCAGAGTCTCTCTCTCTCTCTAAATTTTTCAATGCCATACACCTTACAACATTTGCCATTTCATAGAAAATTTTTGGTTGTTACAATAGCTTCTAGAGGATTGTTGCTACAATACCTACACTAGCACCCGTGAATAATTTAAATATTCTATAGTGACATGCTATGGTAAGATACTACTACAATGACTGCTCTGAGATGTATTTGCATCACCTTTAGCCATCCAAAAACTTATCATTATGAAAAGCTTGTAGATTCCTGGTGATAATGTCAAAAGAGAGATTCATATTCTTTATAGTGTAGTTCGACTACAATGCTTACTTCTTTCTTTCCTTCTCCCTGGATCCTCTTGGGGTTTTCTTTCTGCTTCTAGTATTAGAGCCAAAGGGGAAGTAAGGATGTATGAATAAGTTTTAATTTACTATTGCCTTCATAAAATTTATGTTAGCATTTGATTATGAATGAAATTCTGGAATGTCGATAGTACGTATATGATTAACATAAGTTTGTAAAGGGGAGGTAAGGCCCGTTTATGAGGAAGAAAATGTAGTTTTCCCCTATTACCCATGCTCTCATGTTTATCCTAAAATAGTGGGGTAAACAATTTAGAATGAACAATTTATACTGAAGAATTAATATCTATTTAATTTGGCAATAGTAAGTTAAATGTTTATTCTAGTAACCCTTATGAAACCTTATGGTGATGATATTACAAAGGGAGAATTTTAATTTAGATATTTTTGCTTCGTTCTCTTTCCTTACGTTTTACATCATCTTCACAAATGAAACTCAAATCCTATTCAAAATCAATCTTTAGAGAGAAAATCCACTTTGAAGATATAAACCAATTAGTTGATGATTAGGAAATGCCAAAAATCCCAGACACAAACCTTTACTAATAAGAAAGAATTAGGATCTTTTTATGAATAATTTGGCTTTAAGTTTCCAAAAACATACAAGCCAAAACATAGACGAAGAGCTAAGCAAACAAAGTCTAACATACAAATTCACAAAGACCACCAAAATCCAGATTCGAAGAAATACCCTAGGAAAAAGCCTAGGTATATACCTCCACCAAACCAAGATATAAGACCAGTATGTTATATATGTAATAAACTAGATTGCATAATAAAATACTACAAGATAAAATGAAAAATAAACAAAAAATTTAAAAATCTCAATATTGATAAAGACACCCCAAATGAACTCAATAATTTGTTGGAAAAAGAAGAATCTTCTAGCATAAAAGAATTATCAACAGATTCTGATAAAGAAAACAATCAAATACAAAATGATGACGTATCTTCTTTTACAAAAGAAAGTTCATCAGAAAAAGAGATAAACATTCTTATACAAAAGCAAGATAGTTCCTTTCCTAATAATGAGCAAAAGAAAATCTATCTCACAAAACTTAAACAAAATTTTGACAAACCTCAATCACGTTATAAACAAATACCAATAAACTACTATAATCTTAAAGAAGTTTTAGCAAGATTTAATTAAGAAGCTAAACTTGTTACTTTATAGGATTTGCAATCTCAAGTTAATATGATCCAAAAAAAAATAAGACAATTAAAAGAAGAATAGAAAATATATGCAATAATTCTTTCAAATATTTAAGAAAATGTTAAAAAAGAAACTCAAAATGAAGATATTGTAGAAGAAGAAAATGTTAACTTCTTAGCAGCAATCACATGATTATTTTTTCAAAATTTTTACATTCCAATTAAAATATTAATAAAAAATGAATATACAATTGAAGTAATAACCTTGTTTGACACAATTGCTTATCTTAATCGTATACAAGAAGGGTTAATCCCAACCAAATATTTTGAAAAAACAAAAAAGAAGGTTTAAGATCTACAAATGGTTCTA
This sequence comes from Gleditsia sinensis, assembly GCA_037074535.1. Taxonomy (NCBI): domain Eukaryota; kingdom Viridiplantae; phylum Streptophyta; class Magnoliopsida; order Fabales; family Fabaceae; genus Gleditsia; species Gleditsia sinensis. The sequence goes on from CM073472.1 coordinate 52,212,431, forward strand.
AGCTTAAAGTAAATTACAAACTTATGGATGCAGTAATTGAAAATCAAAATCTCAAAAACCACTATATCATTTCGGCTAGTTAAAGATATGAGTCATAAAATAATCCTAAGGTCTCCCTTTATCCCAAGAACTCTTTCCATTTTCTGTAGATAATAGAGGAATAACTACTGAAAGACTAGAACAAAATATAATTTTTCAATTCACAAGAAAGCTAGCTTTAAGGGATTTAAACCTGGCAAA
>CM073472.1:52835170-52897670 GCA_037074535.1 Gleditsia sinensis
TCAACCATATCTCTCTCATACAAACTCCAATTTAGGTGATTTCAAATCCTATAAAAATCTATATAAGTATCTAAAACTTTCATGTTTATTATTTTTTCAAGTTCCTTACGGAGTATCCTCAAAAAATTTAAAACTAAAATGCTTATTTTACCAATCTAGATTTTAAACTTATTTTGACCTCTGCTTAATTAATCTGCTATATCTTCCTTATATGGACTCCAATGGAGGTGATGTCAAAGTCTATAAAAATATAAGAAAATTATATATAACTTTTATGTTTATCATTTTTTTATATTTCTTATGGATTATTTCCAAAAAATTAAAAATAAAAATGATTATTTTTACTATCCTGGATTCTAACATCTGCTCAATTAATCAGCCATAACTCCCTAATATGGACTCTAAATTAAGTAATTTTAGAGCCTATATATCCGTGAGATATATATCTACAATTCCTATGTTTACCATTGCTTTAAAATCCTTGCCAAATTTTCTCAAAATTCCAAAAATATAGGCTTCCCAAATTATTTCGAATTCAGCTTAGTCTAACTTCTCCTTTATTTTATTTTTATGTAATCCCATACACCCATATGCATGTCCCTACAACCAAAACAGAATTTCATATAAATATCCATATCACATGTTATCCAAAACCACATCTAAACAAATCTAAAAATATATATATAATTTTGTACAAAATTTATGAGTAGATGTTAAGCCTATCTCAAACAAATCCTTAAACGTAGTGCTTGATTCCTACCACACAGAAATCCTACATTCATACCGTGAATTAGGATATTCCTCAAATAAAGATGATGAAATTAGAGAGATGATCAAGAACTTACCTTGATTTTTCTTTCCTCTTCCTTTTCCTTCTTCTTCCTCTTTCTCTACTTCTTCTTCCTCTTCCTTTTCCTCATCTTCCTTTTCCTCCTCTTTCATTTCCTCTTTTCTTTTCTTTTCTTTCTCTTCCTTATTGACACTCCCTCCTCTCCCTTATAATTATCAATACTTTTTCTACCTACCACCCCATATTTACAATTTTGCGATTCTTCATTATTTATAAAAATGCCATCCTAGAGTATTTACAAAACTGTCATCTTAGAATATTTACAAAACTGCCATATTAAGGGATTTACATAAATGTCATCTTAAGAAATTTACATAAATGTCATCTCAAGAAATTTATATAAATGTCATTTCAATTAAATTATATAAATATCTTTTAACCATCTTAAAATCTTGTTTAACTTGAGTAAAATTGTAAAATAATTTAATCCTCCCTTAAGATCCAAAATGTTTTCTCCTCTCTGAAAGAAATAAATTCCAATTAGTAACATCAGAAAAAAAAATTGGGGATGTTACACCTTTGGCATTATATCCAGTAAACAGGTATAGTCTACATGAAGGGCCAACACATTAAGAAGATCATTTATAAGATCAGGATGTTCTTGCAAGTAGAAGTGAACAACCTTATATAGTAGAGCTCCACACTTGCAACTTTAACTATAATATCTTTAAATTGCATGTGGTCCCATGCTTCTAGAGAGTGATTCATTACAGTGGTCACAGCATTGTCAAACTCATCATATTGAATATATAGGTGAGTGAGTTCCTTCCAATGTTGTTGTTCATCACATGCCCGTATAAGTTTGGGACCGTTAAGACAACTTGAGAACAACTTAATGTGCTCTATTAGCTTCTTAGGATGATATCATGCATACAGAACTCCCAACTCAGTAAAGATTCCCATATGTGCACGTTCTAGTCCTAACCCATTCTCCATTAGAGATATGAGTTCATTGAAGCATCCTCTATTCTGATAATACTCACTAACCTCTTCCAAATCATCCACCTTCATCACAACACAGTCGTAAGTGGGAAAACAGGTAATAGTCAGATAAAGGAAAATGAATCAATAATTTATACTATATAGAGTAATATCTGCCAAATTCTTTTACTAATAACTAGTAACTACATGCTCTACAAGCATCATAAAACACATTGTTAGCTTAGAACATGAAGGGCCAATCTTTATATTGAAAACTTTTTGGGGCCCTGTATTATCATGATAAGAAATTAGATGTTATGCTAGAAAAGAGTGCCACCTGAATGATAATATTGAGACCACAAATCTGAGCCAAGTCAAATTCCCCAGCATCAACATAAGCAAACAAACTTCCTTCCCTGTTTTTGAGCTATTTGTTTTCCTGGCTACATCAACAGCACCTTGGAACTATTGAAGCTTCACCAGTGTGACTGCTAGCTTGGCCCAGTTAGGAATAAATGCAAATATGATGTACAAGTGGTCTTAGCCGTTTGGTAGACTATCAACATCTGGCATCAGAATAAACTCTTCAATTTCTCCAACCCGATTGATTTTTCCATATGCATAAATGAGTTCACTGTGCACCTTGGGCTCTTTGGTCTTCTGCCTAACCATGAGAAGGTACCTTACCAGGTCATGGTATACATTTGCATCTTCAGCAGCCTTTATAACCTCTAAAAAGTGAGTGGCATCATCAGCACGAATGAATGATTCAATTACATCACTCACTAAGTCGTCTCTTAGTTGTGCCTTGGCCACCTGGGTCTAAACAGCATCTTCAACCTGGAACGCAAACTACTGCTTGACCAATGCTCTGAAGGTTATCTAGTAGGACATTAATAGCCTAAACATTCAAATTAAATTTCTTGAAGAAGACAAATGCCTCTTCATATAGCTTTACTTCCACTTCCACCTCTGCCACAGCAGGTCAATCAAAGTTGTCCAACCTGTTAATGTGATCCATAACTCTCAATGGATCTTACTTGATTGTAGTAAGGATCAGCAAATTTTGCAGATTATAGTTTCCACTGAAAGCAAAATTTTGTAGCAAAATTTTTTCAAGAAGCTCAATCAACTCATGAAGAAGATCAGCAGTCATAAAAGCTTTAACTGCAGCTAAAACTTGCTCAGAACTCTGGCTTTCAAGCAAAGCAGTGGACATCCTTTCCATAACATATCTGAACCAAAAACATAAGGAAAAAACTTGAGTATCCCAGACTAGCATTATGAAACACAATGGCAGTATCTCTATTACGGACAGTATTGTTGAAATTTGTAAGTGGGTCTTAACCATTTCCATGTGAGGGAAAGAGTTGGGCCATGCCTTATAAATATGTAAGAAGCCCTTGTTCCAAAATGACTTAAGTCATTTTAGAACTACTCATTTCCACCTTATAAGTTGCATTCCATTCTCCTATTTTTTCAATGTGGGGCTTCATTTTCCAACACTCCCCCTCAAGTCCAATTGGCATGCTCCAATTAAGACTTGTCTTCATTGCCTGGGCTCGTGTTTCTTAAGTTTTAGAGGCTCCAAGTCTTCCTTCCTTTTTTTCCTTCACATTACAAATCCCTTTGAATCCTTCGATGCTATTAAGCTTTGGCTCTGATACCATGTTGAAATTTGTAAGTGGGCCTTAACTGTTTCCATGTGAGAGAGAGTTGGGACATGCTTTATAAGTGTGTAAGAAGTCCTTGTTTCAAAATGACTTAAGTCATTTTGAAACTACTCATTTCCACCTTATAAGTTGCCTTTCATTCTCCTATTTTTTCAATGTGGGACTTATTTTCCAACAAAAAACAAATACCTTAGCCCAAACAGGAAATTTATCGGAAACATTATCAGAGCACGTATTAAATTGGAAAAAGCTTGATTTCATATAAATGTTTTCATTTTCAATATTAAAATTTCAGTTGCCCAAAATATAATTTAGAGATCTTATATTCTCAAAAGATCTTATGTTTTACAAATTAATATATTCTTACAATTGGTTCTTTGAAAACAAATCAGAACTGGACCAAGCACTAACTGTTCTCAAAAGAAACAAGGATAATGCTTTTAGAGAAAGATAAAATTATTAGTGATACTGCTATTATTTAAGACAATCTTCATTATTATTACTTTTTTGATAAATCTCAATCTTAATTGTTCATAATAGGAGAACATGATGAACTATGAAACCCAATGTATACTTTGGAAAAAACCTAAAGAAAGAGATCTGTTATTGTGTTGTAGTCTACCAGGCAACCTCCCTCCATTTGAGACATCATCAAAGCAAAATTTACTGCACCCTGTGATCAAGCAAGTTTTGAATCATGCTACATTAAATTCACCGGTTCTCAGAAGAAAAACAATTTCAGAGTAGAAAAGCAAGGTAATAGATATTGCGGAAAGGTAAACATCATAAGATAGACAGGTCCATTTCCATTTGGAAGCATTAACTGCTATCTAAGAGTTTGTACGACACTATGCAATTTATAGTTTGTTTAGAACAGAAATAAGTGCACTGCAAAAGTAACAAATCTCATACAATATAAGACACAATTGCTCCAAATCTTTGTTCTGAAAGAATCAACTTACCTGGGGATCTGCCCTCAAAATTGTTTGCAGAAGGAAAAGGTAATTAGGCATGTGACCAACCTTCATCAAAGAAAAAGAGAAGATAACATAAGACATTCAAAATAAAATGATGATTATTAAACTAAGTAATAAATGAGAAAAACCAATATTAGAATCACTATACCAATATTTTTATCATCCAAAAACCTCATTAGAAGTCTTATTACCTGTTGTGAATATATTAGAAACTTGTCAAATTCCCTCTGTGAGAAAGCAGCAACAACTTTTGGTGTGGCTCTGGCTTTGATATATATTTTCAATGCAAGATCATTATCTACCGTCTGCATTATAAACAATCCTTATAAGAATAGGAAGACAAAGTGACAAAAAAAAGTGAATGGAGAAGAAGTGCCCTATATGGTAACTAATCTCCCTAAAACTAAGCTCACAATAAGAACATACTACCAAGCCATATACTCCATGGTGATCAGGAATTTTAGACAAAAAGTTGTAAGGAAGAAAGGGATCACAGGCCATTGCTTGAATTTGTCTTTGCCCGCCAACTACAACAACAACAACAACTAAGCCTTTTCCCACTAGGTGGGGTCGGCTACATAGATCAAACGGCGCCATAGTGGCCTATCATGGGAATTTGTCTTTGCCCGCCACTCAAAAAAATAATTTATATTAATAAAAAAGATAAATAATAAAGATAAAATTAAATTAAATTTCTGTCAAACCTTTACAAGGTCTCCAAGGTCCTAACTACATTTAAGTTTGTCCTCAGCTAACCAATTTTCTAAAAGATTCTTCTTATTCTGATTTACCACAAGTCGTGACAATTCCAGTGACTCAAAAACATAGGATTTTCCCCTAGTTAACAAAGTCCCAAAGTACTGCAACAATGGTGGCGTTTGCCCAGCTTGCACAGGTACACTCTGCAGCAAAATAACAAAGAAGAATAAAAGAAGAACATGATGTATAGACCAGATCAAAACTCGTCAATGCAGAGACTATACGGAACAAGAAATACAAATTGGTCAACAAGTGAACTAGCCTACCTGAAATTTAGCAACTGTGTCGGGAGTACGAAGTATTCCCTGTGGTGCTTCTACAGCAAGTTCTGCAGCTTCCTTATACTTGGTCTGAGCAAATAATTCTTGAAACCGCTGAACAACATAAAGGAAAAGAGCAAAAAGAAACTTAACCATCAACTAATGAAAGGGAAGATCTGAGGAAAAGAAATTCTTCTCATAGGTCAAAATAACAAAGCAAAAAGGTATTAAGGTTAATAATAAGCTGATACAAATTAAGTTTCTTCCTAGAAGATTAAAATCAAAAGGGCATTAAAATCATGGTAGGGCTATTTTTTTTTCTACAATTAACCTTGAGCTTACAAACTATTGGGTCCACTCTATAATGACCTATGAAGCAAGAGAAAGGAAAGTCAAAAGTAATCTGAGATATAGGTACTGAATGAATTATTGCTCTATATTTCTTGCAGCATAAAGGTTTTACACCTTGACTTATATACATCAGTAACAGTAATTGATTATGGTTATTATGCAACTGACTTAACCATAGTTAACTAAAGTGACTAAAGTTACATATCATCATGTGGCTAGGCTTACACCCTTTCATCCCCCCTCAAGCTCAGAGATATCTACTAGTTTGAGCTTGTTTCGAAAATTAAAGAATAGGGAATTGGAGATAGCTTTGGTCATAATATCTGCAACTTGTTCTACAGCGGGAATGTGGCTAACCAAGATAGCTTGAGCTTGAACCTTTTCACACACAAAATGTAGATCCAGTTCTATGTGTTTAGTGCAGGCATGAAGGATTGTGTTGGCTGTCAACATTACAGTGCTATATGATGGGTTATGAAGCTAAAGAAACTTGAAGTTCATGAAGCAGAGATTTGAGCCACAGAACTTCTATCATGGTAAGAGTCAAACTTCAATACTCAGCTTCGGTGCTTGATCTTGAGACCACAGCTTGCTTTTTGGAAAACCAAGAAACCATATTTGCTCCAAAAAATATGGCAGAACTAGAAGTGGAGCGACAATCATCTGAATCACTCCCCCAATCAGCATCACAGAAGGAAAAAAGGTTCAAAGATGTAGACTTTCTTAGGATCAAACCAAGGGACAGTGTGCTTTGAACATAATGCAGAATCCTTTTTATTGCCATCCAGTGACTATCTAAAGAATTTGCCATAAACTGACAAACTTTATTCACACAGTATGATAACTCTGGTCTGGTGATAGTGAGGTATTGTAAACCACCTACGATTGATCAATATAGCTATGGATTAGGCAAAGGAGTGCCTTGATAAGCAGAAAGTTTTAAGCCAGACACCATAGGAGTTTTGTAACCTTTGCAGCCTAACATATCAGCTTTGGCCAATAACTCTCGAGCATATTTTGTTTGAGAAAGATGTAAAGATCCATCTTTGAGATGTTTGACCTCAATTCCCAAAAAAAATTGGAGATTACCTAAGTCTTTGAGAGAGAAGGCAGAATACAATTGGGAGATAAGCTGAGATATAACTGCTGGTGATGATCCAGTCACAATAATGTCATCCATTTATATAAGAAGGTATGTAGTGTGTTGAGGTGTTATTCTGATAAGTAAAGAATGATCACATCGGCTAGCTGAGAGTCCAAGTTGGTGAAGAGTATAAGTCAATTTCTCAAACCATGCATAAGGTGCTTGTTTGAGACCATATAATGACTTTTGTAGATCACAGACTAGGTGAGGATTAGAAGGATCTTCATAGCCAGGGGGTTGTTGCATAAACACCTCTTCTGAAATTGTTCCATTTAGAAAAGCATTGTCTACATCAATTTGCTGAAGTTTCTAGCCCTTTTGAAGTGCTAATGTGAAAACAGTTCTGATAGTTTGAGGTTTGATTACAGGACTAAAAGTTTCCTTGTAGTCAAAACCCTCTTTTTGGTTAAAGCCTTTAGCTACTAACCGAGCTTTGTATTTTTTTATTATTCCATCTGCATGTCTCTTAATCCGAAACACCCATTTACATCCAATGGATTGTCTATGAGGCGGCAAAGGAGCTAATTTCCAGGTACTGTTTTTCATTAATGCATTATACTCAGTATCCATTGCCTCTTTCCACTTAGAACTAAGTAGGGCTGCTTTGACTGACTTTGGCTCAGTTTCAGCACCTATAAGGAGTAATGCCTTAAGCTTAAAAATACCAGCCTTAGCTCTTGTGGTCATAAAATGTGATGGAACAAGAAGCTTGGGAGTTCGCTGTTGTTGAGTGACTGGTATAGTAGCAAAGGAGGAGTCTTTTGGAGCTGCAGAGTTAGATTGTACAGTAACAGTAGCAGAATTATGATTAATAGCAGAATGAATACCAATGGTTTCACAGGCCACAGCATGAGTGTCAATTGCATTAGCAGAATCCATAGGCATAGTAGCAGTAGTGAGATTGTGATCAGTAGCAATATTATCAAATGCATGAGTAGGGTTAGGACTATGATTAGGAGAATGATCATAATCAGCAGCAGTAGTAACAGTACATCCAATGTCAACAACAGGAGAATCCAATGGTCCATTAGAAAATGGTAACAGAGAATCAAGTAACATAGGAGGAGTGGCTGAAGGGAAATTAGGAGTAGTTAAAGCTGTTTGAGAGGAAGATAACATAGTACATGGAAATGTATGTTCATGAAGGACGACATGTCTAGACAGATACTCATTTCCTTTTGAATCAAGGCACCTATATCCTTTGTGTTTGTCACTATAGCCAAGAAATAAGCAAGGAGTGGATTTGAAATCCATTTTTTGTTGATTGTAAGGACGGGTGTAGGGATAGCATTCACAACTAAAAGTTTTGAGTAGAGAATAATTTGGCTTAGTGTTAAAAAGACACTCAAAAGGAGATTTATTTCTCAGAGTGGGAATAGGAAGACGGTTTATGATATGCACAACAGTATGGAAAGCTTTTGCCCAAAATTTTAGAGGCATGTAGCAAGAAGTGTAAGGCTCGTTTCAGTGATATGCCTAATTTTCCTCTCAGCCTTACCATTTTGTTGAGGTGTGTATGAACAGCTAACCCGATGTAGAATGCCTTTAGAGACAAAATATTTGGATAGTGGCTAAAATTCCCCCCCCCCCCAAATCTGATTGGACACTTTTAATTTTGACACTGAATTGCAGTTCAACCATTTGTTGAAACTATAAAAAAAAGTTTTAAAAACATCAGACTTTTGCTTCAAGGGATAAAACCATGTAAAATTAGTGGCTACATCTATAAAATGAACAAACTATCTAAAACCTTTTGAGGACGGAATAGGGGAAGGTCCACAAAGATCAGTATGTATTAATTGGAAGGGCTATGTTTATTCAGTAGTAGAAGCAGGAAAAGGCATCTTATGAAGCTTACCTAAGCAACAGGATTTGCACAAATTGAACTCAGTTTTATTACTAAACAAAGGAAAATTACAATCTTTCATTACTTGGTTTACAACTTTACAAGAGGAGTGGCCTAGTCTATTATGCCACAATGTAAAAGAATTAGGAACTAAGGCTAAAGTTTGAGGTGCAGCTGACTAAAACACTGAAGCAGAATTAGGGGTAATCTGAATGCTTGAAGGGGTTGCTGAATGAGTAGTAGGTTGATCAAAATGAGACAATTGGAACTTGTCAAATTTATACAATCCATCAATGACTTTCCCTTTCAAAAGGGTTTTCTTGGTGACCTGAGATTTGACTAAACAATGATCAGCATAAAACTCAAAGAACACTGAATTGTCTTTACAGAATTTAGAGACACTGAGTAGATGTTTAGTTATAGAAGGCACATGAAGTAGATTATTAACAGATAGGACAGTAGAGGGTATAAAAGGTGAAGACAAAGAGGAGTGTCCAATATGATGGATAGAAAGTCCTTTACCATTGCCTACGTGCAACCTTTCTTGACCATGGAACTCTACTTTCTGGTTGAGATTTGTATTATTTGGTGTGACATGATTGGAGGCACCAGAATCAGGGTACCATGCTGCATCACAAAGTGTCTCAGGAGTAGCCATCAGGGCAGCCATTTGAGGATTTTGCTTTTGGCTATTGGTAGCATGATTAGGTACAGCTTGGAAGGATGGGTCATAACAATGATAACATGCTAAGGCCTAGTGACCATGCTTTCCACATACTTGACAAATTGATGAAGTTCTACCACTTGAGAAATTTTCTTGGTGAAATCTGCCTTTGCCCCTTCTGCCACTATAGTAATTGGTACCATTTCTATTTCCTTTGCCTCGAAAATTTTGAAATCTACCAAAATTCTGACTTCTTGAAGGAAATCCATTAGTCACACTTAAATTTGCAACATTAACAGATAAAGTCTCATGTTTCATAAACTGCTCATATCAATTGTCATGGGCTAGCAGCAAAGACTCTATATCCCCCACACTATAAGGATCTAAGCGAGATGTTATAAATGTAACAAAAAGAAGGTATTCTTCTGGCAAACCTTCTAAGATAGCATATATATGGTCTTTCTGTCATAGTGTAACCGTAATGAGAGAATCCACAACATTTTTTATTTTCAAAAGATACTCACTAACACTCATTGCACCTTTCTTTGTGTTTCTTAGCTAGCTGCATCTTGAATTGATTTGCCTTTGCCCTTGTTTGAGCACTAAAGAACGCTTCAATCCTGCTCCAAACTTGTCTAGATGTCTCACAACCAACTATTCTGGTGAGCATTGTCTCTGTCATAAAAGAAAAAAACCAAGATAAAATCAACTGATCTTGGCTATACCATTCCAGAAAGGCCTTACTGTAAACCCCTGCTGCTGTGTCATTTTCTGAGTCAAATTTGGGTGGAATGGAGACATTGGGATTCAAGAATTTCTGCAACTGATGGCCTCTAATAGCAGCAACTATCTTCAGTTTCCATAGCAGGTAATTTTTCTCATCTAACTTGACTGATAATGAGTGTGAAAAAGAGATTAAATCCGTCTTGTTTGCAACGGAATTCTGTAGCGAACTTGAGGGCGCAACCGAAGAAATCTCCATGCTGGATCTTTAACGCTCTGATACCATATAATGACCTATGAAGCAAGAGAAAGGAAAGTCAAAAGTAATCTGAGATATAGGTACTGAATGAATTATTGCTCTGTATTTCTTGCAGCATAAAGGTTTTACACCTTGACTTATATACATCAATAACAGTTACTGATTATGGTTATTATGCAACTGACTTAACCATAGTTAACTAAAGTTACATATCATCACGTGGCTAGGCTTACACCCTTTCACACTCTGGTATTTTCTGTCAAAAAACCATCTACGAAAGCAAATTCCACAAAAAAGAAAGGAAATTGATCATAATTCTCTAGCACTTATGTTTAAAAAAATTTGCCGATAATTATTCTAGATAACACTCCCACAATGCTTTCCACCACATCTACCAAGCATATCAGCACATACCCACCAAACAAATTAAGAAAGAAATAACTAAATCATTATTTTGCATGTATTTGTCATACCCAACCCATATCACACCTGGCATGTATAAGGTACACACTTCAAGTACACATGCTTCATAGTTGGAATATAAGCATAGTTGGACGCATTCTTATCAACTGACCCATTATGAGAATTGGTAATTATTAATTGTTTATATTTTGTTAATTTCAATTCATTGCAACCCATTCAATATTTATTTTAGTACTATGTTTCTCTTGCCAGTTTCTCGTGTTTTATTCACATTTCTCTTTTCTCTCTCATGCAAATGCAGGAATATTAGTGGCTTATGCACACTAGTAAGGGACTAAATTTTTATCAGTTAATGCTCTTTAGAATAACTGGTAATGTAATAAAAGAAAAAAGCATAAAGTCATAAACCAAAAAATATTTTTTCCAATTCAACACAATAGAGACAGCCAATGTAGAAGTCAATATCTAAACTTCAACCAAAATGCAATCATAACGTTACCAGGTCTTCTGCGCCAGGAAGATTTCGTCTTTTCGCAAGATTAACGGCAAGTTCCTAATTATTTAACTGCAATAGTTTCAAATAAACATTTAGTAGTATGTTCCAAAAACCCATTCCCTTTCAGCCAAAAACATGGCAAAACACATAAAATACCTGACCACTAACAAAAGGCACAATGGTTGCCTCATTTACAGTGGCAAGCAACACCAGGCCACGTCTATTGACAGCATAAAAAGCCCTTACTGCTGATGCTTCTGTCGTCAAAAATATAGGAACAGGACTAATTCGATTTCTATAGACTGCTGTAGCGGTATCCAGATCATAGACAAATAGAAGTCCAAGCTTTGTGATAACATATTCCAAGCCATATTTGTTCGAAATCTGTGATACAAACAAATCAAATAATTAACATAGTGTCGATCAGGAATTTATAATATCAATTGATTACACTTACACCAGCACTGACACAGGAAAGTCATCAGCAAAGTCTGCAGGAAAGAACAGGTCTGCTTGTTTCTTAGTAAATGATGGTTTGCCTGATGACACATGCCACAAAGTACCAGAAGGTTTACAGTTAAGCAGGAGTTATTAAGATTTAGAAGAATGTAAAATAGCTCATAAAGAGTTTATTGGAACCCTACTGTTATTAGAACCATATAGAACTGTTTAAGGAGTATGGGAGGCAAGGGACACTTGGCAGGTTGGCATAAGAGGGGTTATTATGGATAGTAATTAGGAATTTGGTTACAAATAAGGGGTGTGAGCAAGAGGAGAGGAATAGACAAAATCTAATGGTGGATCATGGAGGGATATAGCGTCTCGAAGTGTTAGAGGTTATTTTTATTATATTTTTTTTATTTTCAATTGTTAAATTCAGAGAGAATAGGTGGAAAATAATAAAATAAAATGTGGTTGCATGTCTTCACTATTGATATTTATATGAAAGATTATAAGATAAAATATTAATTATAAATATAAATGATTTATAATTCAAATTTTAATTATTTTTTAAATAAAATATATGACTATTCAAATAAGAAGATATTGCTATCACTTTATAAAAGAATAAAGTGATATGACTATCTTAAATCAAAAGATATGACTATCTAAAAGATATTACGATGAATATTTACTATTTTAACACCCTCTCAGGTTGAAGCATAACCAAACTCAAGCTTGTTATAAATTAAATCCAATTAAAATCAAGCTAAAAAAGGACTCAATAAAAGAATTGTCAGGTCCTATGATGATAATTCTTCTAACATCATGTTGGCTTTTTGGACAAAATGCATCGCTAGCATGATGCATGGCAGGAAGAGCAGCTAGAATGACGCACAACAGGAAGAGCAGTTGGAATGAGGCACAGCCGACATATTTGGATAATAAAAACAAGCCAAAACCGAACCAGGCAGAAGAAAAAGCACCACAAACAGAAACCGAGGAGTGGAAAACAGCAACTAGGTAGGCACTGGGATGATTTTTGGCACTATCTGGGTAGTACAGACGAAAAACGTTGGTTGGAGAGAGACTATCGGCACGTTCTGGACTGTTTGGACACTAATGGCGCTAACGACGGTGGCCGAAGATGCTCTAGCTGTGGTGGATTGGCCAGTCGCAGGGGCTGGAATTATGCACATCCTGTCACAATGTTCTGCTGTTTTCTTTTTTTAACAGAAAAAGAAATGGCCTTAGTCTGATTCCCAGCCTTCTGCTAGCGTGACCCATTTTTTTTCTTTATACTCTAGTTGGAAGGAAGCACAAGTAGAGGAATCTAGAATTTTTTTTGTTTTTCTAAAGGCTCTAATACAGTAATACTATGTTAGATTAAGAGAGAATAGGAGAAAAATAACATAATAAAATGTTCTAATAGCATGTTAAATTAAGAGAGAATAAAAGAAAAATAATAGAATAAAGAAAAAAATTATATTTTGTCAATTTTAAAATATGAATATAATTATAATTTACACTTTTTTTTTTAATTTGAAGAATGTCTCTCCTATTTTTTTATATAGCTGCAATCCACCTTTCAATAGTTAATTTTGACATTAAACTCAATTTCTGTAAAATGATTAAAAAAAAATTATTTTTTTATTTTTTTATTTTTTTTTTAATCAAGAAATTATATTTTTAATTTTAAAAATCCATTTCAATTTTTAAATAAAAACAACACTGCTTTTATCCTTTCGACAACAGTAAACAGCAAATACAGGGGCTCCAGCTGCTTTTATCCTAAGACAACGCTGCTTCAACAGCTGATATTCCATCTTGTAGTTGTTGCAACACTAGTGGTGATGATAATGTTTCTGTTTCTGGGCTCCAGCAGGAAGTTAGTCAAGGAAAGGAGGGCCATATTTGTCAAGCAGAGGAAACTTTGAGGATTAAAAACCAAGAAAAAGATTATCTTATGTATATTGATTCAGTAGAGGTTTCATCCAATATTAATTATTTTTTCTCGATCTCTCGTAGTCCTAATTCTACACTCAGAGATCTGTTGCCATCAAAAGAAGCAAAACCACTAGAGGGAGATAAATTGTTGATGTTTTTAGATAGTACAATTGTCCCTTGTTCATTCTCATAAACTACAGGACAATTTGCATTAGATTCCTCTGCTAAATTTTGAACCCCCAATGGGGAACCTAGATCTGGTAAATCAGCATTTTCAACCTATCGAGTAAATTCTTGCAACCCCAAACAACTTTTGAAAACATTCCTTCTGATTTATACAATTGGAAGCCCAAGCCTTTTCACCAGAATTAAACTCCTCATTGCCTTCACAAAAGTCAGTCCCTTCCCCTGGGCCCAGATGAAATTGAGGAGTTCCTAACTGTAAATTCTCTATATTCTACTCTAATTCAAAAATAGGGGCCATCAATATGTGACCATCCACACTTACCAAGACATCCTCTAGTTGGAAAACGGTGGCTGTCAACCAAGGCAAGGCACTCGCGCACGGTGGCATCGTGGTGGTGGAGTTGTTCCGAGGAATAGGGGAACGCAGGGCTGAATGGTTCACTGGGGGTTGCTGAAAGATAAAAGCAGGGAACACGTGCCCTGGTTGTTTTTATTTAAAAATTCAAATGGATTTTTAAAATTAAAAATATAATTTCTTAGTTTTTTTTCAAAAAAAAAACTAAGGAATAAAGGGTAATTTAGTCATTTTGAACCTCCAAAAATTAAATTTAACGTCAAAATTAACAGTTAGAGGGTGGATTGCAATTATATGAAAAGATAGGAGGCACATTGCTCAAGTTAAAAAAAATTGTGCAAATTGCAATTGCACCAATACTTCAACGTGGCAAAATATATTTTCTCCTAGAATAAAATATAGTCACCTTATGGAATGCTACACTAGTACTTTGATATTTATATAAAGAATTACAGATAAAACATTAATTATAAATATAAACAACCCATAATTTGAATCCTAATTATTCCCTAAATCGAGAAAAATAACTATCCCCAAATTAAAGGATACAATGACATCTAATTATTCCCTCAATAAAAGGATATTATGATGAATATCTACAATTTCAATATCAATATTAATTCAATATTTTTTTATTTCCTTAGTGAATTTTATATGGAGATTTAATTCTCCGTCAATTGGTATCAAAGTAGTTTCGATTCTAGGAGTTGGATAACAAAGACGAAAAAAAATTTCAAAAAAATGGAGAAGGCAAGCTATATTAGGACCTGAGCATTATGAAAGAATGCTTACTAGAAATGAGAGAGATTCTGGAAAAACTATGAAATCCATTGAAGCAAGGGACAATGACTGAATATTAGGAGAAATTCGATTTGTTGTGTGCTCTAATGAGAGAAATTGGTGAAGAGTACTTAATGAAGGAATTTAAGAATAGTTTGAAGGAGAAAATTAGATATGAGATTTGCTAATCTTAAGCAACTAATTTAGCGTGCCCATAAGGTTGAGGAATGAATAAAGTTATGGAAAAAGCTTGAGAAGCAAGTTAGATTATAGAAGTAATGCGAAACATTGAGGAGCCCAAAGATCGTCGACAATCAAAGGTTAGAGATGTGCGAAATCTCGAGGAAGGGGAGCTAAATACAAATTGTTGGAAGAGAATCTCAGGATTATATCCTGGGATATTTCTAGTTTAATGTTAGAATAAGCATTTATTGTTGTAACTGTAAATATGATTGTATAAATCTCAAAGTTTTTGGGATTTGATTAGATAGGATAGAATCAGTTTATTTCCTATTTTTTCTCTTCCCTTATTCTAGGGAATTCCTGGTGTATATATCCTTGTTTTGTGTAATCAGAAGTTGAAGGGAAGAATTCTTTTTTACTATATTTGTTCATGGTATCAGAGCCTAGTTCAGGTTCCACCATAGCTAAGTCCAAATCTTTCTAAGAAGCTGTTGAAACCAGTTCACCCATCACCCTTTCAATTCAGCCTCTTCTTGAAAATCATTTCCTTTAAATCACCCAACATAAACTCAATGGAACCAACTTTAGAGAGTGGTTCTAGTCTGTCTCCCTAGTCTTCAAAAGAAAAGGGAAAGCTGGGTATGTAACTGGCGATGGCCTAATGCCAGCACCAATAGATCCAAGATTTAGCACTTGAGATGCTAAAAATTCACTTGTTATAATATGGATAATTAATTTCATAAAACTCAGAATAGGTTGCACCTATCTTTTCTACAAAACCGCTAAAGACATTTGGGATACGGTTAAAGAGATATACTCAAATATGGAAAACACTTCTCAATGTTTTGAAGTCAGATCAGAACTCTAAGAAATGAGGTAAGGGAACAAATTAGTCATAAAATACTCCAACCTACTGATCGAGCTATGGAAGTAGATGGATTTATTTTATGAAATCAAATGAAAATGTACCGAGGATGGAATCCAGTTTGCCCATATGATAGAGAAGAAGCGGATCTTTGATTTCCTATAAGGACTGAACAAGGATTTGAATGAAGTAAGGGGAGATTGCTGGGGAGAAAACATTTTTCAACCATTAGAGAAGTATTCGCTAAGGTTAAAAGAGAAGAAAATAGGCTGAACCCAACATGCCTTATAACTTTGGATCAGCTTTGGTTACCTATCAATCCAAGCAAAATATGCAAAAACATTAAAGACCTGGGAAGGAAGACAAAGATCAATTGTGGTGTGATCATTGCCGAAAGACCAATCATACTCGTGAAACTTGTTGGAAGATTCATGGAAAGCTAGTAAAATGAAAACCACGAAATCAAAAGGAGCAGAACAAGGTATATGCAGCTGAATCAGCTTGCAAGAATGGTAATGGAGAACAACTTAACCTAATGATGTGAGCACGACTAGCAAATGGAAATGGAATACAGACCTGCTGCAAGTCTCGAGTGGACCTGTCATAAGATCTTGGTCTAAAAGATTTAAAGAATAATTTAATGGTTTCATTCTAGAGGTCCATCAAGAAGATACATGCATTACTACAAAAGAATAGCCCAAAATTGGTCTATGTCATTAAAACCCACTTAAATATAGGCCAAGACCAGTCAATTTAAATATGGACCTAAAGTACAAGAAGATTCAAGCCTGAAGATTGAATATAGACCCAAAATCAATGAGTTATTTTATGGCCCAATTTAAGCTACGTTTTTTTCTAATTTATTTACTTTTAATATTTTGTTTATTTGACTAGAAAAGTTTCTTATTTGATAGTTTCTAGAAAAGTTTCCTATTTATATTTTTCCTTGCCCTATAGGAGTTTCCTATTTGATAATTTCTAGAACAGTTTCCTATTTTTAATTTTTCTTATCCTATACGAGTTTCCTATATAGTTTTCCTTGTTAGTTTAGGTTATTGGCCTATAAATAGACATGTATTCTCATAAACAATTCAGTTGATCATTTATAATATTGAGAGGGTTTTCTCTTTGATTCTTTAAAGAACTTTTCCTGAACTTATCAATATTTATCTTGTGGAGTTCAAGCAAGACTTATCACTCACAATTTTTTTCCTCTTTCTTTAGTGTGGCGTCTGCAACATTTTCTTATACCTTTGGCTCTTATCTCTTTATAGATAACAGGTCAAGGTCTTCTTTTATTTATTTTCTTATATAAGTCTGAATTAGAACACGATCCTTGAACTTGGATCCTATATTGATTCCGGGTCTCACTACTCTTGGTGAGGTTCATATCAGGGGTTCACATCATTTGATATCAGAGCCTAAGTTCTAAATCAAGTTTGATTTCTCCTATTTGTTTTCTTATTACTATTCCATCTTACAATCTTGTATTTTTTTTTCTTTTCTTCGTTCTTCTTATCTTCTAATTTTCGTTTAATTTCTAGTGTTCCTAATTCAAGTGCATATTTGAAAAAAAAAAAGAAATTCGAGAAAAAAAGAAAAAAAAAAGAAGTGCAGAATTCTGAAAAAAAAATCGAAAAAAAAAAATTAGAACCAATTGTTGTTGAAATTTAAGTTTCCACCTAGATTTTGCATTCTGATCTTAAAACAAAAAGTGATCTAGTAATTCTAATTGCATCAAATCTTTTTTTTCCTTGCTTTGATATTTGATTTTCTTATTTTGCTTATTTTTTCCTATCTCAATTGTTTCCTTTCCTTTGTTCATTGATTCCTTTCTATTTTAGTTGTTTCTTGTTCTAATTTTCTTATCCTATTACTTATCTTGTCTTTATTTTTTTCTTAAAGTTCTATTGCTTTGTTTCCTTTGCTTCTTAAAATTCTGTTTGTTTTTTTTCTTCTTTTGCTCTTTGTACTCTATTAGTCGAGTTTGGATTGTTGTAAGAAAATTTTTGTGTGAGTTTGTTTGAGTTCAATAAAGAACTGAAAGAGGGGACTAAGAGAGGAAAAAGGCAAGAGGGTGTGAGCTTATAAGAGGGTAAAAGCCAAAATTTGAGTAAATACAAGTGTGAGTACCATTAATCTTTAGATAAACACGTCAGCTACTGTTGTGAGATTTTTTTTAGTCTAACATTATTTTGTAGGAAAATCATGTCACACAACAAAAATAAAAATACTTTCGAAGGTGTGTCGGGAATGGTGGATCCAAAGTTCATGATGGAAGCTTTAGTAAATGAGATGAGAAGAGTTTTGAGAGTGGAGATGGAGCAGGTTCATGAACGGTTAGATCGGGTAGAAAATGCACGTGTGGAAGAGTCACAAAACACTCCTAAAATACGTGGGAGGGGGAGAGTTCAATCAAGGAAGAGTGTTGAAGATGAAGAGTATTATAGATATAGTTTTGATGAAGTTGATAAGGATTTGAGTGATGCCAATAGAAGCTATGGTGGGAGATTTAGAGAAGTTAGGAATCGAGTTGATAATAATTTAGAAAGTATTAAAATGAAAATTTCACCCTTCTAAGGTAAAAATGATCCAGAAGTTTATTTAGAATAGGAGAAAAAGATGGAGTTGTTGTTTGGTTGTCACAACTATTTTGAGTTGAAAAGTTGGTTATCATGGGATTTACTGACTATGCTATTATTTGGTGGAATCAATTGATTTTAAGCAGGAGATGAAATGGAGAAAGGTCTATTGAGACCTGGGAGGATATGAAAGCAGTTATAAGAAAGCGATTTATTTCAAGTCACTACCATAGAGACTTATTTAAGAAGTTGCAAAGCCCTACTCAAGGTTTTAAAAGTGTTAGAGACTACTATGATGATCAAGTGAGGTTACAAAAGAAAGAGAGTAAAGAAAAGAAAATGAGTGAAAGAATTAAGAGAGAAAAAGAGATAGAGGATAGAAAAAGTATAATAGAAAAAGAGAGAGAGGTCGAGAAAATTAAGAGAGAAAAAGAGATAGAGGGCGAGAGAATTAAGAGAGAAAAAATGAGAGAGGTTAAGAAAATTATGAAAGAAAAAGAGATATAGGCTGAGAAAATTAAGAGAGAAAATGAGAGAGAGGCTGAGAAAATTGATGGAGAAATTAAAAGAACCAATTAGGACATTGAAAGAAAAATCGAGAGAAAACAAATGAATTTTTATGCAAGAGAAAGTGTGACAAAAAAAATTTTTCTTTTCAATTTTGCCAATGGTTGTATTAATGAACCTAACTCTTATTTACCCAATATTGAAATTTCTCTTTTGCAAGGTAATGTTCTCAATGCATGTGAAAAAGTGGCATTTGATAAGTTAAATATTCATTGCAGGATTTGCTAGTTAGGGAAGCTCATGGAGGTGGTTTAATGTGGCATTTTGGCATATCTAAGACTTTAAATGTTCTGCATATGAAACATGATGCAAAACGAATATGTGAACAGTTTTTAACTTGTAGACAAGCTAAGTTTAAAATGAAGCCTAATGGATTAGATACTTCTTTGCATCTACCTAGTGAACTTTGGATTGACTTATCTATAGATTTTGTGTTGAGTTTACTTAGGTCAAAATGGGATAGAGATTCTATATATGCAGTTGTTGACAAATTTTATAAAATGACACATATCATACCATGTCATAAAATCGATGGTGTATCACATATTGGTAATTTGTTTTTCAAGAAAATTGTGAGATTGCATGGCATGCCTAGGAGTCTTGAGTCTAATTTTTTTTTGAAACATGTCAAGTTTGTATATAATAAGAGTGTGCATTTTGCAACTAAGTTTTCACATTTCGAAATTGTGCATGGTTTTAATCCATTAACTCCTTTGGATTTAATTCCTTTATCGATGGATGATTGTGTTAACGTAGATGAAAAGAAGAAAGTTGATTTTGTTAGCAGATCTATAAGAAGGCAAGGCAAGACATTGAGAGAAAAATTGAACAATATGTCAATAAACCTAAAAAGCGACACAAAAGAATTATATTTGATCCCGGAGATTGGGTTTGGTTGCATATGAGGAAGGAAATGACTCTACCCTAAAGGCATTTGAAATTACTTTGACGAGGATATGGTTTATTTCAAGTTATTGAAAGAATCAATATCAATGCCCACAATCTAGATCTTCCAAGTAACGATAATGTTAGTTTGTGTTTCAAAGTTATTGATTTAACTCTTTTTCATGTAGGTGTTGATTTGAGGACAAATCCTTTTCAAGAGGAGGGGAATGATATGAGCACGACTAACAAATGGAAATGGAATGCAGACCTGCTACAAGTCCCGAGTGGACTTGTCATAAGAGCTCGATCTAAAAGATTCAAAGAAGAATTTAATGGTTTCATTCTAGAGGTCCATCAAGGAGATACATGCATTACTACAAAAGAATAGCCCAAAATCGATCTATTTCATTAAAATCCACTTAAATATGGGCCAAGACCAGCCAATTTAAATATGGACCTAAAGTACAAGAAGATTCAAGCCTAAAGATTAAATATAAGCCCAAAATCAATGAGTTATTTTATGGCCCAATTTAAGCTACATTTTTTTTTCTGATTTATTTACTTTTAGTATTTTGTTTATTTGACTAGGAAAGTTTCCTATTTGATAGTTTCTAAAAGAGTTTCCTATTTGTATTTTTCCTTGCCCTATAGGAGTTTTCTATTTGATAGTTTTTAGAACAGTTTCCTATTTTTAATTTTTCTTGTCCTATCACAGTATATCATCATTTAGGAATGTTGTAGTGGCTCATAAAGGTAAACCCATCTCACCTTTTGTTCTTACCCAAATTGAGGAGAATAAGAATTGAATTATTGAAACTAGGTTATCTGATCATATGACCAGTAATCTAAATTTTTTTCTACCTATGAACCTTGTGTAGAAGGTATACATATTACTATGGCAAATGAAAAAAGTGTAGAAGTAAAGGGGCATAGCACTATAAATCTCCCAGGATTAAATCTAAATTATATCTTTTATATACCTAATTTAAAGTGTAACTTGGTTTCTGTTAGCAAACTTACTGAAGATTAGCATTATGCTGTGACATTTTTCTTTTCACTATGTATTTCAGGACCTATCTTCGAGGAAGATGATTGGTAGTGCTAAGGAGCATAATGGCCTCTACTACCTAATAAAGCTTGGTTCTTCCTCAAACAAAGATTTACACACAAAAGCCTCTTTATCTATTACCACCAACTCTAAAATTATGCTATGGCATAGACGCCTAGGCCACCTTAGTTTTCCTTATCTATAAATGTTGTATCTTCAATTATTTATGAATAAAAATGCTCTTAATTTCCATTGTGAACACTACATTTCAGCCAAACAAACACGAAGCACTTACACACCCTACTCTTATCAACCAAAAAAACCCTTCCAGCTCACACATAGGGATATTTGGGGTTCAACACGGGTTGCCTCCCTCACAGAAGCTAGATGGTTCATCACATTTATTTATGGCCATAGCCAAGTTTGCTGGGTTTGTCTCATGAAAGAAAAAGGTGAAGCAAGCCACATTGTCCAACAATTCCATAAACATCTTTCAAACATCTTTCAAGCTAAAACACAAGTTATTTAAACTGATAATGGAAAGGTATGCTTCACAAAAGACCTAATAAATTACCTATCAAACCAAGGCATTCTCCACCAACATTCCTACACATACACCCCACAACAGAATGGGATAGTTGAGCACAAAAACAAGAACTTGTTAAAGATAACCCGATCTATAATGTTCACTAATAATGTCCCAATTAAATACCGGAGCAAGGCTGTCCTCACTGTAACCTACCTTGCAAATAGAATACCATTAAAACCTCTCAATCTTCGCACCCCCATTAGCTCTCTCTTGGAAACTTTCCCTCACAATCATCTCCTTCATAATCTATCTCTAAAAATATTCAGTTACACAGTTTTCTTGCACAATTATGACCTTAAGAAAGAAAAACTTTACCCTAGGGCTCTTAAGTGCATATTCCTAGGATATTCATTCACATAAAAGGGTTGCA
This sequence comes from Gleditsia sinensis, assembly GCA_037074535.1. Taxonomy (NCBI): domain Eukaryota; kingdom Viridiplantae; phylum Streptophyta; class Magnoliopsida; order Fabales; family Fabaceae; genus Gleditsia; species Gleditsia sinensis. Next base: position 52,857,315 of record CM073472.1, read on the forward strand.
GGTCCTATCATCCAACCTCAAAGAAATTTTTGGTCTCTTGTGATGTCACTTTCCTAGAAAATCAGCCCTATTATCAGTTTGGAGCTCATCAGGAGGAAAATTAAGACAAAGAAAATTATTAGGACCTAACCATATCTCTTCCATCACTTAATCAAGAACAAAATGTCTAGAAAATAGAAAACTAACCACCTCAAAACTCCAATGACTCACCTTCGGACTTAACCCAAACTAACCATAACTTCACATCACATCAAGGGGGAGAACAGAACTCAGACAAACCTATCATGGTATATGCTAGAACGCCAATAACTCAATCTCCATTTACTGTCTAGTCTTCTAAATTGAGGATGAAATCTAAACACTCAAAAGAAGATTTGGACTTATACCTCTCAATTGCTTTCAGAAAAGGTGTAAGAAAGTGCACGCAAATCCTTTATCTAATTATTTATCTTATACTAAACTATCTCCCAAGTACATAGCTTTTGTTGCACAAGTTGACAGCATCAAAATACTAAAGTATACCTAAAGTGCTCTTGAAGATCCTAACTGGAATGCAACAGTTGATGAAAAGAAGAAGGCTTTACTAGAAAATGACACCTTGGAAGTTGTTAACTCAACTCCAAGGAAGAAAATAATGGGATGCAAAGGGATATTCACAGTAAAGACCATACTTGATAGAGAAGTGAAAAGATTCAAAGCAAGATTACTAGTTCAATGGTATACTCAAACCCATGGTATAGATTATGAAAAAACCTTTGCACCCGTAGCAAAAATGAACTCAATTAAGGTACTACTTTCTCTAGCTGTTAACCTTGATTGAGAACTATATCGAATGGACATTAAAAATGTTTTCCTAAACGGAGAATTGGAAGAATAGGATTTTATGAGGATGCCACCAGGTTTTAGTGATGGAGATACTAAAGTTTATAGAGTAAAGAGGTATCTCTATGGATTAAAACAATCCCCCAATGCATGGTTCACAAGATTTAGCTCTGTTATGAGGTCCCTTGACTATACATAAGGACAAGCTAATCAATCCTTGTTTATTAAGCAAAAGGAAAACAAAAAAACGAACCATACTCATTGTCTATGTTGATGATATGGTTATTACTGGAGATGACAGAGAAGAGATAGAAAAATTGAATAATCACTTGAAAGGCAAATTTCAGGTTAAAGATCTCGGGATCTTGAAATATTTTCTTGGAATGGAGATAGCCCGTAGCCAACAAGATATATATGTTACTCAGAGAAAGTAAACTCTGGATCTATTATAGGAAACTGAAAAAACTGGGTGTAAACCAGTCAACATCCCCTGGAGAGAAACTAGAAACAAAAGCATCTCCCTGATGATTCCCCAATAGATTGTGGTAGATACCAAAGATTGGTAGGAAAACTAATGTATCTCACACTCACTCAGCCTGACATCACCCATAGTGTAAGTATAATTATCTAATTTATGCATTGTCCTACAAAAAGGCATATTGAAACAGCTAATCGGATATTAAAATACCTTAAAGAAACACTACGTAAAGAAATTCTTTTAAAGAAATACAGCATAAGAGGCATAGAAGGCTTTGTATATGCTGACTGGGTAGGAACAGAGGACAACAAATCTACTACCGAGTATTGGCCAAGAGTATAGGGCAATCTTGTTACTTAAAAAAGTAAAACACAATCAGTAGTGGCAAGGAGTACTGCTGAAGCAGAATACCGAGCCATTGCTCAAGAAATATGTGAACTTATTTAGATTGAGAAGCTTCTAGCAAACCTACAGCTCCCTATATATGGCCCTATAAAACTATACAGTGATAGTAATTCAGCTATAAGCATAGTTCATAACCCCATTCAACATGATAAAATGAAGCATGTGAGAATAGATAGAAGTTTTATCAAAGAGGAGATAGAATCGGGAGCTATACATATAGCCTAGGCTCTAGCAAAGCATCAACAAGCAGACATCCTCACCAAGACTATCCAAACCTAGATTCGATTTCTTAATTAGCAAGTTGAGAATGATTGATATCTATTCACCAACTTGAGGGGGAGTGTTGGAAAAAAAATCCCGAGATCATATCTGGGGATATTTCTGGTTTAATGTTAGATTGATTCTTTATTGTTGTAGCTATAAATATTATTGTATAAATCCCAAAATTTTCAAGATTCGATTAGATAAGAAAGAATCTGTTTATTTCTTATTTTTTCTCTTCCCTGATTCTAGGGAATTCTTAGTGTATATATCCTTGTTTCGTGTAATCAGAAGTTGAAGGGAAGAATTTCTTTTTACCATATTTGTTCACAAAAAACTCAAGATCTAAGAAGAATATCAGAGGAGACGATGAGATGTAAAGGGAAAAGTGGGCTAGGTTTTTCATGGGTCTCTAGCCCAATGAAGGCGGGTCAGAGCATAATGCTCTTTAACCCAATCAAAATTTCAAATGCATAAATCGTTGTGGAATTAAGAAATGCGACGCATTGTGCATCATTCACAGCCTAAATAGAAGGACCATTACAACACTTACCAAAGGGGGAAGATGTGCTTAAACAAAAATCTAGGTGGTGCTATAGAAATAAAGAGAAACTTAGCCTAATCCATCGCTACAAAAATAAGCAATCTCATGTACTACTAATGGCTAAATAAATAAAGGAAGAGGGAGAAAGATACACAAATCTTAATACAAAGGGAAAAATGATTGAAACCGAATCAAGGGAAACAAGAGAGAGAGAGACAGAGAGACAGAGAGATAAAGAAAGAAAGAAGTAAAACCTCAAATATAAGGTAGGGAGATGGTGATTTGGAAAAAAGGAAATAAAGGAGAAGGGCAAAATTAACTAGTACAGAGTTAAGGAAAAATGTAGAAGCCTTGCAACTCCTTGTGCCTCTTTTGATGTCATTCACAAAGGGATAAGAATGGTTGTGTTACTGTGGGGATCATCAGGCTGAAGTTGGTGTGATTGGGTTCCATATTCTAAACTAGACCTATAAGATAAAAGGAAAAAATTAGGGTGAAATCAAAGTTGAGAAAGGATGGTCAAGGTATCCTATTGGGCCTAATGTGAGTTATGGGCTTGCTAAAAAATTCACTAAAGTCTTATAGAATTTGGAGTTGGGCCAAGCAATGTAAGTAATAGTGAAATTGAAGCTTTAGATGCTGAAAAAGCAAAAAAAATAACGAAGAACAAAGAGAAGAAAAGGGAAAACAACTTCACACAGGAAAGAAACTAATAGTTTCTACTTCAATCACTCACCTGAAGGGCAAGGTGAAACGGCGAGGGCAGAGTAATGTAGAAATCCTATGGTTATTGGAACCATAAAGATTTGTTTAAGGTTATGGGCAGCAAGGGACACTTGGCAAGTTAGGATATGAGGGATTATGGGTTGTAATTAGGAATTTGGTTATAAATAAGGGGTGTGGGTAAAGGAGAGAAATAAGCAAAATCTTATGGGAATTGAGTCATGGGACGAATTAGACCCCTTGAATTGCTAGATATTATCTTTATTGTATTTTCTCCATATTTTTAGTATTTTTATTATTATTTTCTTAGTGAATTTCATATAGAAATCTAGATCTCCATTAGAGTTGCAATTAGTTTAGTATGCCTATAGAATTAAAAGTATATAACCAACTAGTCAATCATAAATTAAGGAGCCTAGAGTTTAACAAGCATGATAAAGGAGATAATGTATACAACCCATCAATAACCATTTCAATTCGAAAGTGTAGATAATTAAGTGAAGACCCACAACAATTTGATTGATATCACTAACATGCACCCTCACATGAGTGTCTTTTTGGCTTGAAGGTGGGACAAAATACAAACCTACCATACCTTATATTTTAATCTAATTAGAAGAATAAGGGTGGCAAGAATTGAACTCCAAACCACAGTCATAGAGACACTAATACTATGTTAAAAATCATTTTAACTCAAAAACTTAAGCTATTAAATGAAGGCCATGAATGATTTTATTAATATCTCTAACAACTACCAATAAATGACACTCGATGGTAATTATCAATCATCTCAATGTCTATTCGTTCCAATAATAATGTTTACTACTATCTACTAATTAATGGCACTTAGTGGCTGTTTTGTGTCAATTTATTCCTAAAATAGCATTAATCCTTCTATGTTTTCCCCTCTTTTTGAAAGGGATAGTGGTGTAGAACCAACAAAACAACCACAGAAAGTCACCACTCTGCAAGACACTCAAGGGGCATTTGGTATGTTGTAAGATTTTTCATTTCTAGAAATCATGTTTCCTGAAAAACATGTTTTCTAAGAATGACGATTACTGAAAATGTATAAAATACGTTTGGTTGACTTCAAATATTTATTTAGGAATCTTTTATTACTATATTCGGTTATAATAGAACTTTTTTGGGAATTACAGTACTTTTCCAAAAAAAAATTACTTATATTAAGGTGAGAGAGAGAAAGTGAGTGTAGAGATGACAGAAAAAATGATAGGGAAGAGAGAAAGATTATGAGAAAGAAAGTAAGAGAGAGAGAGATGAGAGAAAAAATATGAGAAAGATGGATGAGAGAGATGAGTAAAAGAAAGATAAAAGAGAAAGTGACAAAATAGAAGACATTATTATCTTTTTACATTTAAAAAAGATTCCCATGGCATGGGAAACTTGGATTCCCACCCCTCTACATGAAATTTTTTTTTGTGGAAATCCTACTAAAACATTATTCCCAAGAATCCAGATTTTTTGGGAATTCTATTTTAAAATTTAAAAATCAAACATGAGAATTTAACTTTTCCAAGTTCAATTTTTCAGGAATTTAAAAAAATTTCTCCTACCAAACACTCTCTTAGAGAAAAACAACTTTAAATAAGAGAATCCACTCTAGAAATAACTCAATTTTATTAATCAATATTTAAAATCTGAAAAAAAAAATAACCAAGCATATCTATATGTATAAGCATATAGGCAGAATCCTAAATCAACTAAAATACTTAAACAAATAAAATAATAGTTTATCCTTAGATATGGATAACTAAGACCCAAACAAATTAATTAACTAAACTCTAATCAAATAAATCAAATATAAGGGATAACAATTTTTAGAATTCAAACACCTAGACGATAACTCTAACAAATCTTAAAATTATTCTACTATAATTAATTATAATATCACAAATTTTAAGGATAAATATATCAATATTAAATAACAGAATTAGCCCAACTCTCTTTTCATCCTGCATTAGATAGTCAATTATATTATTATATTAATGAAGATTTTAAACTTCCACCACTTTATCTCCCAACTAAGAAGAAATTTCATTTAGAGAAAATGGAAGAGATTCAAGTGAGAGCCCATCTGGATTGGCATATTAGTTTATTGGATCCTATCTACACCAATAAGCGCTTATCAACCACTAATCTGTTTGGATTACCTAATTATAAGCACCTATAATATCTCTATAAGCTTATTTTCGTTTACAAAAGCTCAAAACTGCATAGGCGCATGCTGCTTTCATAACAATTTTGTCCCCATTCATGCATTATGCAAGCACTTCTCAGAGTTTTTATTTAAACACAAATTGGCCTAATTTAGACTGTTCTTATTAATTAGGCATTTATTCAAACTATTTGTCCAAATGGAACCTACGGGGGAGAATAATATATCCTCTAGAACAAACAGAAAGAAAGAGGACAAAAAGAGCCAAAAAATCTATTAAAAAAATTAAATAAGAATTTTTTAAAACAAAATTTACATAATTTTTTATAACATTAATTTTCCTATTTTTCGTACAAATGCAGGCATGAATCCATTGGTTAGAAAAGGATAGTGTATTATGCTTACACTAACCACGTTTATACCTGGCTGGGCACCAAGTTCGATGATATGAATCTTTGATGTAACTTGTCCAGCATTGACAGTCTTCGATGTGAAACATATGAGTTGAATCCTTATCATTCCCAGTAACGTGCATATCATGTAAACAAAATATCAAACAGCATCCAATTTGCAGCAAAACTATAAACCACACATTTAAAATCCATACAAATGAATTAGAAAGAAACCAGAGTTTACTCTAAACGTGGCGAAGGAGGCAGCGTGTGCTTCAAGAGCTTGACTACATTGCTGATCCACAGAGATCAACCAAATTTAATTTTCATTACTCAAGAATCGTAGATTGAGTGCAATTTTCGGACACTTATAAGAAACACAAAATGGACAATCTTCAACTATATAATATAAGTAGATAGATAATTGTTTTGCACATACAACAAATAAACAAATAAAAAAAAGCAACACTTTATGAAGGTGTAAGAAATATTTCATGGGGATAAAAAGCAAGAATAGACCCAAACTATTGTTCAGAGCAAAATAACCCTGGTAAAATTTCAGTGGCTGCACTCCACCACTAAGCCAAATAGAAGCAATTAGAACTTTAAAGTATTGTATAAATTAGATATAGCAGAGTGGCTGTCTACTTGTGGGATAAATTGTATGGGGTCTTTGGTGAGAATTAGGTTTGTCCATGGATTAACGGATTTAGAGAAGTTTCTTCTTATATGATTAAGGGTTTGGTACAGAAAAATGAGGGGAAAACTTTGTGGCATTGCACAGTTTTTGTTGTAATTTGGAACATTTAGTTAGAAAGGAATGCCCGTATGTTTAGTGGTGTCTCTCTGCCTTTAGATACCTTAAGGGATATGCAAAGGAATTAGGCAGCTTTGCTGCATGATTGAGTTTCTATCTTTAATCTTTTGGTTCTTGTATCCATTCTAGTGCTTTATCTTAGGAGTATCCTTTATCCCCCCTCATGTTTTTGTTTCCTTTCCTTCTTAATCTAATTTATTTTTCTATAAGAAAAATACAAAAACAAAATGATTTGCAAAATATAAATGATTAATTAAAAAACTTGGGTCAAGGAAATATATTTCATAAACAAGACTTTGATATAACATATCTTAAAATTGTACAAACTACAGAATATTACCATCTAGAAAACAAAGGAAAAGCCTATCCATAAAACTATAATCTTAAGCATCAATAGATTCCATTTCTTAAGTGCATCAACTTGCAATTCATGAAGAAGTTTTTTGTGTATAGTTGCATCAACATGCAGTTCATAAATTTGCTACTGATCTATAATATATTGTTGCATAATATCAGTTAAGAACTGCCTTATAAAGTACTATTGTATACACCAAGAAAAATATGCAACAGAAAAATAAGATCTTTTGAGCGCATAACTTATTGTGGAGAGAGAGATGGAAAGGTTTATTACACCACCCCAGAATTGAAAACTAAGTCCACCCTAGTGAATGTATAAAGATAGCATTCTAAGATTACATTCCAAGAATCTCATATATGACCACTAGTGACAACTAACCAATAAGATTGGCAGAATGTGCAACATTGCAACTCATTTGTGCAACGACTCAAACACAAGGATCGAATCAAGGGAATAGCTAATTCCCTGAGAGCAAGGTCTGAAAGTTGCTAAAGGATGGAAATCACATACCTCAGGTGAACAAGGACCAATTCCCATCAAAACCAACCACTTCTGACTAGGATCACAACGATAATTAATTATTTGGTTATTTCCCAGATTAGCTGTTCGGTCAAACATCTTCAATGGTTCACTATCACCTAGATATGAGAGGAAAAAAAAAAGATATTCACAGTTCAAAAATAAAAAAAAGGTAAATAGGATGAACTCGGTGTATAATATGTGAAAGTGTAACTGGAAATCAGTTAGAATTAAAGTAGAAAATAGGCAATAGAAAAAATTGTCTACCCATGGGAAATAATAAAGTCTTACCTTCAATTGACCAATGGTAAACATAAGTCGCAGTAACTAAACCTAGCATATTTGGGCTTATCCACTTCCAGAAGACAACCTAAAGGAAATGGAATGCATAATAGTTAATAATCACGTATATAATCCATCACATGATCTAGCAAGATAATCTTTAGAGGGAAACATCTAAATTTATTACAAATTTGCACCTGCTCAATCATCTGAAGTGATTTCATCTTTGCTTTCATTTCAATGTTAAATACTTGCAAATGATCCTGAGTAGTTCCAGGAACTTGAGCTGCAAATTGAACGTTACGTTCATTAAAGAAAATAAAATCCATACGTAAATATGATGCAGGTGTCTAAGTTATTAACTTTCAGACATGAACCATAATGTTGACCATGGTAATATCAAGAGGTGCATTACTTATAGATTGGGATGTTAAAACCTTTCATTCTTACAACAATAGTACATAAGATGTAATTGAAATAGCTAAGAGAAATCAAAGTCTTAATCTTTACCTTTAAGTGCAAGAATTCGAGTATCGGGTTCGTCAAAGCAGAATCAGCAGTAATGGGTCGTCTCAAAGGCTGCATGGGCATGTTCATATAATCATATCAATGATAACAACACTGTTGTGAGGTGATGTTTCCCTGACACATATATACTTATCTGATTCCGTCGTCAGATGATTAAATGTAATAAATTGCTGGTTAACTCCAATGCTTGGCAACTGCAAGAGATTAGCGAAAGTAAATCAAATAACAGCATACTGACAACCCCCCAACCTACAACACAGAAAAAATCACAAAAATGCAAAGAAACAAAATTTCACAATCAAGTCACTGTAACAAAATAGTGAAAATTATGCGTGGCATGGGGATATTTAAAAGATAAGTTTAATACGGGCATAAAAGACGACAAATGCCCAAAATATTCTCTGGAAAAAGCCAAGTTTTTAATGAGATATGATCAAAAAGATAATAATCTAATCTTCGTAGATCAAGGAGATAATAATCCAATCATCGTATATCCTATCCCGTATTTTTAGCCTACGATCATGTAATATATTCTTAGGAGATATTTTAGGGGAATCAATCCGTATAGCCCAATCTTAGGAGTTTTTGTAGTATGTCTCTTGTATATATTCTTGTACCTCGACAAAGAATAGCAACGGGAAAATCATTTTGTCACATAATTCTTTATGGTATCAGAGACAATAAGTTTTGGTTGAAGTGCAATATCGATGGCCACTCATAGAGAGGAGGCTCTTATGGAGGAGTACCATAAGCAAGAAGAACATAAGACGGTGAAGAAGATTTCATCACCGTATGACTTGAATTCAAACGACAACTGAGGAAACTTGATTACTCAAGTGCGACTTCAAGGGGAGAATTACGAAGAATGGGCACGTGCCATGAAAATGTCTCTACGTGCTCGTAGAAAATGGGGCTTTATTGAAGGCACTATTGAACCTCCAAATGAGGGTTCACCAGAGATAGAAGACTGGTGGACTGTACAATCTATGTTGGTTTCATGGATTCTAAATACCATTGAACCAAGTCTGCAGTCCACTATGTCTTATGTAGAAAATGCAAAAGATCTGTGGACAGATATCAAAGAGAGATTCTCTGTTGTGAATGGGCCCAGAATACAGCAGTTGAAATCTGATTTAGTGAAGTGCAAGCAAGACGACATGACAGTGGTGGCATATTACGGAAAACTGAAAACATTGTGGGATGAGCTGGCTAATTACGACCAAATTCCAACATGCAATTGTGGTGGATACAAATGTAATATAGCTTCAAAATTGGAGAAGGGCAGAGAAGAAGAAAGAGTTCATCAATTCCTAATGGGATTGGAAGATGCAACTTACAGAACTGTTAGATCCAACCTCCTTGCCACAGATCCGCTACCCACTCTGAATAGGGTCTACTCAATAATGATTCAAGAGGAAAGGGTGAGGATGATCACCTGAACCACAGAAGATAGAAGAGAAGTCATGAGCTTGGCTGTCCAAACAAGTGGACAAGGTGTCAAGGGACGAGGTGACGGAAAAGACAAGTCTGTGACCTGTACTCATTGTCATCGTACAGGACATGAAGCTGGAAGCTACTTTCAACTCATTGGTTATCCTGACTGGTGGGGGGACAAACCAATGAATGAAGGGAAAAATACTAGACGAGGCAAGCCAATGCAGCAACCAGGAACTAGACGATGAAAAGGAAGACCGATGCGTGCAAATGTTATGCACAGTGGTGGAATAAGTGCTAGAAACAGGATCTCAGAACGAGATAACTCAGGTTTGGCTGGGCTTACTACAGAACAGTGGCAGAAGCTGGTAGAATTACTAAATACTCAGAAAACAAATTCTAATGACAAAATGACAAGTGAGTGTGATACATGGATAATTGACACAGGAGCTTCCAACCACATGACTGGAAACCTGAACCATATGCATGCACTGCGTGATATTCAATCTTGTCCAGTTGGACTTCCTAATGGTCAACGTACAGCAGCCATCAAAGAAGGAAGTGTAGTGTTAGATGGAGGCTTAAAACTTACTAATGTTCTTTATGTGCCTAAATTGAACTACAATTTAATATCTGCTTCCCAGTTGATGGACGAATTGAAATGTGTCATTCAATTCACTAATAAGTTATGTGTGGTGCAAGACCGCATTTCAAGGATGCTGATTGGAGCGGGTGAACGACGAGATGGACTCTATTTCTTCAGGGGAGTTCGAAGCGTGAGAGCCTGCAAGACTGATGGATTACATCCCTTAGACCTATGGCACAAACGGTTGGGACATCCTTCTTTGAAAATTACTCAATTTATTCCTGAAATTAGAAAACACAAAGAAAGCGATATAGTGAATAAAGCATGTGAAGTTTGTTTTAGAGCCAAACAGACAAGAGAAAAGTTTCATTTGAGTGAACATAAAGCCAGTATTGTTTTTGAATTAATTCATTGTGATTTATGGGGACCTTATAGGACTCCTTCTACTTGTGGTGCTTTTTATTTTTTGACAATAGTTGATGATTATTCACGTGCCGTATGGATATATTTATTAGTTGATAAACGAGAAGTGTCGAAAATGCTTCAGGATTTTTTTGCTTTGGTTGAAAGGCAGTTCCATAAACAAGTAAAAATAGTCCGAAGTGATAATGGGACAGAATTCACATGTATGAAAAGATACTTTCTTGATCATGGAATAATTTTTCAAACATTTTGCACTGGAACACCCCAGCAAAATGGGAGAGTGGAACGAAAACATAGACATATTTTGAATGTGGCTCGAGCATTGCAGTTTCAAGGTAATCTGCCTATTAAGTTTTGGGGAGAATGTATTTTAACTGTAGGATATTTGATTAATCAAACTCCTTCCACTCTTTTGAATAGGAAAACCCCCTATGAGATGCTTCATGGACAGGCACCTATATATGAACATTTGCGAATGTTTGGCTCTCTATGCTATGTCCATAATCAAAGAAAGAATGGCGATAAATTTGCAAGTAGGAGTAGAAAGCGTATCTTCATTGGCTACCCATATGGCAAGAAAGGATGGCGGCTGTTTAACCTAGATACAGAAGAAATTTTTGTCTCCCGAGATGTTGAATTCATTGAAAGTCAATATCATTTTTCTGTTAATATTCCTAATAGAAACGATGCTCTTCCTACTCATTAGAGTTGTGAAGAAAATGTTGCTGATGTGCTTGGTGATGTAGTAGAAATGAGTCACACAGGAGACACGGAAGGAAGTAGTGATATGACGATGGACGACAGGGGGTGAGCTTGATATGGGGTCCAATGAACAAAATTTAAGTCCAACGAATATGGACACACCAAACACAATACTCCCCTATGTATCATCAGATGAGCCACTATTGGGTAGAGGCCATAGAATCAAACAACCTTCTACGCGCTTGCAAGATTATGTGACAAATATTATCTGAAGAATGAGCCCATCCAACTCTTCACCCTCTCCAAAGGCAGACTCAAGTGCACCCTATCCTATAAATGCTTATGTGACCTATGATAATTTTTCTTTTGCTCATTGTGTTTTTCTTGCATCCATCTCACAAGAAAAAGAGCCTGTAACTTATATTGATGCAGTGAAAGACATTCGGTGGAGAGATGCCATGAAACATGAAATACAGGCCCTTGAGAACAATGGTACGTGGACAGTGACGCAGTTGCCTCCAGGCAAGAAAGCTCTTGGCTCTAAGTGGGTGTACAAAATAAAGCATAAATCTGATGGAAGTGTCGAAGGCTTCAAAGCACGATTGGTCATTCTTGGTAATCATCAAGTGGAGGGGATTGATTACACAGAAATGTTTGCACCTGTTGTAAAAATGGTAACAGTACGCACAGTGTTAGCAGTCGCAGCCACACGCGGTTGGGAATTACATCAGATGGATGTACACAATGCATTTTTACACGGGGATCTTGAGGAGGTTGTGTACATGAAACCACCTCCTGGCTTTCTTCCTCAACAATCTGGCATGGTGTGTAAACTTCACAAGTCTTTATATGGACTCAGACAAGCGCCTCGATGTTGGTTTGCCAATTGTCCACTGCACTCAAACACTACGGATTTCAGCAATCCTTCTCTGATTATTCTCTTTTCGTCTTACACAAACTGGGGGTCCACATTGTAGTACTGGTGTATGTTGATGACCTCATCATTTCTGGTGATAATCATGCAGCTATCATCGCTTTTAAGGCTTATTTACATAATTGTTTTCACATGAAAGACTTGGGGACCCTCAAATATTTCTTGGGTGTTGAGGTGATACAATCTTCTGCTGGTATTTTTCTTTGTCAACGTAAATATGCTCTAGATATTGTGGTTGAAGCTGGACTTCTTGGAGCTAAGCCCACAAAGGTGCCAATTGAGCAAAATAATCATCTGGCACTTGCTGCGAATCTGTCTTTCCCTCATCCTGATCAATATAGATGTTTAGTGGGCCGTCTCATTTACCTCTGTTTCACTCACCCCGAGTTTTCCTATTGCATGCATGTATTGTCTCAATTTATGTAGGCGCCTAAACAAGCCCATTGGGATGCTGCTCTCCGTGTTGTTCGATATTTAAAAGGGAATCCAGGTCAAGGAGTTCTGTTGCGTAAAGACTGTGACCTGCAATTGTCTGGTTGGTGTGATTCTGATTGGGCTGGTTGCCCTCTTACTCGCAGGTCCCTTACTGGCTGGTTTGTTCTACTTGGATCTTCTCCCATTTCATGGAAAACTAAGAAACAACAAACGGTCTCACTCTCCTCTACTGAGGCCGAGTATCGTTCCATGGCAGCTATAACCGGCAAACTGAAATGGTTAAAAGGTCTTCTTCACAGTCTTGGTATCTCTCATCCTCAGCCTATGCGTGTTCATTGTGACAGTCAAGCAACTCTTCATATTGTTAAAAACCCAGTTTTTCATGAACGGACCAAGCACATCGAAGTTGATTGTCATTTTATTCGCAATGAGTATCTTACTGGCAATATTGCCCCAGCTTATGTTTCTACCCATGCATAGCTCGCTGATATTTTTACTAAGGCTCTTGGTCCTACTCAATTTACTTCTTTGCTGGGCAAGTTGGGCATATGTAATTTACATGCGCTAACTTGAGGGGGGTAATGAGATCTGATCAAGGAGATAATAATCTAATATTCGTAGATCAAGGAGATAATAATCCAATCATCGTATATCCTATCCTGTATTTTTAGCCTACGATCATGTAACATATTCTTAGGAGATATTTTAGGGGAATCAATCTGTATAGCCCAATCTTAAGAGTTTTTGTAGTATGTCTCTTGTATATATTCTTGTACCTCGACAAAGAATAGCAACGGGAAAATCATTTTGTCACAGAATTCTTTAGTTTTGGTGATGGAATTATGAATTAAAGATGAGAAGAAAAGAAAAACCAACCGTTAAAGTCTCTTTCATGGCGACAGGGGCATTGGCAGCCATGCTTCCTGGATCAGAGCTTCAGAGAGAGAGAGAATGTTGAAAGGTGAGGAAGCACTTTGTTACGCTGTGAGATATGAAGCAGCGAAGCCCAAGAACAAGCCGGAAGTAAAATGAGCTCAAATTAACTATTCAAGGAAGCCCAAAAAAGCAAAACCAGCCTAGGCTATTCTCACATAAAATATGGGAATCGAGCTTTATAGGATGGTTATTGGGTATTTTTTGTGGGTTTAGGTTGACCATGTGTTTTAAGAGATGGTTTAGGTAAGAGTTCGTTGATTATTTTAAAATATTTAAATAACCAGGCTCAAAATAAACATAAGTTGATATATATGCTGAAACGTACGCTAGAAAAAGAGAAGGGACTTCAAACAGTGGTTATGTGATTATGTATGGGTTAGATCAATGGGCCGACGATTAAAATTAATATACTGTGAACAAACACTTATTTCATTGCTGAACTCTATAGAGCCCTTAACTCAAGCGACATTAGCTCAAAGATAAATACCTAACGAGTGTTCTATCATAAAATAAAGAACATGTACTTTTATTGGTCCCGGACAAGAAGAATTCTTCTTAGGAAAAGAGAAAGAATGAGAAGCTTTACCAAATAATTATTATAAAGATTATTATAGTAATAATTATTTCAATTTATAGTGGGAATTCCAGTTTCAAATTTAGCAAAAGGAAAAGCTCCAGCTGCAAGACCCTCTTATCTAGAGTCCCAAAATATTCCTATGAATTCTTAAGATCAGAATAAAGAAGATAAGTCTAATAAGTCATAGTAGTACATTTTTTATGAAAGTGTCAGGTCCGATGACTTAAACTACATAAATGTAAACTTATTTCTCAGTCAGAACTTAAGATAAAGTTTCCACTTATCTTGCCACCTCACACCTACGTTTTTCACATGTTTTATATGCTATATGAGGTGTCGTTAGCCAATTGTCTTTTGTAATAACCGTAAAATTTAATGAAAAGGAAATTTAAAATAAAAGAGAGAATTTTGACAATAGAGATAAGAACCGTATAAAATATGTATATTTATTACATAGATTAAAGAAATAGGAGAAATTATGTTTTGGCGCGCTATAAGCAAATATATTTTTATTATGTAGAAATAATTATGATTTGTTAAAAGTAAGTGGATTTTTAAGTAAAAGAAATATTGTGTTGCTTAAAATAATTATACCGGCTTCTATTGAATTTTTATGGTATTTTTAGAAATACTCTTTCTTTTAATATAAATAAAGATATTTGTTTAGAAATTTGTTTTATTACGATTTTTATCAATAAAAATTATGATGTGAGAGTTTAACTAAAGATTTATGAGAAAGGAAATTTTTAGAAATTTTTAGGATATTTTATGATGAAAAACGGAATTTATATGAATTTTTATAAAATAAAATCTTATTATTAATTATTTAATAATTATTAAAAAAATATATATTTTTTTTACTGTAGCATCAGCACATATATGTGTGCCTACGGAATCAGAAGCAGAGAGCAGAAAAAACCCGCAGCCCCAATTTTTCCCTTTTTCCCTTCGATTTTCAAACCTTCATACCTGGAGCTACGGACCTCTGATTGACGAACCGTCTGGACCATTGGACTCGTGGCAACGAGTACTTCAAAACCCACCGATCAATTTCGCTGGAAAGTCGCCGGAAGGTCGCCGGAAAATTGCATGAATAGTACATCCAAAGGTAAAACTCCGTCCAATTGCGTTTTAGGCTTCGTTTTTACCGAAATTCTTCCCGTAGATAGTCTTAGAATTAGTTTCTATGCTCAAATATAGAGTTTTTAGGTTTCGGCATGAATAGTATTTTCCGGTGAGTGAATAGTATTTTCCGGCGTGAATAGTGACGTTTAGAATTTATCTAATTTTCATATTATGTCTATATTTTCTAGGTTGTTGAGCCACCACGAGGTGAAATTCTCGTTGTTGGACTTCTAGTACGGTGAGTGGGTTTTTCATACTATAGCGCATGTTTTAGGAATTTGATTTATAACTCTCTCGTATGATTTTAACTAGTTGGAATGTATGTTAAATTGTTTTACTGCATTGAAAACCAATATGTTCCAACCATGTTAGAAATTGTAAATTTCAATCCTAGTTGAACCCTAGGTATGCAGGGCAAGCATCTAGACAATTAATTCTCCATTTGAGCTAGATTTATAGAAATGCGAATTTAGTCATAGAAATGAACTAAGTTAGCCATGAAATGATTTGATGCATGATGAGCATCTATGTGACGTCTACGGACGATCTATGTTTAAAAAGGGAAAATTTATGATTGTAAAGGTCTCCATGGGAATTCATGGATGAGATATATTTTAGAACGAAATTTTATGCATGAAAAGAGCTAGATGGAGAATTATAGCTGTATTGTAAAGTTATTGAAATGTTTTACTTTAAACTCTTTGAATAGCATATTTCACATGTTTTCTATTGGAGGGACCCTTTTAGATCACTGTTAGCTAGTCGCATGTAGTGCTAGCCCTGGTGCACCATGATCATGTTAAGGCTTCGGCCTAGGATATTGTGACGGGCAAATGACAGCCTAAGACACAAAATTTAGGGTGGACTTATGTCTACGCCTACAGTGATTGCCATACCCATTGCTATGTGCTTGGAGAAATTTAGGGTGGACTTATGTCTACGCCTACAGTGATTACCTTACCCTTGCTATGTGCTTGGGATAGATGATAGATCTGTTAGGAAAGACCTCCAATAAACTAGTGCATTTTTCTTAAAGATTAAATATTTTTAAAATACCACATTCATCATTGTTATTGCATAAACATCTTCATTTATTATTTACCATGCATAATTGATTTGCTTACAGTTATTGATTTAATTCTGTTTTATCATGTGAACTGTTTAGCATTCTTTCAATAAATTATGATTAGATGTTTAATGTTTTCTATACCTTGATTTCAATTATTTAATTCATTGCGAAACACTCGTACTTAGTTTGCCCTATTTCTGTTATAGTATGATTTATTCATTCACTGAGATGTGGTAATCTCACCCCTCTTCTGTTTTCTCCCCACAGATAGTCAAAGAAACACTGATCCAGCTACAGCTCCATAGGAGGCTAAATATAGTATTGGTGAGCCCTAATTTGGGCACTCTGTTGTATTGGTTGTATAGTTTAAGTGTATGTCTAATGTATGTCTAGTGTATCTCCATGAACATACAGGCAGGATCCTCGCTTCTTGTGTTGTTTGAAAAATGATTTTAAGTTTTACAATAATGTTTGTACTATGAGGCCATGGGCCAAGTTGAATCAAGGATGTTGGATTCATGAAATATATATATATATATATATATATATATATATATATATATATATATATATATATATATATATATATATACAGTATTTTCTGATATTGGATGTGGCGTATGTGGCCAGTTATATTTATTATGTACTGGATTGTGTGCTGAATGGTTGTGCATGCTATGTGTTAGGCTTACGGTTAGGGGAAAACCCTTATGCCGTGCCGGTCATGTGTTCCATCATTTGGGGCCGTGACATCTTTTATGTAGATTTTGTCTTTTTTTTATGAGTCATGTACTTTAAAAGTGATGAATAATACCATTGATGCACTTTTGTCATCATTAAAGATAAGGTGAGTCATCATACTTAATATATAAGTCATCATGTAAATTATTAAGGTATATTTTTCTTCTTATGTCCTTCGATGGCTATATATACAGCTAGTCACCAGTGTTGTAATCAAGTTGAGTTTTATGAATAAAATATCCTGGTGTTTCAAAAAATGTTTTTTTCTAAACTATCTCTCTTCTTGAAATCCAAATTCTATAGTATTTGTTTGATACTCTCAATTGAGATGAAGATTTAGTATGCTCTGCATTTTCCTCTTTATATCATTGATGTATTTTTGTCATCATTAAAGATAGGGTAAGTCATCATATTTAATGCATGAGTTAATAAGTAAATTATTAGGGTATATTTGTCTTTTTATGTTCTCTAGTGGCTATATATATAGCTAGACACGAGTGTTGTCATCAAGTTGAGTTTTGTGAATAGAAAATCCTTGTGTTTTAGAAAAAAAAAATTTAACTATCTCTCTTTTTGAAAGCTAAAGTTATATAGTATTTGTTTGATACTCTCAATTAAGATAAAGATATGAGTATGCTATGTACTTGCCTCTTTAGAGGATCCTGTATATAAGAAAATATTAATTTTCTTTAGAGATCAATTTAGAGATAAATTTCTTTATTTTATGATAGAACACTTATGAAGTATTTGCCTTTGAACTAAGGTTGTTTGAGTTAAGGCATTTATAGAACTCGGCATTGAGGTAAGTGGTTGTTCATAATATACTTATCTTGATCGTCGGCCCACTGATCCAAAATATGACTAGATACGAGTCATATCTAGTCACACTACTCTTATGGTATCACTTGGGCTATGTTTTGACTTAATCAGCCTGATTTAATGTAATTGGCCATACATAGATATTAACTAGACATGAATTACAATTCAAAACCCTATTGAAGAGTATAATACATAATTTTTTAAAGAAAAAAAAAAGATTGCAACAAAATATAGTCATAAATCATAATATATCACAAATCATGATTATTTCACACCTATTATCATAAAAGTGATGTAAAGTAAGATTAAGGCCTCTTTGGTCTAACTTTAAAATAAAAAAGTTGTTTTAAAAAAAAAACTTGATATTCAAAGCCTCTTTGGTCTAATAGTTGAGGTGAATATGTGTGGTTAAGTACATTGTTGTGATAAAAAAAAATGCATTGTCACAATTGAATTTTGATTCTTATGATATTTGCAAAATCCGAACCAAGTAATATTATTACTTTGAACTTTGAATTTTTTTAATGGATAAGGATGTCAAAATGTATGCATACTAAGAGCATCTCCAACAGCAGTTCTTAAGCCGTATCTTATATCTAAGCACCACATATTACTCGTATCTTCCCATTTGAGTGCTCCACCGTGGAGAAACTATTGCTTCTATAAGAAACGTTCCATAACCCCAACTTTCGGACCAGAAATCATAAAAAAATTGGAAATCCCCATCTCCATTTCCTTCCTCCATCAACTTGATTGCCTCTGCATCAGGATCCACAAAAGACCAAATCGCAAAAACAACAACAAAAATCAATATCCAGAAATCAAGATAAAAAATCATAATAAAAAAACAAAAAATATACCAGAAATCAACAAGGAAACAGGGGAAGAACGAATGCTTGGATCTACTACTTCAGCCCGTGATCAAGTATCTCCTGTTTCGCACATGGACACTTTTCTGCTTACCCGAGTCCTTCCTCCTTGGCATTGAGCATCTCAATCTCTGGGCCGCCACTGTGGTTCAGTTGTTGAGATGGGGGAAGATTATGAGTCGCAAATACAACAACTCGAAATCAAGATAAAAAATCATAATCAGAAAACAAAAAATAAACCAGAAATCAACAAGGAAACAGGAGAAGAACGAATGCTTAGATCTCTTGCTTTAGCCCGTGATCAAGTATCTCCTACTTCACACCTGGATACTCTTCTGCTTACCCGAGTCCTTTCTCCTTGGCATTGAGTATCTCAATCTCTAGGCTGCCATGGTGGTTCAGTTGTTGAGAGGGGGAAAGATTACAGGTCGTAAGATTTTATGGATTTTGGTGTTTATGGTAGTTATGTCAATTTTCTTCAAGGGATTTCGATGTTTGGAGGTTGGGAATGGGATGATGCTTGGATGATTTGGAAGAAGATGGCGTGTTTGGAGGCTTGGAATGGGATGAATGCTTGGATGATTTTGGGAAGAAAATGGCAATGTGTGAGGCGATGCGTGAGGCGTAAGGTGACGCTAAAGGCTTCGAGAATGGATGGAAAGAAAGGAAGAAATTGAAAATGCTTCGATAATTGCAAAGAATAGAGGCGACGCTGGAGGCTTCAAGAATGGGAGGCTTCGAGAATGTGTGAGGTGTTGGAGAAAATGCTTTTAAAATTGAAAAAATGGAAAAATTGCTTTTAAAATTATGAAAAATGGATAAAAAATCATGTATTTATTATTTATTACTTGAAGAAAATTTATTATCGTTGTGAAGCAAAAGTCTTATTTATTACTATTGAAGCAAATCAAAAGCTTGTCGTTTGAGGACCATTGGAGATTAGCCGTTGAGAGCATCAATATCATCTTATAAATTGTGGCAAAGTCTTGAAAAAATTTACACTCAAATGTTCAATTTATCAATTCTCCTAGTCTTTTTTTTCAATCCACAATTTTATTTGTTTTAACAAATGGATCTTAATCAATTTAATTTAAATTCTTTCTTACATTTTATACAAAATTATCACCTCCCACTAGCGAAAATTCTCAAATTCTTTCATTTTTTCCAAATCCACAAAGTAATCCAAATACTGGAAATTTCCAATTTGCTATGTTTCTATTCCAACTAACCAATCCCGCCATGTTTTATAGGCCTCCTCCAATGGGTACTAGCGGTGCAGAGTCCACTGATCAAGAATCTGAAATACCAGTCAGGTCCATGTCTGAATCTCAAGTTCCACAATTTTTCAATCAAGTTGGTTTGAAAAATATTGTGCTCGATGAAGGAGCATAAAATGCAAGTCAAAATAAATTTCGAGTCAGGTTCACAATGGAAGAGGATACACTTCTTATTCAAGTATGACTCAACATTTCAAAGGATGCAGTTGTTGGTGTTGACCAAAAAACATATAATTTTTGGTCAAGAATCAAATATAATTATAACAATTATCGTGGTCGGTTAGGAGAAAGAGAATCCATTCAACTAAAATCCCAATGGCATCGGTTGAATAGTATAATTCAAAAGTTTGTTAAGTGCTACAAACAAGCTATTCATAGAAAAAAAAGTGGAAACTCAGAGAATGACATCATAGCTTATGCATATACTATTTTTTGTCCAGACGAGGGCAAATAGTTCAAATTTGAGCATGCGTGGTGATTACTGAAAAATGAACCTAAATGGACAACAGAATCAATTGAGAGTTCTTCAAAAAGAACAAAGATTTCTGCTTTTGAAACGTACTCATCATCTTCTAACTCGATGACTCCATTTGAATACATATACAACCCAACCTCATCTACTATAGTTTGGCCAATGAAAAAAAAAAGGCAGCAAAAAGGAAGGACAAAGAGAAAACAACTGAAACTTCTTTTGACAATGTCGACTTTACTACAATACAAGAGGCACATAGTCAAAAAATGACTATCATGAAAGAATTTGCACGAATTAAGGCAGAAGAAAATAAGTTAAAAGAAAAAGAGTTGAAGTTGAAGGAGTTGAAAATCCTTGAAAACATCATCTTCAAGGATACATTTGAGATGACAGAGAGACAATGACAATATCACAAAATATTATGTGACATTGTTAGAAAATCAAATGGAATTAATTAAGATAATGTTATGTATTTTCTTTTAATTATATCATGTTATGTATTTTTCATCATTTTTAATTATTGTTATAAAAATATTACTTGAAATAAATTTGTATTATTTTTAATATATTTAAGTTTTTATTTATGTATTTATTATTTTAAAATTAAAATGTAAATGAGTTAATATTTTAAGTAAAAATAAATATGAATAAAATATAAAGATATAGGATAATCTATGAGACCTATTTACTGAACTTTTGAGAGTTGCATCATTAGAGTGTAGAGTTACTTAAAAGAAAAAATGATAATATAGCAATGTGGAGCCCACTTAAGCAACTTTAGAGAATATCACTATTGGTGATACTCTAAAAAATCTATCTTATTTCGCTGTGATTGGACATTAATACTTGTGCACATGATTTGATAGATCTTTGCAAAATTGTTTTAGGTGAGTTTATGATTTGATTATATGTTGCCCTATGTGTGGTGGCTTGAGCCACCTTCATTATTTGATACTCATGCATGGCATTATGAGCCCATTTGTTCCCTATCACATGAGAAGTGGGGATGCAAGATAAGATCTCTTCCCCAAGGGTATTGTGGTCATAGTGACAGAGAAGAGAAATTGATTTATGCACTACATTATTCTTATTCTATTTTCAAGTATTGAAATTCAATATATAAATATAGCATTCTTGTGACTCCATAATTTATGATTTTTGGCTAGAATTTTTAAATTGTATGTTTTTACCTCTTGGTCCAACTAAAGTAGCAAAGGAACTTATTGGTCCCACTAAGCTCATCACTTTCCCATTTTACATATTTTTGACGGCTGATTGAATGTGTTTAGCAAGTTGAGAACTCGTGAGAAAAATTGCCTAAAAGATTATTTAAGTATTGTTTTAAAATTGCTATTGTAGAATCATTATATTTTCTTTATATATACTTAAAATGTTTTATGATTAGTTTTGTAGTAATTAAAAGACATGAAATGACGTTTCGATCATATTGTAGTTACTCTGATTTTGTTGTACCTTTAGCCTTATGTGTGTGTATGACTTGTGCATTATCACGTCCATGATCCCAAAGCGTGACAAATACCATATTGTATAAAATTATTTGGTCAAACTAATTTTGTATGATGACCACTATTTAACTTTATGCATGTAAAAGGTATGAGATAAGGTTTGATTAAAAAAAACTAGACAAGATATAAAAAAAATCAACTAAAGCCATATTTACCCCAAACCTCTATACCCTTCCATTTCTCTCACCTTCACACTCATTTGGTCTCCCACTACTAGAAAAATCCAGTTTAGAGACGAAATTTTTTCATCTCTAAATAGGAAAAATTCCGTCTCTAAAAACGCAGTCGCTAAATTTTAGAGACAAAATATTTTCGTCTTTAAAATTAATACATCCATCTTTAAATTTGGTTAGGAATTCTGTCTTTGAAGTCAAAGACGAATTTTTCCATCTCTGAAGCCAGAGACAGAATCAGAGACGAAATATTCTGTCTCTAACTCCAGAGACGAAAAATTCTGTCTCATTTCAGAGACGGATTTTTTTGTCTCTAATATCAGAGACGGAAAAAATTGTCTCTAATTCCAAAAGTATATTAAAATATATTTTAAATAATCTCAAACCTATCAACCAGAAATCAATATTAGCTAACAGCCAAAAACCAAACCAATATTAGCCAACAGCCAAAAACCAAACGAATATCAGATAGAAATATCAACATAAATTTTGAATAATCTCAAACCTAGTATCATCCAGAAACATATCAACATAAATTTTTAATAATCCCATACCTATTATCATATAAATAATTACATGACATAAAAATATCAACAATCAAAAGTCATAAATAACACAAAGTATCATGATCCATTAGTAGCATTACTATTTTGCTCATTGTTATTATTCTCTTCTTCTTTAGGTGGTGACGAGGACATTCTTATACTATCATCTATCATGAGGCGCCGAAACATCTGATCCCATTCCTCAACCTTTTGCTTTAAAATAAATTTTCATCTTCACTCTGTTGGAGTCGTGCAGATAAAGTCTCAATTTTTGTATTCATAACAGAAGAAGAACTTGCTGAGACTCCATCAGAAGCAGAAGACCTAGAAGAGGAACTTGCTGCCAATACATTATGTGCTTGAGATCCTAGCCCATATATCCGTCCTTTATTGTTCATGCTGCCAACCACATCCAAATAAACAACATTGTCTGAATGTTGGGTGGAGTGTTGTCTAGAACCCTCATCGCTCTGAGATTCAGACTGTCTCTTAGCTATTTTTGTTCGATACATTTCCTGAAAAAATAAAATTATTAAATAAAATGAATATTTATAAAGAAATGAAAATAAAAGAGCAGTGACTACATACAGCAATTCTTCCTTGCTGGTCGTTGAACCACCCCGATGGCTTTCCTTTGGACTAGTGAAGCTGCTCATACAACTCAACACATGTCGATTCTTTATTCATTTGCACCCTCTAAAATAATAAAAAGTTAAGTAATATTGAAGTAAGAACTTAAATCACTATATATTTGACAGAAATTACTCACCATTCTTTTGGCATGCTCTCGTGCAAATATAGACCCTCCACTATGTACATTAAGTCCTTCTTTGAAAAGTCTATTTTGTTTTTTTTTTTTGCTTTATCTTGCCAGCCTTCACTATCCCATTCAGCCCTTAACTGTTGTAGCTTCACTGGTGGAATCCAAGCACCCTTGTCCTCACCGCTACGCACCTTAAACAATGTATTTTTTTAGGGCTGTTGATCCCCTACTGTCAAATGACCTTTGAATATTGTGCTCATCATTGTCCAACCACTTAAAATTTGCCTAAACAAAGAAAGTAAACAAATTAACATAACATTCACATATTTTTAAAAAAGATATCAATAAATATGATAGGAAATGTTACATATTACCTTGAACTCCTCGAACCACATTTTAATGGTATTGTTGTCTACTTTTTCCCAACTGGACCAAGCACCTTCAAATTTTTTTCTTGAAAATCGTTGTGATGACACCTCTTGTTAAGATGTTAAGATAAAAGCTGAAAGTGTAGATATCAATTTAAATAAATATACTGACAAAAAAAACACACATATTACTTACATGTTCCCAGATGCAGATCTAATCCAAATTCGATCATCTATGTCCCTTGTTCCCCACTAAATAGTCTGTAGTGTGAAAGGAATTGGCTCAACATTTGGACATGATGAATTAGGAGATGGGGCACATATGGTATGTATAGGTGGGGTAGGGGAAACTGTACTAGAAAGACGAGGAGATGAGGCACTAGAATGCACTGCTTGTGAATGGAAAGATGGGGTAGAAGTATGACAAGTCTAGGAAAAGAGAGATAAAGCAGGTGTATGTCCAGTGTGGATCTGGTCAAGCTGAGCTATATCAGCAACAGGTGATGTGTCTGGCTATGTATATGGTTGAGAATAGCCCGTCTCCATCCTCTACCTCTACCCCTTCCTCTACCTGTCATCTGTAGGCAAAAAGATAATCATCTATTCCGATTAAATTTGATGACAATTTAATAATAAAAAATACAAATAAATACAAAAGACAATGATAACAAAACTCATAACCATACTACCATAGATTTATAACCTACTTCAAAAATACATAATATATGATCTACATAATACACTTAGTAAAATGAAGAAACCTAACAATACCTAAACATCTTCATCATTATCATTTTCTTCCTCTTCTTCTTCATCTTCCCATTCTCCTTCTTCCTCAGTATCTTATTCATCCACATCTTCTATTTCAATATCTATATCTGTATCTACTTCATGTAGGTTCAAAGAAGAACCATATAATTCATCCACAGGGCCTTCAATATCAACAAGACTCTGCTTGAAATTGTCATTTGCAACTATTACAGGCGATTGCATTGATGACTCTTCTTGGTATGGAGCATCACTTTCAAGCATTTTAGTTTCTACTGCGGTTTGTATTGTGGTTCATGCCTTAGTTTTGATCACTACTAACCAATCACGTTGCCCTTCAGGATATTGTGTATAATATACTTGTATTGCTTGTTGTGCAAATATAAAAGGATCATAATTTTTATATCTCTTAGATGTTCTAACATCAACAATCCCATAGTTATCTACATTTGTTCCATGATTTAAGATGGGATCAAACCAATCACATTTGAATAGAACTAACATCTTTATAGGCCATCCTGTATAGTGTACGTCAATAATGTCTGTTAAAACCCCATAATAATTATTTTTTGTTGTTTCATCCGTACCACCTTGACAACATACACCAAAATTTGTTGTACCCATACCTAGGCCATGATCTTTTGTATTAAATTTATAACCATTTACATAATATGATGGCCAATTGTTGCCTTTTCTTTGAGGACCCCATGCCAAACTCTTTAGAAAGACATCTTCGACATTATTATTTAACACCTAGTCATCAAACTTTTAAGTCAGTCTCACATAAGAAGAAAAATGTTAGAAAATAAGGAATTAAAGAGAATTTGTGCAACATACGTATTCTTTAAACCAAATAGGAAACATTGTGGAGATTTGTCTGTCCACTTCCAAGTCACTCATCCTACATTCTTGTAACATATTAGTATATGTGCTACATTTAGAAAACATGTTAGAAAAATTTATAGTGATATATATATTTATATAACACTTAAATGAGCATTTTATACACTTACATTAAAAATGACTCTACTTCAGGACAATTTAAAAGAACATATAAATGTGCGGTTTACAAATCCCTTTCTTCCAACATGAAGGATATGCATCTTCCGGTTGGACGGCCAGAATAATTAAAGATAGAAAGAGGTGGTCTAATTGAATAACCTTCACCTTCATCATCATTTCGTGGTACTTGAGTCCTTCTACGTGGAACATCAAGTGGATAATAGTAGGATGCAAATGTAGAGGTCTCTTCTACCAAATAAGCTTCACAAATTGATCCTTCAACTATAGCTGTGTTCTTCACCTTGTCTTTTAGTGTGCGAATGAACCTAATACACTTAATTGATATATTTAGTACTATGAATACGATTCCATAATTTAAAAAAAAAAAGAATATATAACTTTACCTTTCAAATGGATACATCCATCGATATTGCACTAGACCTCTAACCCTTGCTTCGTATGGCAAATGGATTGGAAGGTGTTCCATTGAGTCAAAAAAACTTGGAGGAAAAATTTGTTCTAATTTGTAAAGAATGACTGGAATGTCTTGCTCCATCACATGTAAAGTATCATCTCGCAACAATGGCGAAGTCAATTCTCGAAAGAACTGACTAAATTCTGTGAATGTGTTCCAAATAGGCTTTGGTAATACTTTGAATGCAATTAGGAGAAAGTGTTGCATAAAAACATGACAATCATGACTTTTCATACCAAACAACTTTGCTTCTCTCATGTCAACACACCTTGATAATGTATAGGCATATCCGTCTGGCAGTTTTAATTTTTTGACCCATTCACACACAGCTAATCTTTGTTGCTTAGTTAATGTGTATTTTGCTTTGAGTTTAATTAGTTTTCCATCTCTTCCATCCTGTAGCTCTAATTCATTCTATCTACAAATTTTCGTCAAGTCGAGCCTTACATTAGAATTGTCTTTTGTCTTACCTTTAGTGTCCATCACTGTGTATAAAATATTCAAAAAGACATTTCTCTCAATATGCATAACATCTAGATTGTGTGGAAGAAGATTTGTTTTCCAATATGGTAACTCCCAAAATATAGATTGCTTCGTCCAGTTGTGAATAACTCCATACCCTGAGATATTATCATATGTCTCTTTAGTTATGCTAAGCATATGTCTAACCCTTTCCAACACTTCTTCACCTGTTAACCGAGGCGGAGGTAAAGATATTTCAGTATATCTCTTTCGAAAAACATTCTTATTCCTTCTGTAACTATGATCAAGTGGCAAGAATTGTCGATGACAATCAAAGAAAGACGTCTTCCGACTATGTCGAAGGGTGAATGCCTTTGAACACTCCATACATATTGGACAAGCAAGTTTTCCCATGGTCATCCAACCTAAAAGCATCCCATATGCAGGAAAGTCATTAATGGTCCACAACAAACAAGCTTTCTTGTTGAAGTTCTATTTTAGTGAGACATCATAAGTCGTGACACCAGTGTTCCATAAAAGTTTGAGGTCATCTATAAGTGGTTACAAATACACACCAGTGTTCCAACAAACAAGCATTGGATTGGAAGGACTAGGGATTATAATGGTCAAGAATAAGAACTCTCTTCTCATGCACATCCAAGGGGGGAAGATTGTAAGGGGTAACAATAACTGGCCAATATGAATAATTCTGACTTGTTTTATCAAATGGAGCAAATCCATCAGCACACAAACCTAACCTCACATTTCAAGGGTCTATTGCAAATTCAAGATATTTTTCATCGAATTTTTTCCAGACTTTGCCATCAGATGGATGAGACAAAAAGCTTGTCACCCTTACAGTTTCTCGATGCCATCTCATTTGACTTGCAGTTTGCATTGAGGAATAAAGTTTTTGCAGCCTTGTAATAAGTGGAAAATACCACATTTTTTTCACTAGAAGCTCTCCTGCTTTGCCATTTCTGATAACCCTTTTGTAACGCTCTTCACCACAAAATTTACAATGACGAAGCTCCTTATCAAGAGGATTATGATAAATCATGATTCCGTTTCGACAACAATGAATTTTTATACAACCTAATCCTAATTGCTCCACTGATTTCTTTGCACGGTAAAGGTTTTTAGGCATACAATTTTCATTTGGCAATGCATTGCCCATAAATTGTACCTACTGATTGAAACAATTCTCAGATATGTTGAAGTCTAACTTGATACCTAAAGCTTCCACTGCAGCTGACAATTTAGAATAATTTTGACAACCATCATACAAAGGAGCATGCGCAGCTTCTAACATATTAAAAAAATTTGGCTTTCGGGTTAGGATCTTCATCCCTCTATTCGCAATGATCAAAACCTTATTGCTCTATGTAATTACCAATAAATGGTCCAGTAGCATCCACTACCATTTGTTCCTAATCATTGAAGCATGCCTGAAAGTCACTAATTCCATAATATGAGTTTCTTAAAACCATTGGTGAAAAGAGAGTGGTGCGCATTGTCGTAGGTGCACCCAAATTAATACCTTACCTCAAAACTAACTGTAGTAGTTGGAGTAAGGGTCGATCCCACAGAGACTGGAATGACATTATGTGATTAAAAAGGGGGATTGATAATCGCAAATTAAGTAAAGTAAACAATAATGAAAATAATTAAGAGAAAGAGATTAATGATAAAGATGTTGGTTTCGGTTGGTATCCACCGTCAATGGATTACATTGATCATCGACAACATAATCAATCTGCAAATGAATATCTATCATTGAGGTTTTAACCCCGTTTCTCCTTAAGCCTAGCAAATTAATGACAATCGCACTAATTAAACCCTAATTAACAAGTCATCCTTTAACACATGGGTAAAACATGACTTGTTAACCGCATGAAGAACGAGAGAAACTGACAGAGCTAAACAAATATAAACACATCGGCTATATCTAATTTAGTCAATCATTCATCATAGGTTCAATGATTTATAATCCAAAACCCTCAAACTTATTTGCCTCACGAATCGCAGAATTAAAGACTTTGTTCAAAACACAATTCAGCGATAGATTAAAACAGACGAAATACTAGTAGGCCTCCTAGCAATCATATGAATAATCATTAAGAATAAGAACATATGAACAATCAATATTCAAAACAAATTGAAATAATAACATCAAATCCACATCTCACAATGTATAAAAATCCCTTGAGTTTTCAACTCACCTCAACCAACTAAAAGAACTAGCCACGCAGGGCCATAAGAAACTCAAAAGAAGAATTGAAGAATGTAGATGAAGAATTAGATTCAGAATTCGATCCTTTCTCTGGTTGCTTTCCTCCCTTTTTATAGACTTTCCTCCTCCTAATCGAAGTCAGAAAGAGATTTTAGGTCAAATTCTCGTCCATCCCACTTCAATTTGGGCGAAAACGACCTAAAATCACGAAATCAGCTAGTCCTGTTCGGCGGGCGGGCGCCGCGGCGCTACGAAGATCCTGCCACGGGCACCGCGGTGCGCTGGGTTGAGCGCCGCGGCGGTCTACGTCGAAGGGGCTCAGGCGCCACGGTGCCTAGAATCTTCTGGATTTTGCCGAAGTGCCGAACACGAAAGTTGTAGCTCTATGTTTCTTATTTCCATAGCCACTAGAATCACCTCGATCGGAGTTCAAATGAGCGAAATATGATGCCATTAGTGATGAAAGGTCAGAAATTAGCATTTTTTATGATTTTCTCTCTATTTTTCTCTTCTTTTCTTCTTTATTATTCCTAAAACACAAAACACAACACTCAATCAATTCATATCTATTTTCTACTAAAATTAAATAAAAAGCAACTTAAAACATGTCAAAAACATGCTTATTTTATAGCATGTCAAATACCTCCACACTTACTCTTTTACTTGTCCTCAAGCAAACATTGATTCATGTAAACAGAATTCAATATATGAAATGAGTGAATGGCTTACCAATATGCTGCCTCATAGTGAAAATTGTATGCTCTTGAAGAAATTTCAGAAAATTTTCATGACCATATGCAACATTTAATTCAAATACAATTTATAATTTTATTCCCTAAAATCCATAGTGTGTGTGTGCCTTTGGATAATTTAATTTTTTTTTACCTAAATGAGCTTATATATCTCAAGAATTATAGCATAACTCTCTATTTAAAATTTTCATAGGCTTATTTTTCATGCTACTCTCCACTAATGTAGGCTAAAACTACTTCTTAGGATCAAAAGAACTTAACTCAGCTTGTAATGTGGCTAGGATATGGGATGAGATATAAGATATAATTTAAAGCTCAATCTCTCAACATCACATGATTAAATCTGATCTATTTGAGCTAATTCTCAAGATTGGAGAGTTTTTTCCCTACACTTATTTCTTTGCTTTTCTGCATTCTACTTTTCATTGATTCTCTGTTTCTTCTTTTTCAATCACTGGATAGACTTTCAATAGTTTTAAGAATATATATATATATATATATATATATATATATATATATATATATATATATATATATATATATATATATATATATATTCTTTCTTTTGTCCTTACTACACCCTTCCACCCTTTCATTAATGCAGATCTATAAAACAAATATTCAGAAATTAATCATGGAGTGAGTGAATCAGGTAGAAAAAAAATAAATGTATTAATCACAAAAATTTGGTCTTGACTGTTTTGTGGGTATAGAATAAAATGTTAATTAAGCTCAAAATAGAGGTTCTAAAGATATTCACTTGTTTGGGTTAAGCTTGAAAGGCTCAATCTCATATAAAAAAATGCCTAAATCATCTCCTAATTGTTAGTATTAGCCTAAGATTTCGCCTCAAATAGCATTTAAATAAGTTCTAGAAATTTAAAAGAGATCATAAAATATTTGAGTTATATAATCTTTTTCTAAGTAAAAGACAAATTAAATATCCAAAATTATTGTGCAAAAGAATTTCAGGATTTTTAGAAAATAGGTAATCATAAATTGAAAAAAAATTAAAATTACACATAATTATGACTTTCCTACGTCTCCCAAGAGCTATAAGCAATTTAAACAGTTATATCATTGGCTATTGGTTCAGTTATCACAAACTCATAAATTGAAATTTTGTTCACATGCTCACCTCATGACAGGATTAAAAGTGCACATATCATAAAATTATAGTTATGCATCAAAGTAAGAAAGTGCACAAGTGTAAGATTTATTATACAGTCATCCAGCTTAATCATAAAGTGACCCCCCCACACTTAAAAACATACATTGTCCCCAATGTAAGAATATAAAAGAGAATATAAAAGGGACAAATAATAACATAAGGAGGGGTTCAGTGAAACTTCCCTGATTAGTGATCACCATCCATCTCATCATGCTCAGGTGCAGGCCTAAAGGGTGGTTCAGGAGGTGCCGGGAAAGCAATCGGGAGGTTCAGGACATGAGCTAACTAGCTAAAACATGCATGATGATGATGTGCAATAGAGTGCTGGTAGAGGACCAGATCGTTCATTTGATGGCTCAGACACTGTGCACTCCCATAAATCTTCAATGGTATGCTGGGATGGTGGTGGAGCTGAGCTGCTGCCCGGTTTCTCTGTAGGAACTGATTGAATCCCTAGCTCCTCCTCTGCTGCTTCTTCATGGCCTTTGTATTTTTGTATGTCTGCATAGGAAATAGGTCTCATTGGGTGAATGAGAGCCTCAGTGGAATCCCAACTTACTCTTGCCTTCTGACATAGACCAGTAATTAAACTAGGGGTAAAGAGGGATCCGCCTCTAGCACTAATACAGCTGAGCATCTGCCTATGAATAATCTTGCCTACATCAATAGAAAGGCCCTTTAGTATTGCATAAAGCAAAATGGCCCTGTCCCTCCTGACTTGACTCATGTTGAAGCTGGGCATGAATCTTGCTGACACGAAATAGTGTCATGCTTTAGCCACTTTATTCATATCAGCTCTAGCAAGGTATAATGGATGGCCATTGCTATCCAATTTTCAGGAGACCCCCCTGTAGCATAGAGTGCATATAACGTCTTCAAAGTCAATGTAGGATTGAAGAAGCGTCGTATATCCATCATCCTTAATATCAGGCAGTGAATAGAATTCATTAATGGTGTGCGGAGATAATGGCACCATCTTGCCTCTAACCCGTGCTTTATGACGTTCGTGAACTGTGGCATTGGAGTAGAACTCCTGTACCACGGGAATAACTCCTGGTTCTGGGTTCCTGCAGAAAATCTCCCAATGCCTATGGAGGATGTTGTCTCTGTGAGGTAGCCCTTCGGTAATAAT
The DNA here is from genome assembly GCA_037074535.1 of Gleditsia sinensis. Taxonomy (NCBI): domain Eukaryota; kingdom Viridiplantae; phylum Streptophyta; class Magnoliopsida; order Fabales; family Fabaceae; genus Gleditsia; species Gleditsia sinensis. Next base: position 52,889,392 of record CM073472.1, read on the forward strand.
AAATCCACGTTCTGGAACTATAGGCTTATGTACCACCACTTTGATGTGGTGTTGATAAACCTCTTCAGTCACAAAAGCCACAGTGTCAAATGCTGGAGGGTCCTCAACTCTGTTCTTCCTCTTAGAGATGCCTAATTTAGAAGTTTTTGGGGCCATTGCACTTGGCAAACTCACTGGGGCGTTTTATCAAACACCTAGTGTGCACTCTTGAAAAATGGAGAGAATGGATGGTAGATTCGTAGCTTGAAGTCCCAATGCAGTGAAAACCAGTAGCAATGAAGTATAGAGATCAACTTCAGCAGGATAAACAAAGTAAATCGTACCCAATTCAACGTGATTTGTGGCTGGAAAGTGTGAGATCAAAATTTCTTGAGAACCCTTGAAAATTGGCGTGGAATCCAGTTCAAATGCTAAAAAGAAGTGTATAATCCTGCAAAAGAAGATGCATAATCATGTAATGTTAGCAAGATAACGTAATGGGAGGTGAGTATGGTTGATTCAAGGCCAGAAAGTGGATTTAGAGGGGAAAAGCAAGCAAAAACGGGGGGGAAAGGACGAAGAGCTCGCGCTGCTCTTATAGAGAGCATCGCAGTGCTCTCTGCTGCAACGCAGAGCGCCGCGGCGCTCGCCCAGTCTAGGTGATGAGCGCCGCGGCGCATGTGGGCGTCCGCAATTTCGAATTTTTTTTTTATAAAGAAAAATTAAGAAGAAGAATGATTGTTGGGTTGCCTCCCAACCAGCGCCTTTGTTTAACGTCGTTGGCTTGACTCAGCTCCCTATCTTTGTTCATGGAGGTTCTTTGAGGTTCATTTTAAATTTCTGGGACTGATTCAATCCTTGAAATTCAACTGCATAACCAAAAGCCACATCAGTAATAACAAGTGGTCCTAACCAAGGAAGAGATTTCTTACCTTTAAAGGGTCTAACCCCTTTAATTTTTAGAATTTGATGCAACTCTACAGTCGGGTCTATGCCTTTAAGGTTTGCAATTGTTTTTATAATGGCATTTCTTTTTTTCTGAAAAATATGCATCAATTCTTCTTCTTTTTTAACACCCAAATTCTTAGCAACTAAAATAGGTGATGCATCCCATACAATTCAGAAGTTTTCTCATTTAACTTATTCTCTTTAAGAGCTTCTAGAAAAGGAGGCATTACTTCATAATTTGGATTAGAAGGAGATTACATGTTGGTGCTTCATTCCCCTTAATTGATTTTTCAGTTTTCTTAGGAGAAGAGACGGATAGTGGGCCTTCAATTTCCTTACCACTAACTGAAATAATTGCACTGACATTTTCTCTAGGATTCACCACAGTTTGAGAAGGTAACTTACCAGAGTTCTGAGCATCCAATCGACTCACTGTGGTTGCTAACTGACCTACTTGAGTTGTCAGAATGCTAGCTCTTGTCTCTTGCTAAAATTAATGAGAGTTATGTACCAGAGTTTTTACAATGTCTTCCAATAGATTACTTACCTGTTGATCCTGGGGTCCATTCTGTCTAGGATAATAGGCTTGCTGATTTTGTTGAAAATTTTGTCCTGCAGGCCTATTTTGTGCACTCCCATATCTGAAATTGGGATGATCCTTCCATCCAGGATTGTATGTATTGTCATATGGATCATACCTTTTTGGTTGGCCAGGAAAACCTCTTACAACATTCGCTTGTTCTGTGGATTCCTCTTGAAGTATAGGACACATGTCAGTTGGGTGCCCTGTGGCTGAGCATATTCCACATACTTTAACTTGCTGTGTAGTGTACCTGTAGCCATTTGGCACACAAGAGAAGTAAGTTCAGATATTTGATTCTGAAGAGATGTAGTACTTACCTCCTGGGCATGTCTAATAGGAGGATCATGCCTAACGCCAAATTGTTGTGAATTGGCAGCCATATTTGATATCAGGATTCTGGCTGCCTCAAGAGTTTTATCTACTAGTGTTCCTCTACTAGCTGCATCTATCATGCTCCTATCTCCCTGCAAAAAACCTTCATAAAAATATTGGATTAATAGCTGCTCACTAATCTGATGATGTGGGCAGCTTGCACAAAGTTTCTTAAACCTCTCCCAATATTCATAAAGCGTTTCACCATGTAATTGTCTAATGCCGCATATTTCCTTCCTAATAGTAACGGCTCTAGATGCAGAAAAATAATGTTCTAAAAACATTCTCTTCATCCCATTCCAGGTAGTGATAGTACCAGAGGGCAAATAATACAACCAATCTTTGGCTGAATCTTTTAAGGAAAAAGGAAAAGCCCTGAGTTTTATTTGTTCCTCAGTTACTCCAGGGGGCTTCATACTGGTACATACTACATGGAACTCCTTCAGATGTTTATGCGGGTCTTCACCTGCAAGACCATGAAAACTTGGTAAGAGATGAATTAATCCAGATTTCAACTCAAAATTAACATTGTCATCAAGATTAGGAAAAGTAATGCATAAGGGTTGCTGATGCAAATCAGGAGCGGCAAGCTCCTTCAGAGTGGGGTGTCTAGCCATGATCACTTCCTCCTTATCCTGATCAACGTCTTCTTCAATTTCTCTTCTGTGCCTGTATACAAATTTTCCAATATCTGGATTGAACTGTAAATCTCGAGAATTAGAAGAACGAGTTACAGGCATAAATAAAAAAAATCACAAAAAGTAATGACGCAGTTCCCCGGCAACGGTGCCAAAATTTGGCGCGCACTGTCACAGGTGCACCCAAATTAATACCTTACCTCAAAACTAACTGTAGTAGTTGGAGTAAGGGTCGATCCCACAGATACTGGAATTATCTTATGTGATTAAAAATGGGGATTGATAATCGCAAATTAAGTAAAGTAAACAATAATGAAAATAATTAAGAGAAAGAGATTAATGATAAAGACGTTGGTTTCGGTTGGTATCCACCGTCAAGGAATTACATTGATCATCGACAACATAATCAATCTGCAAATGAATATCTATCATTGAGGTTTTAACCTCGTTTCTCCTTAAGCCTAGCAAATTAATGACAATCGCATTAATTAAACCCTAATTAACAAGCCATCCTTTAACACATCGATAAAACATGACTTGTTAACCGCATGAAAAACGAGAGAAACTGACAGAGCTAAACAAATATAAACACATCGGCTATATCTAATTTAGTCAATCATTCATCATAGGTTCAATAATTTATAATCCAAAACCCTCAAACTTATTTTCCTCACGAATCGCAGAATTAAAGACTTTGTTCAAAACACAATTCAGCGGTAGATTAAAACAGACGAAATACTAGTAGGTCTCCTAGCAATCATATGAATAATCATTAAGAATAAGAACAGATGAACAATCAATATTCAAAACAAATTAAAATAATAACATCAAATCCACATCTCACAATGTATAAAAATCCCTTGAGGTTTCAACTCACCTCAACCAACTAAAAGAACTAGCCACGCAGGGCCATAAGAAACTCAAAAGAAGAATTGAAGAATGTAGATGAAGAATTAGATTCAAAATTCGATCCTTTCTCTGGTTGCTTTCCTCCCTTTTATAGACTTTCCTCTTCCTAATCGAAGTCAGAAAGAGATTTTAGGTCAAATTCCCGTCCATCCCACTTCAATTTGGGCGAAAACGACCTAAAATCGCAAAATCAGCAAGTCCTGTACGGCGGGCGGGCGCCGCAGCGCTTAAGTAGAGCGTCGCGGCGCTACGAAGATCCTGCCACAGGGCGCCGCAGCGCGCTGGGTTGAGCGCCGCGACGGTCTGCGTCGAAGGGGCTCAGGCGCCGCGCACCTTGGGTTGAGCGCCGCGGCACTCCGGATTGCCTTATCGTGGCGCCGCGGCGCCTAGAATTATCTGGATTTTGCCGAAGTGCTGAACATGAAAGTTGTAGCTCTCTGTTTCTTCTTTCCATAGCCACTGGAATCACCTCGATCGGAGTTCAAATGAGCGAGATATTCCTCCATTAGTGATGAAAGGTCAGAAATCAGCATTTTTCATGATTTTCTCTCTATTTTTCTCTTCTTTTCTTCTTTATTATTCCTAAAACACAAAACACAACACTCAATCAATTCATATCTATTTTTTACTAAAATTAAATAAAAAGCAACTTAAAACATGTCAAAAACATTCTTATTTTATAGCATGTCAGAGAGGTCTTGATTCATCATGGTTGATCCAATAATAATAATTACTCATAAATCCTTTCATACAAAGGTGGGTTTTCACTTCATCAACTAAAAAATACTTCTGACACTTGCATTTTCTACAAGAACACATCAACTTTCCTACACTTTTAAAATGATCCTGACTACAAGCAAACTCTAAAATCTCAACAACTCCTGCCATAAACTCATATGTAACTGTTCTCTTATCAGGACCCACCCTATTATCCGTCCATTTACGATGTTCAGGAACTTTCATCCTATTTTTAGGCATACATGATTCAAAACAAACATCTTAATTCAATATAGCATAAATTATAATAACATATTGAAGCAATACCAACATCAAAGTCATAATGTGAATAAAAATCAATTTTTCAGTTACCAGACATTTTTTTTGCTCTTTTTCTTGGCTGCATGACATAATTTTCAATTCATGTTTGGAGGGGGAGAGAATATTCTGAGGTCGCCAGAGTTCAATAGCTAAACTCCAAAGTTTATATAAAACTATGTTAGAAAGGAAAAACATCATTAGATTATGATTAAGAGATTAGCAATTCAACCAGGAAAAGTCAGCCCACAAGGAGACGACTTCTCACACTTCTACAAATTCACTGCCTTTTTCAACTGGTTGTCTTTAGAATCTAATTTAATCCAGCTAGCTAGGTTCTATGTTTTTTCGCTTATTTTTATATATGATTCAAGTATGGTAAAAGACTCTAAGTCAACTTCTAAAATCTGAAAAAACTTTCTTAACTTGAATTCATCACATATTAGCTATAATCTCTTACTAGCTTGGATTACCTTTTGCATCCAATTGATCAATAGGTTGCTAGTCAAGTTGGCTTAAAGCATCCAATTGATCAATTACCTTTTCTGATGCAAAGGGACCGAAGTTTTCGTGTTTTTAAAGTCATGAAAAAAAAATGTTAATATATGTTTTTGTGAGTTTTGAAATGAGTGCAAAATCAGTTTTTGAATTAAGGTTTTTACAATATGAGAATCTATGTTAAAATTTTGTATGCTATTCATTGTCCTTTGTTTATGAACTAACCTAGGAGTTTTAATTGTGACATTCTTACTAGCTTGGATTACCTTTTGCATCCAATTGATCAATAGGTTACTAGTCAAGTTGGCTTAAAGCATCCAATTGATCAATTACCTTTTCTGATGCAAAGGGACCGAAGTTTTCGTGTTTTTAAAGTCATGAAAAAAAAATGTTAATATATGTTTTTGTGAGTTTTGAAATGAGTGCAAAATCAGTTTTTGAATTAAGGTTTTTACAATATGAGAATCTATGTTAAAATTTTGTATGCTATTCATTGTCCTTTGTTTATGAACTAACCTAGGAGTTTTAATTGTGACATTTGAAATCAGGCAGGCCATTGTTGGGATGTGAAGAGTGTTGACTGGCATCCTACAAAATCTCCATTAGTTTCAGGTTTTCTTAATATTTATCTTATGAAATTTCTTGAGAATATGAAATTCAATATTGTGAGATGCATTCCATGTGGTTGTTGCAATTTAAGTGGGAAGGACAATCTTGTGAAACTTTAAGATGCTAAATCAGGGAAAGAGCTTTGCTCATTGTAAGTATAAAATCAAGTGTTGGTATTTTTAGTTTTATTTGCAGTTTAGTATCTTATACTTTCATGCTTGCATCATGCAGTCATGGCCACAAAAATACTGTGCTATGTCTCAAATGGAATCAAAATGGTTACTGGGTACTAACTGCTTCAAAGGATCAAATAATCAAGGTTTGTAACTGTATCTTAACTGTAAAAGTGGATAGACCCCTATTTTGCATTTGCCTCTTTCTTTCTAGTTTATTATTGGGATGATGGCCATCTTGGGATTCAAGTTGGATATTTCTCTCTACTAATCAATCTATCTGTGTGTATGTGTGTGTGTTTCCTTGCTTCTTCTTCTTTTTAATCATATTCTTTCTTTCTTGCTCATTTTAACATTTCTTCCTCCCAAAGTACGTATATTCATATGTTCCCTGTATTTGCAGGTTTGTAAACTTGCAAAAGTGAAAGCTCAGGTTTCTGAAGTCAAAGAAGTTATGATGGAAGTTCTAAATTGGCACACTCATAATGCCATATCTTAAAATCTTAATTTGCAGAAGATAGACTCAAGATAAAGTCATGACCTATGTTAATCAATCAAACTTAAATGTTGATTTTTTTATATATCAAGTCCAAATGTTATATGAAAATTTACTGAATCAAATGCAACACATAGATACTGAGCTGAAATATCTTCTTCAACAACAAAAATTTGGCCCAATCTTTCCTAAAAAAGAAGCTGAAATAAATCCTCTCAAAGTCTAAATCAAGCAAATTGAGGATGATATGGCAAGAAAAGATTAACTGCAACCACAACCAATATTTAAACCCTTTATTATTTTCTAGCATATGTTCCACCATATCCATTAGCCTATATTGACTCCTAGCTTGATTATTTTAAATGTTTCAAATTGACTCGTGAACCTCTACCTAGACCCTTTCTCAAATCACCTATTCAAGCTAAATCTAGAGAAAATCTCCAATACTCACACAAATCTCATTCTCTTAATCAAAATATAATGAATTTCCTACAAAGAGCACTAAGAAAAGTAAAGACAAGCAATTTGCTTATCCTTCACAACATATGATCTCTTTGTCCAATCCTATACAAAATATTGAAGACAAATCTAGTTCACTAAAGCCCTAATAGCAAGTAAACTTATTGGTGTCATTCACCGAGAATTTATTGGAGATTATAACTTGATTGATAAACAAACCAAACAAGAATATTTTGAATGCATATATCAGCTGTCCCATTTGTCTTAAATCACAGCTTGTTTTGCTTGTTCACTAAATTAAATATCTTGAGAGTTGTAGGAAAGGGTTTATGAAAGATAAATGTGGTTTAATGTAATGAGAGATGGGTTGGATTAATTTATGCCTAGCTCATATTTCTAATAACCTAAATATGGTTCTAACTTTTGAATGCCAAAAGATAAACTACAACTTATATTAACCATCTTTGGGTCACAGAAACTTTCGCTTTTAATCACTGAGACTTACAAGGATGCACACCAGAAGAGTCTACGAGTAAGAATATCAATATTCAAGAGAAAGAATGAAGGTTCATTCACATTTGTGGTCATTAACTATGTCTTGCTAATGTTTCGAAGCTATGAAGGAAAGGATGAGTGACCTTGCACAGAGCTTAGGAATGCCTCCAGGGTTTAGTGAAGGATTGAAGTGACGAATTCTATTATTCTAGAGTATGTGATAAGTCTCAATTTTGCAAAGGCATGCCAAAAATGCTTATTTCTTCATTCACTACAACCATAGATTTGCACTCTTTGTTGATCCAGTAATGTAGGTGCTAATCATTTGACATGGTAGAGGAGCTTCACTAAATTTTTCCCCTATACTTGTCCTTTTTCTTGTTGAATGGTGAATAATCAGTCCTATCTGTCCTGTTATCTAGTTTTGTTCATAAAGGAAAACCTAGGCCTTGTGGCGGGGTTGTTTGTTACCTAGTTGAAGTTGAAGAAAGTGAGGAACATCCACTCCTTATGTACAGGATTAGAATCCAAAAGATAGAAGAAAGAAGACTTTTAGAACTGATTTATAGATACAGATGATTCCATTTTCACTCATTTTGGTGACTTAAACATTTTAGCAAAAAAGAAAACATCAAATTCTTGTAAATTGATAGCATGGAATGAGTTATTTCGAAAATCTGCATTCTAAAAATAATTATCTGAATTCCAGTTGATTGGTATGCTTATGGTTAGGCTCTCTTTAAGTTTTCCCATCTTAGTATTTTGTTGGCTTGTCTTTAATGGCCTAACTGCTACTTGGTGTAGCCTGTTAGCTGTGATGAAGCATATCTGGAGGTCATAGTTTCAAAGGGTGAAGATCCTAAAATTTTAGCTTCATCAATTATAGAAGAGATCTTTAAGACCACTAGATGTACTGCAAGTGCTGGCATAGTTGGAAACATGCTTATGGCTCGCATTGCTACTAGAACTGCAAAACCAAATGGTCAATATCACATAACTCCAGAGAGGGTAAGGTTTGGAGTATGTTGTTATTCAGAAGTTTGTCTTTTTGATAAATTTCAAATCATATATTCATATATAGTCAT